>VWZE01000746.1:285649-441065 GCA_013396675.1 Eubucco bourcierii
TCAGACCCCACCTGGAGTACTGTGTGCAGTTCTGGAGCCCCCAGCACAGGAAGGACATGGAAGTGTTGGAGCAGGTCCAGAGGAGGGTCAGAAAGATGATCAGAGGGCTGGAGCAGCTCTGCTATGAGGACAGGCTATGAGATTTGGAGCTTTTCAGCCTGGAGAAGAGAAGGCTTTGAAGAGACCTTATAGTAGCCTTCCAGTATCTGAAGGAAGCCTACAGGAAGGCTGGGGAGTTGACTACTGACAAGGTCTTGCAATGACAGGACAAGAGACAGTGGTTTTAAACTGGAAAAGTGGAGATTTAAACAGGATGCTAGGAAGAAGTTCTTTCCAGTGAGGGTGGTGAGGCACTGGCACCCGTTGCCCAGGGAGGTTGTGGCTGCTCCCTCCCTGGAGGTGTTCAAGGCCAGGTTGGACGAGGCCTTGAGTGACCTGTACTAGTGGAACTAGATGATCTTTGAGGTCCCTTCCAACATTACCATTCTATGATTCTATGGTTCTATTTGCAGGGATGCCTCTACTTTTCCAGGGGAAGGGCAAGACCGTTTTGTGGCTGAGTGACCGTGAAAGATCTGCCCAAAGTAAGATGCAGGTGATAAACAACAGGCTGCTGGGAACGGCATGGAATTATTGTCACCCATTGTAATTCAGAAAAATTCATACAGGGAGAGCTGACCCCACAGGGTGGTTGAGAGGATCTCTTGAGACCTCCACAGGCTCTTCTGAACCAAAATTTCCCTTTCAAAGATATCAGGAACGTTATTAACCAAGCAGAAATGTGCCTATGTGAGCCACCTGCAAGGTAATAAAACCTTCCACACACGAGCATACATTTAATGCCTTTCCTTTGGTTACCTCAACAATTGAAAATACAAAATAACCATCTAACCCTGGCTGCAGCAACCAGGCCTGGGGCTTCCGTTTTTGGCACCAAGATGCCCCGGCAGCTGAGGCATTCAGAGGGTCAGCTGCTTACCCCATGTTACTGCTGCCCAGCTGAAGTGACGGACTCTCCCATCTACAAAACTAGTTAAAGAAGCCAACTGTCTTTTGGTTTGGTGCCTATGTTTTGCTCTGGGGAGATTTGATATACATACACACCACTGCATTTACAAAGTGGTTTTTTAAATTAACCAATAATTACAACGTGCGGACTTTGCATCATTGCTGGCTGTGAAAGGCTAAGGCGAGCCGGTACGGCTAGCACAGGGTGATAGTTTAAGCATTCCCAGCAGATCCGTTGACGTTTTGGGCAGGGATGCTGTTAGGACACGGCACTGTTTAGCTTTTCATTAGCAAAACCCATTAAGATTGCACCTCGTAAAGGAGACTGCCCGTGGTACCTGTGCACGGAGCCAAAGGGCTATCAAGATAACCAGTCGTCAAGCCCTCATTTCATTCAGCGCTTCCTATCTGCCCTGAATTAGGCCCCAAAAATCAAACGAGTGAACGGGACCCGCTCGGTGGGTCCCGGAACCACATAGCGCGGCGCAGCTGCCGCCCGGCCCTGCGCACGGCGGCCGGAAGTGGGAGGACGAGGCTAGACGGACCAGACGGTTGCTGCCGCTCGGTACCGGCGGTGCTGGGCCTTGGCCCGGCCCGACCCGGCCGCGGTGGGTGAGTCTCTCCTCCCCTCCTTCCTCCTCTTACCTGCGGTGGGATCGGGACCGGCCTGGAGCAGCCCGCCCGGCTGAAGGCACCAACCGGGGGCGGGCGGAGGGGCAGACGCCTGNCGCTATTAAAGGGACCGTGCCATATGCCATGCTCTTAAAGGGCCAGCACAGCGTTGCCAGCCTCCAGCCACAGCAAGGGCAGAGCGGCTAGGTGAAGCTGGGTGGGCTGGAGGAGCCACCCTACTGTGGCCAGGAACCTGGTGGCAGGTTTGAAGTGAGACCTCCCAGCTTTGGAGTGTGACTAACCTGGGATGGATTTAAGGCTTGTCTTCATGTGGCATCATCTTGTACTCGATGGGATGCTCCTGTTTGTGCCTGACTAAAATTCTATTGATCCTGTTGCTGCTGTTGTATTAAAAGTGGGTCCTGGAGTCTGATGGGGCAGACCTGAATACCATCCTGCCACTGAGGCCTGGTGCAAAGGATGGCTGCTGGGTGCGCGTCAATGAAGGACTCAGATCCTCAGAAGCTTCCTTGTGTGTCCTTAATTGTTTGGGTTTTTTTTAATCTGATTGAAATTTGCGCTTGAACTTCACTCAAAGGTCTGATATGCTTGGGAGCAAATCGCTGCTTGGGAACGTCGACGTGGTAAACATGCAATTAATTGAATGCAGTAGTTGGAAGGTGGCTGTGAGAAAGCATTTCTCAGATACTGCTCTGCCAACGATGCCAGTTTGTTTTTTAAATTAATGAGAGCATCTATCATGTCATCTCTGGCCTCTGGCTGCCGGCAGCTGGTTGGGCTGATGGACGGGGATGCCAGCTCAGTGCATAATCTGTTTTCTAAAAGCAAATTGGAATATTAAAAATTCATTCCTCCCCCTGGCTCATGCCTGCTCTCGGTTTTTTAAATAATGGGGTGGTTGACTCTGTTCAGCTTGGGGAGGATGTTTCATTCTGCTGACTGCCACTGCAGCATCGATCATACCTCACTGGCTTCTGTCTGCAGCTGCAGCGTTCTCCTGATGATTCCCAGTCCTGTAGGGTGACCTGTAACTGCCAAGGGTTGTCCCTAGGCCCGTTGCCTGCAAACCCCAACCGTGGCGGACATCAGCATGGTTCATTCTTAGTCATCATATCTAGAGACAAACATGAGAAGCACAGTGAAAACCTGGTGGAGATTTCTCACTGAACCTGTTTGTGGGTGGTTGTCTTAAGGTGGGAGAGGACTGCCTGGGGATGGCAGTGGTGTCCTTGTGCAGCCTCAGCTGCATGGCAGAGGTAGGTGAAATGCAACTTGGCTGTGGCTGTGTGACAAGTAATCCTGACCTACCCCTGCACAATGGGAGCTCAGTGAGTGCAGGTGTGAGCAGAGGAGTCTAGCAGGAGCAGGTCTTCCAGGACTGGTCGGGTCAGGATTGAATTTAAGGTTTTTGGGGCTGCTGGGCATGTTAATGCTGAGCAAGGGTGGTCTGCCCCACAGCCCTGATGTGGCCCATTCCCCTCCAGGAGCTAATGCACGATGGCCCACAGCCAGTCTCGGAAGCGGTCACGAAGCAGGAGCAAAAACAATTCTCGGAGCAGACAGGAGAGGAAGGAGAAGAAAAGGAGGAAAAGCAGCAAGGGCTCACACCGGGGCAGCAGCTCTCCTCCACGGAAGCGGACCTCTGAGTGTCACAAACACAAATCAAGCTCAGCAGCAGCTAGGGGAGGTAGGGGAAGGGCCTGTGACCCTGTGCATGCTCACCACATTGTCCTGAGACAGATGCAGAATGGGCCCAGGTGGGAGAAGAAGATCCCTGCTTTTAGTTAAATTGGTGTCTGTTGCCTTGCTGTGCACTCTGTGCATGTTTTAGTCTCATTCTGCTGCAGGTGGAGCCCTGCAGCTTCTCCGCATGCCAGTCTGGCAGGATGGCATTGTGCTGTGACGTGTCAGAGGGGTCAGCACAAAGGGGCCTTTCCTACATTTTCTGGGGTGCTTTGCTGCTTGGGCAAGAAGAAACCAGGCTGGGAGGGGGAAACTGGCATCCTTGCTGTTGCAGGGCCAGAGCCGCTCCCCTCAATCTTTTCTTATGTATTGCAGAAAAGAAGAAGGAAAGAAAGGACAAAAAGAAGAGGAAGGCAAGTACTTCTTCCTCTGAGACAGCATCTTCATCCACCAGCTCTTCCTCATCTTCCTCTTCTTCCAGTTCTTCTTCTGATGACTCCAGTGACAGTGATTCCAAAACGAAGAAGAGTCGACATGGCAAAAAAAAGCGAGTGAAACAGAAAGACAAAAAGAAGAAGAAAAAGAGAGTAAAAAAGAAAGCAAAAAAGAAGGCAAAGGAAGGAGCTAAGGAGGAGAAAGCCAAGGGAGAAGTGGTACCTGGCCCATCGCTGGAACAGTGGCAGAAGGAATCCATGGTGGACACTGGACCAGGTAATGATGGTGTTTACCTTCCTGCTGAAGTCAGGGCACAAAAGACCCTGTTGCCCGTCCTGTGACCCACACAAGGTGTCTGAGGGAAGCAGGGATGTGTACAAGGAGGAGCTCCAAACTCTCCTCCCTCCTACATACCATGGTGACCTTTGATCCACGCCAAATAAATGTAGGGAGCCACATTCAGAGGTTCATTTGTGAAGTGTTTAGACAGTTTGTAGAGATAAGCTGGGAACAAAGCTGTCAGATGGAAGGACATGTACAGCAGTAACACACTGGCAAAGCTGCTACTGGCTTTGGAACACAAAGCAGCTCCTCCCTTGTGTGGTTCATCACTGAACCCAGAGTACCCCTGGGAAACTGGTGTGGCATGTGTGTCTGTTCATGTCAGATGTGGTGCTGTGCCCCTCAGACAGGAGCCAGCCCCGTGAGCATGGCTCTCATGAACTGATGCATTCCAGTTTTGACAGATGAACAAAAATCCCGAATCCAGGCCATGAAGCCAATGACAAAGGAAGAATGGGATGCGAGGCAGAGCGTCATACGGAGAGTTGTGGATCCTGAGACGGGGAGAACCAGGTATGACCCCTGGGGAAAAGTGAGGTGGGTTGTCCAACACTATCCATGTTGTGTGGGTTGGAGTCCTGGAGATTACCCACCCATGGCTTTACAGTACCACTGCAGGTCCAGGTGTCTTTCAATAGCAAAGGCCTGAGCTGATCCTTTGCAGATCCCCTGCTGTCAGATCTGGGGTAACTTACCCAGAAAGCAGCAGGTTTGACCCAAATTATGGAATTGTGTCCCAGCTGGGGGCTGTGTGATGCAGACATCACAACATTCTGCTGTTGGGAGGCAGAAGATCAGCTCCTTGTGCTGTGAAGAGTTCAGCTTGTCTCCATTAAATGTGGTTCAGCAACTGGGGCCAAAACAGGAACCAAAGGGATGAGTGCCACCTCCTCATCTCAATGCTTCACCCACTTGCCTTTCAGCCCCAGTTAGCACCTAGGTGCAAGTGAGGAGGGATCATATGCCCTTTGGGGTTACTGGCAACACTCAAACCAAAGTTCATTTAGCTGCCAGATAGGAGTGACCCAGTTTTTAAATAAACTGCATCTTCTCAGCAAGCAGAAAACATCATGCTGAAGAGAATTGGGTGTGACAAGTCCAGTCTTAAAATAGAAGTCAGCCTGCAGGGCCCAGGGAGGTGTGGAACAAAGGTCGGTTCCCTGTAAGGCACATAATGAAGACAATTAAATTTCTGTTCATGTTGGGAGGTGTGAGCCACCTCCAACACTGCTTGGAATTTGCTCAGCAAGATTCTCCCTGCTCTGGATGCTTTTCAAGGACCAAAGTGGCTCCTCTTTTGGAATGGCTTTGCAGTTTCCTGGGGCAGCTAGGACCAGACCTGAACTCTGTATGATAAAAAGGTTTTGCAGGAGCTGTGGGGCCACTGCGTTGGCAGCAAAACCTGCAGATGGTGGGGTGGCAGGAGATGCTTTTATTTGCCAGTAGCCCTCATGGCTCATGGGTCTGTGCTTGTTTTCCAGGCTTATTAAGGGAGATGGAGAAGTACTAGAAGAGATTGTCAGCAAGGAGAGACACAAGGAAATTAACAAGGTAGTGGGAAACTTGCTACCAGCATGAGCTATGGGTGGGTGGGCATAGCTGGGGAGCTGCTGCAGCCAGAGGCGTTGTCTTACCTCTCTGAGGACCCCACTGACATTCACCAGGGCAAACCAAGCCCTGGCAGCTCCACAGGGGCCCCCACAGGTGGGTGGTGCTGGTCTTTCATCCTTGGGCAGATGGTGCTGTGAGTCGTGTGTCTCTCCCTCTACAGCAAGCCACCAGGGGGGATGGGCTGGCCTTCCAGGTGAGGACAGGGATGCTGCAGTGAGTGCACGAGTGTCAGCCATCCCAGAAGCCTGTCCTGCTGCCACTGCCAGCCCAGGTGTGAGCATGCAGAAAGCACTGTGTCAAGATGCCTCGCCAGGGGCAATTTCCAGCTGCTCTGTAAGTTATTGACTGAGAAGGAGAGCAACTTTAATGGTTCATCTCCCAGTAAACAGCTTCCCCCCTCTGCTGTCTGGGGCCAGCATGGCTGTAGTGCACTTAGACCTACTTGCCTCGATGCCCCTTCTGAGGCTGGAGTCGCTCAGCAGCACCCAGGGGACAGGCTCACCAATGCTGAGCACCTCAAAGGCACTGCTGTTCCTCAGCTCTGGGCTTTGTCAGGCAGTAACAAACACTGCAACTAAGCCAGGGTTTGTTTGGGCTCCAGCTATGCAGCTTCCCTTCAAGGGCTGCTCTAGGCCCCTTCCTTGCTGGATCTGTATGTCCAATGCTTACCCCATGCTGCAGACTCATGGGCCCTCTGCACTCACCCACCCTGCTTAGAGAGATGTGGCTGTGCTGCTGCATGGCTTTGCTCAGGCTGCAGATCTCTGTGCCATCTGCCATCCTCTGCTGTGCCCTGGGGCTTTACTCAGCCTTTCTGCAGCTTTATCTCATTGGGTGGCACTGGGGAAGCACTGACCTGGCACCCTGCACTGGTGGGCAGGTGTGCTTTGTGGAGAGGTTACTTTTCCTTGCTGTCAGTTCCTGCATGCAACTTGTGTCCCTTCTCCATGGCACAAGCCCTGGGCAGCGTTGGGCTTCTCAGGCCCGTGCCCATAGCTGCTGTAAAGCCAACAGATGGCTTTTCCTCCACTACAAAGTGATACAGGACAAATGGGTCCTACAGGACTTACCTCCTCTGAGGGTTTCCACATTCTGTTCACCCCTGTAACCCCATTAAACTGGCACCTGCTAACATCTTGGGTTTTGTGACTCATCTGTTTCTAGAGTCTCCCCAAAAAAGCAGACAGAGAAGAGCCTTCCCATTTCTTTAATCTCTGTAACTCACAATGATACTGTACACAAAGCACACCCATTGGAACGATGCACTAACAGCAAGGAGGAGAAAGAAGTTGTACAGAAGGTTTGTCACACACAAGCGAGTCATTGGCACGGTATACTACACACAGGGGTGTCCCCAGCGCGGCTGCCTGCGCCCTCGGGAACTCCCCTCCGGTGGTTCCCCACGCCTCTCTTAACCCCTAAAGCAATTTTTTATAAATAAAATATAACTAACATCCTTGGAATAGAAAATTGACAGTCGAGGGTATCAACAGGCAGAGGAGGATGGGGAGGGGACCGTAAGGCTTCTAGAACTAATAGGAAATGCAGCAAACCGGTGGCAATACCTGAAGAAGGGGCTGCTACAGCAAGCACGGTGGCTGCTGGGCGGAGTGGGAGTTTGTTAGTAACCCTTTGGCTAGTTACTGCTCTTGGCTCACGTGTCGGACACTGTAAACGTTTTTGGTATTAGAATTTCGCCTCATCTGACCGAGTGACTTTGCAAACCCAGGAAAAACAACAGGGAGGGAATGCTTGGGCACCTCTTTTTGTTTTGTAAAAGACTGTGTAAAGGGACAGCATCAGGTAGAAAGTGTGGCCCGATAGCGCAGGAGTATGAAAAGCTGCTCTCTGTACAAAATTTGAGCTCCACAGCAGAGTTTGATTCCCATGGAAACAATTGGAAAAAAAAAAAGGAGAGGGGAAAAAAAAAAAAAGATGACTGAGGCAGCCTGTGCAGTGCGGGCTGGGTTGTGCTCGTGTGAGAACAGGATGTGGGCTGCAGCAGAAGGCGGCGCAACTGTAACTGGCCGCGCCAATGGCTGCCCAGACAACTGCGGTAGGGAGGAGTACACAAAACTTCAGAGCCTTTCATTTCAAAGGAAAAAAAGTTCTTTGTAAGAAAGCTAAATTAGGTCTGTAACCTGACAGTGCCCCTTTAGTCAGGATGGAATACACATTCATCTTTCCCTCACCATGTCCAAACGGATCCTCTTCCATAGATATGGAAAGGCATTGGGTCACATGCATTGCTCTCCAAAACAGCTCGGAACAAACAGGTTATAAACACAGAGTTAAACTATTGCTATTGTTCTTGGAGTGAGTAGCATGTTGATCTTTGCTTCAGATAGATAGATGAGTGCCAGATGGGGGCAGCTGAGAAGAGATTGATGTAGACTACAATGGACTTGGATCAGTGAAGGAAAAAAAAAAAAACCCCAACCCTTATTGGCATATTTCCTGGTAACTGCACCCACCTCATCCGGTATTATTGCAGCAATAAAGGTCCTGCTCTAAAAGTGCTTCTCCATGTTGGATCCGTACAATGGCAACAAGATGGGGGGGCCAGGGAAAAGGACCCAGGCAAGTTGCAAGAAGCTGAACAAAGGATGAGGACAGAGGTGCTGTGATTGTCAGTCTAACTGGTTAGTAGCCGTTTCAAACGTGAAGTGATGGAGAGGTGAGTGTAATATTGCACTTCTGCATTCATTGACAGTTACATTAAACTTGGTCCATAAAATAATTGCTTTGTACATAATGCCTGAAACAAAAAGCTACATTTTAAAAATATTAATAAACCCTGGAGGCTCCAGTCCCTCCAGACATTTTATTTTTCCTCTACATAAATAAATAACTTTCAATTTTATATATCCACTTTTTATGTTGAACATTTACATTCGCCTCTGTTTTACACTATCTACACATAAGAAAATGTGAACATCTGGTCAGCATCAGAAAATGTACAGATCATGCCGTGGTGGTGGACTTGGAAGAAAGGTGAATTTTGCAAAGGCCATATCCAAAATCTGCAGAAACTATTTTCATGATGTGGTTTGGTGACTTCACAGGATGCATTGTGGCTTGGTTTCCTGCTCAGATGGCAACTGATAGAACATTTGACTAGGGGAAAGCTGGGAGAATTCACAATGGTTTCAAACCCAGTAAGCCCTGGATGAACATTCAGAGATATTTAAGCTGAGTTGGCAGAAAGGGAAGTCAGTTTTCGGTAACAAAAGTCATCAGATACATTCTGTAATTGAATAATTATCAAAGACAAGTGGTTAAACATTTTGCAGTCAGGCTGCAAGATGCAGGAGATGCACTGGGCGGCAGGTAGGCAGCTGGGTTTGAGCGCTCCGGCGGCTTGGGTGCCGTCAGCAGCTCAGCACTGGCCCTCCTCTGCCTCCACTTCCAGCCTCCAGTGCCACGGACACGTGAGATCTGCCTTGGATGTCTGAGGAGTTCAGATTTGCCTAGCATGGCCCAGAGCCAATTAGCAGAGCAGCGTTCACAGTGCTGTGTATCTGAGTGTGGCTGTCCTGCACCTCATATCGAAAGAGGTAATAAAATGAAGCAGCCAGTCTAAAAAATTCTTTGTTATAAATAAGATACTCAGAAGTAGAAAGTGATATAAAGACAAGATAAGTGTGGTGGTGGGAAAGCAGGGTTACACATATTCAGGGAGCTTGGTAGGACTAGAAAATCTTCACGTAAAGAGGCCAGCTGGAGTAGCCAGTAGATGGGCAACCCAGATGCCCTGGGACGAATACCCATCCACCCCAGGAGTGTGTGCAAGGGTGAACCAGGCCTGTCACCGGAGGCAGCTGACCCAGCTTGGACAGGGCTAAGGGGCTTTTTGACAAGCCCTCACTCTAGGCACTGTTCTCCTCTGCTCCCGTTCATGTGCCATGCACCATGCACATCTCAGTGTCACCAAGGTGCCAGCTAGCAGTGAGCGCTTCACTCTGTGCCCCTGCAGCTCCCCTTTGCCACACACCCAGCCCTGGCTCACTCCAGCAGCACACAAACCATCAGCTCGGGCACATCCACTGAGAAACACACCAGGAAAATTAAGATATGGCCTTTTCTTAAGGTTGCCTGACATTTTTGGCACACTTCCTTCCAGTCTCCTTACTGCTGGAAAAACTTCTGCACAGCTTGTTCTATTTGAGTATATACATCTATGTTCATGTGTGTGCATATGTAGATGCACATCTGCAGAGACACTTCCTGGCTGAGCAGTATTTCATTGTCATGCACTACAAGCAGTTAGGTGTAGCTACATGAGATGGTAACAGGTTTCCATTCTAAAAGTCATCAGTGCAAGAAACAATGAGGTTTTACAGTTCAGTAACTACAGGTAAAAGAAGCAAGTCTAGTTCCCATGAAAGCTGCTACTGAACTTGGAGAGAACTTGGGAAGAAGAAAATGTTTTGGAGGTGGGTGTTGAGAGAGTCAGACCCTGCATTTGGGTGAGAACAACTGCAATGTAATCTAGGCTGCTGAGTGCCTACAGCTGCTTCCAAATATATGGTGGTTACTTTTGGAAATATTATCTAGGAAGAGTATTTGGAGACTTCAACAGCAAATTAAGTGTCTGAGGTTTGCAACAGCTCCAACAAATTAGCTTGTATTCCTCTTTTAATAGGTCAATGCATTAAATTCCATCGGCTTCTAAAAGGTGTCTTTAAAAAATAACAGTAATAACAACGACCCCACTGTTTTGGGCATGGATCTGCTGATATTCTGCCTCTACCAACAGCATCAGAACATCTTTACGCTTCGCCACTGCGTGTACTCCTTGAGCAAGTGGCTGCACTTGAAGCTTTTGTACAGGTAAAGCTCTCAGTTGCTCTGCCTGGCACAGCCCACAGCAAATCCTTCACTTGGGGCTGGCCGTGCTGGGGAAACAGCATGCTCATTGAGCCCCAAACCTGCCCTGTGCTGGCACAGCACCGCAGTCTGACTCCCGGGACAACCAAGGATGAGTTCCCCCAGCCTCATCCCCTGTTCTGTGGCTCTGAGGACAGCGCTTGGTGGCGCGGATCGGAGCGATGGCTAACGAGGCGAGGAGGCACATATTTACAGTCACTGACCCTGGATAAGAGAAGGAGGCAGAAGAGAGCGCGATCTTCACCTGGAGACTTTTCTTCCCCTGTTTCCAGCTGTTTCTTGTGCTCATGCTGCACAAACCTGACGCTCCCGCTGCAAGGCCTGCACGTTCTGTGTGGGAAACATCCCATCTCTTCCCAGAACACCATGATGTTATTAGAGTAGCACCATATTTACCCTTCCAGCCTGTAACGCCGGCCTCATCCCTCTTCCCTTTTGTTTTCTCCTCTGATGGCTGCAGCTGACAATCACCGGTTCTGGCCTGGCTACTTCTGCCCCAGGAGGCCAGAGTCCATCCGGGACACTGTGCTCCTGCCCCAGCACCCCGTAGCGATGCTCATGCTTCTTTGGCTGCGTTCCCTGTCCCTTTCCTTGTCGCTGTCGGACTGGCTCTGGGTGCGCTCGGGGCGGTGGCTGCTGCCGCCACTGGTGGCTGAAGGCTGGGAGGAGATGGTCCGCAGCAGGTGGTTCCTCTTGCGCAGGAACTCGGTCTGGCTGGGCAGCCCAAAGCTGCCTTTCCGCAGTGCCATGCGCGTGGTGTTCTTGGCGGGGCGTGAGCGGTGGTTGTACTCCAGCTGGGCCAGGTGGGCTGCATACCCCTCTGTGATGAACTGCAAGACAAAAGGGATGAGGGCATTTGTTAGAAGGATGGGATGCTCTGATGACCACTAGCAGCCAAATGTGTTGGCTGTGACAGGTTGTCTGGGGTGATATGCAAGACATGGACCCACTTAGAGAGATCCGATAGGTCCTGGTATGTGGGACAGTTTCTGTCCTCTTGGCACACACCAGTGCAGTGACCAGTCAAGATGACCAAATTCCCATCACCCTCCCATGAGAGGTCCTTGGCAGCACCTGCAGGGCTCAGAGAAGTTTGCTCCTACCTGACACTGGCTCTGCAGCTTTTTGGTGGGTCGGCCAACAATGTAGATGTGCGTGGGTGGGAGGCTGATGGAGCTGTACACAGAGATGTCCTTAGTAGATCCATATGCTGCGTGGATTCTCATGTGGAGCTGCAGGGAGAGAAAGCAACACAGGTTGGAACACATGGGCACTCCACGCTGCTCAACAGGCAGGGCTGGGGTGTTCTACATAGTTTGTGGGAATCTGGAGTCAGTAACCTCTGGAAGTCCCCAGACAGACAAGACATCGCTGTGCAAGCAGCTGATAAACAGGTCTGGGGATGCTGACAGGCCAGGACAAGAGCAGGATCAGTGAGACAAAGCAGATCGCTTGCTGATCCACAGCCTTGCCTTGAGGTCTGCAGCGGGCAGGGATGCTGCACACTTCACTGCTGACTTGTGGCAGGGGAGAGGAGCAGCTTGCAGCCCCCCCCATGCAGTGATGGTTAGTGGGGAGCATTTCCCTCCACCACGCAATGCTTTGCCAGACAGAGGGAGGAGGGACAGGCAGCAAACACGCTGCTTTCAAGGGATTCAGCTGCCTCCACCCAGAGTACAGAGCAGCTCCAGGCCAACCCTTTCCTTAGTGAGCTAAAGCGCAGGCTGGTAAGGGAGGAGAGGGCAATGGTGCTACCAGACTGGCTGGCTTTGCCCCTGGAGCTGCAGGCAGACCAGGGAGATGGAAAGGAAATCTCTGTCTCTCGTAATGTTAGTTTTCTTCTGAAGAGCAAGGAAGACCAGGCAGCAAGATAGGACCAGCTCCTCCCACCAGTGAGGCCAAAAGAGAGTTGCCAAGTGGCTTTCCTGGCTACTCAAGGCAAGGCACAAGTGCTTGGGACACTGACAGTTCCTTCACTTGCCAAAGAAAACCTTGCTGTATCTGAAGGTTTTCTACAGGGCTGAGGATGTTAAGCTCTCTGTGGGGTCAAACACTTGGGAAGATGTTCTGTGGAGTCTCCCATCAAGGCTACGTGTTGCAAGGCCATTTCTGCAGCAGCTCCATGCCCTCTCAGACCTGCTGGTTACCCCACAGACAGCTGGAAAGCCACCAAACAGGAGAAAAACCGTGTATGTATGGAGAAGGGGAGGCACTGGTGCCTCTGTTCCATTAGGTATTTGGTAATGGAAGGCACAGTGATAAAATGGAGCAGTGCAGAGCAGAGATGATGCAATTTAACAGCACAGACACTTTTGCAGAGCAGTAAAAGGATGAAAACAAAGCGAACAGATTAATCTTCCACTGCAGGCCACATCACCGCCAAGAAACTGGTGCTGACGGGGGTGACTGGAAGAGGAGCAACCTCAGCCTGTGCTACGATCAGGTTTCAGCAGACCCAGGCTTACATCTGTGATAAGAGACTTGAGAAAATTGGCCTTGTGCCGCAGTGGGTCGTGGACCAGCCCATCGCAGAAGGAGACGATCCCGTGGGGGAAGTTGTGCTGTGCTAACCACGCTACCACCCTCTGCTTCTGCATGTCGGGGCGGCCCGTGACGTAGATAATGAGGTAGCCAAGGTCTTGCCAGTGCCTAGAAGGAAAGGCATAAATCAGTGGACTGCAGACCTCGGGCAAACCCAAGCCATCTGCTCCAGCTGCTGCTGCTGACCTTACAACATCAACTGCTCCAGCGCGGACTTTGGGGTCGCTACCCATGATGGACACACTGGCTGCAAAGGAGCCGTCGATGCTGAACACCACAAACTCTGTCCCTTTTGGCAGGACTGTGATGTAGCTGTCTGCGTATGTGTGGTCACCCCTGAAAGAAAGGTGGGTGTGTACTTAGAGGTTCTTTCAGGAGGTATCACCAAGTCCTCAGTGCACTGTAAGCCCAAAGGAACACCCAAATCTGGCCCAAAGGCTCCAACCAGTGATGCCACCCCCAGTCCCAATGAGGATGGGCATTGCATGAGTGCCACTCTAAGAGTGGGGGACGGAAACAGAATCACAGAATTATAAAATGGGAAGGGTAGTACTCTGGAGCCCTGGCATCACAAAATCGCACCCAGAAACCCATTGCTGCATTCACCACTAGTAAGACTGTCCTACCCTCTACCTTCCAGAGTTCAATGTCAATAGCTGGAGCTGAGCTGGAGCCCCTGAGTTGTGAATTATGAATACAAAGTTCTGTCCCTCAAGGACAAGTCTATGGTCTCTAAAAGTTAGTTTTGCAGCTGACTAGAAAGGCCATGGATCTGTGGTGAAGAGGTCCTGCTCCTGCAGTGGGAGCTCCATTACAATGCTGTTGCTGAAGCAGGATGATGATTTCTCTTACAGCTGTAGACTACAAATGGCTTTGTCCTTGTTGCTGGCAAGCCAGGCTCTGAATGAAGAAGCTAAGCTGCCCTGCCCTGCAAGGGGGGTACTATATTCTACAGTCATCAAACTCCTCTTGTTCCTTTGCAAGCTAAGCCCCAGCACCCCAAGGCACCTCACCTGACCACCATCTTGACAGGGTACACGCCAATGCCCAGGCGCCGGTTCTCGGGGATAACGTAAGAGATCCTGCCACTGCTGTTGCTGATCTCTGTGTCAAAGTAAACCCACTCCCCTGAAGGTGGCTGCGTCATAATGTGAATATCCACCTGGGAAGACAACAAGGCTGAGTCAAACACAGCATTAAAGACAGAGGTGAGTGTCTGTGAACAGGCCAAGCATGAGGACCTTCCACCCAAGCCCCTCTGGATGGCAATTGAGAAGCACCCAACTGTCAGGATGCTGGAATGAGACCTGGCCCCAGCAGTGAACATATGCATGCTGGATGCTGTTCCTGCTAGGAGGTGCCACACAAGTCTGAGCAAGAGAACCTGGTCAAGATGCAAAGGTAGCAAACCCCATCATGGACCAAGAGAGCACTGACTAGCACCACCTCTATACCCCAATTTTTCACCCGTTGGTGCACAACCCCCACAGCAGGTGTGGTACCTTTTCTCCTGTGAGTGTGACCATATCTAATGGACCATACATAAACCTTCCGGTTAAGGTCTGGGGTCCATCTTCATTAGCAATGGTGTCATTTATCCTGTGGTTGGCTGTGACATTCTGCACAAGTCAAGAGCAAAAGGAGAAAAAAACAAAAAAGAGAGAAAAAAAGTTGGCAGTGATGGACTGGCTCACAGGGAAATGCCAAATCTAACTGGACAGACTCGACTGTGGGCTTTTCTCAAACATCCTCCCCACTCCACCCACAGCTTTCAGCTTTAGAAAAGAATTTGACCTGAGGCAGAGGTGGGACTCTGTGCTCTGCACCTACTGGGAGGATTCCAGTGTAGGTGGCTAAGGAGCCTATTTCCATGGCAGTTTGTATGTGCAGTTCTGATCCTGCCTATTAAACTCTCACGCTCTGGATTTCTGAAGCAGTGCAGACAGCTGCCAGGGAAATCTGCTGACATTGTTTCAGCTCTAGAAGAAAATTGCCCTCTTGCAGAAACTGGAGATGTTCACTGGGAGTGAAAGACATTTACTGAGCAGAGAATATGCATTATTTGGACTTGGAAAGATGCGGGAAGCATTGGTTGTGGGTCAGGGGAACAGACACCAGTCAACGCTCCCTGGATTTTCCACAGACTCAGGGCCAAGAGGAGATCTTGCTGGTACAGATCTTTTGGGCTGCTCTTTCACAACTACGTGGGTAGGATATAATCACTGATGTATACCAGCAGTGCAACGTGCTCTCTGGAGCACAGCCGTGGACAGATGCAGCTGTGTCCATGCTGGCCACTTTCAGTGCTGTTCTTGCAGCCTAAATATAAACCTCTCTACATGCCAATACTCCCTCCTGCCCTGGTGGCAGCCCCAAAAACACCCTCACCCGCAGCTTCACATGTGTCCTCTTGCGGAGCCACTTCTCACGAGGCTTAGATGGTGTGAAGACAGACACCTCCTTCCCATCCAGCTCCAAAACACTCGAGTTCTCATGTCTCATCACCTGCAGGAGGACAGATGCCATGCAGATGTCAGCTCTCCTCCTGCCCATGCTGTTCTGCTCCTGAGCCAGTCATAAGCAAGGGCAGTATATGGACAGAGGTGGTTTGAGTTTGCCTACTGAGCATTTGGCTTGTCAGATTGTTGGTTTTATGGGCTGCTCCCTTAACTGCAAGGACAAGTGGTATCTCCTGACCTAGCAAAGTCTGTGGTCAGCACTGACTTAATCCTAGCTGGGATCAGGTTATTTAGACTATCAGGAGGTAAAAAACTGACTCAGACCCAGCAAGACAAGCTCTGCACTCAGATATCTGCCCTTCCTCCACTCCAGGCCTCCATCAGCCCCTTCTCATGGTCTGTGAGGGGACCAAAGGTGAGGGAACATCTCAAAGATTGCTCTAAGACTGGGAGGTGACTCTTCAGAGAGAACTCTAAAATCAGCAGTAGTCCCTAGTCACACCATTCTACCAAAAAAAGGAAGAAGGTTCTTCAATGTGGGCCTTTCTACAAGGTCTTGAATACATTTTGTGAGGCCAGTAGCTCTCCAGCTAGCCTAGGCTGTTGCAGTCTGACATAGGCCAGCTCGCTTTGCAGAGCTGAAGCTGTTTTTCTTCCAGGAAAGTGGAAAAAGGACCCCAGGGAGGACGAGCTTGCTGGAGAGGGAGTTCATGGAAATTCAAGGCAACCAAAATAACAAGTTTTACTGACAATTATTTAAATCAGGAATCTATTTTGAGTACTGTTTGGGCTTGTTTTAACAAGACTGAATCTTTGGAGGCTAGAACTATTCAACAGCTCACTTTCACATTTTGTCCAGAAATGACTCTCAAAGGCGATTAGAAACAAGTCCTTATTAGGGGAAAAAGTGGCATGGTACTTTGCAAGGACAGCAGGAAGCAGAGGGATGAGAAAAACCCTGGTCTGAAGGCTCTGAGGAAGGGAACAGGGGTGTCAGACTACCCAGGCAGCCACCAGCAGACCCCAAATGGATGGAGAGGTACCTCAGGCTTCAAGACACGAAGCACCATGCTGTGCTGCAGACCCAGGCTTGGGCTGAATCCTAAGTAATTGGTTGTTTCTTGCATAAAGCATTTTGTGTACGGGACTGTTGTGACTGTTCCCACTCATGCACAATTATGGGTCTCTCCACTGAGCCCCACTAGGCTGAGTTCTATGCGGGGCTGGGGTTTCACAGCAGCTGATCCAGCAAGGTGTGTGCGAGCACAGAGATGCCTCACTGGGCTAGACACAGCCCTGGAAGAAAGGGTCTCACTGGATTATTGCTACCACTCAGCTGCCACCAGCACTGACATTGCTGTTGTTTATAGGTCCCATGCTGTTTGGAAGATAGCACTGAAAGAAAGTTTGCCAACAGAATCATAAATAATTGAGAGCTGCAGTCAAGGAGGCTAGAAGAGAGCAGGGACAGCTGAACTAACACAAAGCAAACCCAAGCACCGAAGAAGGCAACACATCCACAGAGTTACTTTTAGTTTCGGGCTTTTTGGGGTTTGTTTTCGGTTGGAATTTTTTTTTCTTCCTTCCCTCCAGTTCCATGCTCTAAGTATCATTCCTTGGGGGCTTCATACTTTGTAAGGCAAATAACTCCCCCTCATCCCTAAGGAACTGAAGGGAAAATATTTCTTTTAGGAAAAACACATTTTAAACAGTAAATTTACATTTCAGGCCAAATGTAGGTTGATAAAATCTGAGGTGCCAGATTCCAGACAGCAGCAACCTCCAGCAGAACTGCTCTGTATTGCATGAATGAGGACAGATGATGGTCTGAGTCCCCAGAGGAGACCACAATAACTTAGAAAGCCAAAATGAAGAACTGAGTTCTGTCTTTCAACTCAAATTCATACAAAACTCATCCTTTGCTTTTATTGTATTTGGTGCTATTTTTATATCAAGTAGCTTCCTTTAACTTTCAGACTTGAGGTTCAAACACACACACGGGGAACAGCTCTCTTCAAGAAATGAGTGGCACCAACTTTTGTGATTGTGATTTGATAGGAAATGGCCTTGAGCTCACCCCATGGCCCACCTGAAACCTGCTCCGATGACAAAACCCAGACTTAAACTTACCACCTGTGACAGCACAGGTCTGTAGCTCTGCTTAACAACACAGGGGAGGAACAAAAGGATGGGGAAGAAAATGGACCTGCAGTGGCAAAGGGCATTTTTTCATCTCTATGTGTCAACAAGAGTTATGGAAGGTGCAGTGAGACAAACAAAGAGCTCAGAATAGTTTTCAACCCCAATGGAGATCGAGAGAAGAGAGACAACTGTACCTGTCTCAGCAGGAAGGAGACAACATCTGTGGACTCCCAGTAGCTTGCATGGAAGAGGTGTGGCAAAGCGACCGTTGGGAAAGCCGTCAGAGCATCGGGACAGTAGAGAGCATAGTCAATCCTTTTGGTTCCCCACCATTTGGCAGCAACTGGAAGCAAAAGACTTGTTCAGACAAAGGGGGTTCACATGCACACGCATTCTCCATCACAAACGGTACTTCAAGGCTTGAGTTCCTCACTCCAGGTACACCAGAAGGTTGCTCTCTGGCTGGTTGCACTGCTAAGAGGGAACAGCCGACCCAGGGCTCACTGTTTGCTCAAACCAAGGGAGGAACACACAGGGACACCAGCACTTGAGCTCTCCTTTATTTAAGCAAACATGAAGGCACTAGAATACAGGTATTAATTGACTGTTAGTCCAGACCCTGTGAAATGGGTCCATGTCTCATATGCAATGAGCCAGGGGATTCCACATGCTGAAATAGGAGATGGAAAGGCAGAAACACATCTCCCTGAGCTGTGGGCAGAAGGATGTGTGTGTTCTGCCCACCACATCTCCAGCCCTGCTTCCAACTCCTTTAGCTTTCCCCAAGGAACAGCATCCAGTTATTTGCCACACTGATGAGGACTTGAATACTGGGAGCCTATATGGGATGCTGAAAGACACCACAAGGTACGGCACAAGCTGCTGGGATTGGCATACCCAACAAGTCCTTGTTGCCTGTCTGGGCTACCACATTGCACATAACCAAGTCATCCAGCTAAGCCTCCCCCTGAACACAGCCTCTGCAGCGACCAACAAGAAAAGTACCTGGGAGTGCCAGGACTTCACTGCATGAGGGACTGAAAAACATACCAGGGTGGGCAAGGTTACAGACACCACAGAGGAGCTTCTCTCTCAAGGATCCAACAACCCGTGCACAAGTGTCCGACGGCCACCATTCATCCAAGGGACATCACCACACTTCAACATGGCCCTGACCTCTGCCCACACACATACATCCTTTCTGACTCCCCAGCAATGAGTATATCTCAGCCCAAAGCCTCAGATCCCAAAGGTGTGAGCTGCTTCCCCAGCAGTGAGGGGTCCTCAAGTGCCGCGCGCTCCAGTCTAGAAAAGCAGCCATGGAAAGAGAAGATGGATCAGATCAAGAGGGCAGTAAGAGGAGCTGTGTTTGCATGCAGGCTGCAAGCTGGGGCTTTGACGAGGGCTTTCTCAAGCTTGTTTTTCCTCTGTGACAATGTTTCTTTTATATGGAATTCCAGGAAAGTTGCCAGGTGTAAGTATGATCCACCACACCACTCTTGTTAAGGGAAATCTAGCTGCTGATGAGCACAGATGCTTAACCTAGAAGAAAATAAATGGATGCACCACTTCATTCCAGAGGCATGCAAAGAGCTCCCACCACAACAATGTGCAGAAGGGTATGAGATAAGCACATTGCCATGGTTCAGCCCTGGCTGTGCTGAGTGTCCAGGTCACCCTCATCGTAATGGCTCTTGTTTTTCTGAAGAGCAGAAGGGAAGGAGGAGGGTGTTGATGGATCAGCATGGCTTTTCCAGAACTCACAGGCACCTCCTCACAGCCACTTCTGACTCCCTGTCTTCCAAATTGGCAGCTTCTGTTTGTGTCCCAACTTGTAATTTCTCATGCAAGTCCCCAGCTTGGGTAATTTCAGATTCTTTGCAGGAAGCAGGCAGATTTTACTCTTCCACGCTCAAAAGGCAGTGGTGGAGGCAGAAGCATTATCCCCACAGCTCTGCCCAGAAGAACTGCTCTTGCCAAGTTGTTAGCTGTGTTGTGATCGATCTTCAGAGCAAAGTGACAGAAACACTTGTTAAAATGCAATCAGAAATGATAAATGCCTCAGTGAAAGTGCATAGATCTGTTGTGAGTTTTGCGACTACTGAATGAGAAAGGAGGTCAGCTGGAGTGGATCTCTCCAGAATACCTGTCTTGATGTCCAGGTCGGGTATCCGAAGAGCACAGTCTGCAGCCTGACTCCAGGACCCTTTGAGCTTTCTTCCCTTCGAAGGGATTTCATGTTTATGCTGCCTACGTCTCTTGGATGAGGTTTGGGTAGGGGATTTGTGAGGGAGAGCAAGTTGGGACAGAAGGCTAAACCCTCTACAGTGATTAAGATGGTGTTTGGTTTCTAAAAGGAAAAAATAGAATATATTTAAAAATAAAAAGGTAGAATTCACACATTATTATGGCACACAGGTGCCACAGGCAGCATCTGTTTCACCCTCCAGAAATCCACAATGCAAGGGAAGCCACAGCCTGGGAAGAGATCCTGGGAGGCAGCCAAGGTTTTGTGGTGCCCCTCCAGAGTTCCTCGGGCTCTTCCTGCAGGATAAGCATGGATCCAGTCCAACCCCCAACGCTGCTTCGCGTTACCACAGTGCTAACAAGGGTGAATGCAAGAGCTGCAAAGCCAGAGCCAGGGTTCAGAGGATGTCAGTGCTCAGGAGATAAAGGAAGGGGCTGTGACAGCCCTTGGGGCAGGCTGCACACAGGGTCAGCCCACGTCGGAGCTGGACTCTTCCTCTTCAATCTCAGAAATAGGTTTTGATGGCTGAAGTGTGTGGAACAATAAATTACACAAAACAGAAGCTAAATAATCAGGTAGAGTGCAGGGAAAGCAGAGAGAGGCAGGCATGGCATGGGCCTGATCCTGCTGTTGACTCAGAGACGCAGGATCCCTCTGTCACATCACCCTCGTGTAAACATCTCATGACGAGCAACCACCATCCCCTGCTTCCCACCCTGGCTGACTGAGCTCTGCAGCTCTCTGTGAGTGTGAAAGCAGCACAAAACAAACACTTTCTGCCCCAGAAGCCCTATTCCCAAGCAGACTAATATTTAGCAAGCACCTGAGAAGACGTCTTACCAGGACAGGGATATGAATGCACCTGTGGAGTGAGGCATCAACCACAGGTAGTTTATCCCTCCTGCAGAGTGCTGTCTTGAGCAGGGCAAGAAGTTACAGCAGCCCCTGAGCAGCACCCACAGACCTTCAGCCACTAACTGCTGCCTTGGGGAGCATTATTAACCTCAGCAATTAATTACTGAGTTGTTCATAGTCCTGTAGTCTAATGTGTATCTCTAAATTTTATCACCTTCTGTGACAAGAGTTTGGGTTGAATGCTTTTGTTCTGTGGGGTTTTGTCATCATTGTTTTGGTTTTTCTTTTTAAAAATTTCTTCCTTTTCAGCCTTTTTTTTGGTCTAGTTATCAGAGATCCCTCAGGACTCTTAATCTCACACCTCAGCTGAAACAAAGAAGGGGCTGAAGTGTTAACACAGGTTGTTGTCCTCCAGTGTATGTTAGCTGGGAAGTTATACAGGTCTTGGCAAAAATAAATAATTAAGAATCCTTTTTATTCCTCATTTGGCTCTGGGATATGGGTGAGTGGCTGACTCTGAGCTGCCCTGCGGGCTACAGAAGAGCTGAATTTTTAATGCAATATATAACCCAAATCTGTTCCTCCCTTTGAGCATTACAGAGGGGCTTACTCATGCCTAGTTTTGTGGACCACATTTAAGTGGTCTGCATCGACCCACATCCTGTGTTATCACTCTGTCAGTGTTGATCCCTACCAGTTCTGCAGAACCTATCAACACAAACATCCCTCTGGATTAACCCTCGCCATGCACAGCAGCCACTGCTGCAGAGTTATCAATTATTATGTTTTCGTAAGAACTGATCGGCAGCACCCTCCAACATATGTAACCAAATACATCATCTGTTTCTCATGGGAATATGATAACAAGTAACACTGACTATGGCAAAACCAGGTGAAGATGGAGTAATTCCAATTTTTCGTCACAAGTGGAAAGTATAACCCCAGACAGACAGACAGACAGAAGCTGCATGGCTCTGGCCCGGTGCGTGGCGCTGCGAGAGCAGTGCGGCAGCGAGCGGGAGTCTCGGAGTGGGTGAAACACTTACTGTTGGCTATGTTGGAAGCAGTGTAACTGTCTGCCATTCCTGAGACCTGGCTGGCAATGCTGATCTCACTGGCTCTCCGGAAGCCCCTGAACTGAGGGGCTGAAATGGGGGTGGACAGGGACGAGTTTTCCATGAAGACGGCACCATGAGACTGAACAACATCTGCTACAAAGTTGAAACAGGGAAATCAAAATATTAGACCAACAGACAGAGGCTGGGCAAGATGAACTCGAGGGGAAGAAGGAGGCAAACAAGGTTGGTAGAAGCAAAAACCTTTCAGAACTGATTGGAATAAAAAAAAGAAAAAAAGAAACAAACACATTTCATCAGAGCTCCGTTTTGAAAAGAAAGCAAACACCACAGCAGGCAAAGAGACATGTGGTTGAAGGAGCAGTCTTTGACTGAGCGAAGCAAAATGAGTAGCTCAAAAAGCAAATCCAAAACCCCAAAGAAAAATCCAGGCAGACCTGTTCAAGCAGCAATAACAGAAGCATGTGTCATACATACAGATGTGAATACACACAACTTCATATATTCACATCTAGACAAAATAACCAAGGTAAGGAGAGTAACAACAAAAAAAACTCCTTAGATGGGGATTGTTTGTTTTCTTGAAACATTTAGACTTAAACACCTCCAAGATAGAAGCTTTAATGCACAAAAGGAAAAACAAAAAAAAAAAGATCAAGAAAACATTTTCATGCCTGGCAAGGACTACACTTGAGCTTGTGTTTTATTGCTAATGGATACAGCCAACACTCGTTAAACAGAAGGAAGGGCTGCTGAAAGGAGGGAGTCTGGTGCTGCGCACTTACATCTCCGATCGGTGTTGGCTGGCCGGGGAGCGCTCAGTCTCTGTGAAAACAGAGCTTGCTATGTACAAGTTGCAAGTTTGGGTTTTTAGATCCCAACCTGAGGTTTACCAAGTGTGGCCTAACCTTTTAGTACATAAATACAGAAAAGGAAGGTTTAAAGTCACGCTTACATGGACCTTATACATGTGGAAAGAAAAGGACCTAAAAGGTGCAGGGCTGGCAAACACAGAGATGTTAAAGTCAGGACACAATCTGTGCAGGTCTGTTTTATCACTACAGCAGCGTTAACAGCATCCACCCCTCTGTGGAAGCTACAAGGTTGAGTTAAGTGTCTCTGGGCCATCCCAAGATCCTGCACTGCAGAGGGTTTATGACACCAATTCCAGGTCCTCCATTGCAGGCAGCACCAGTATGACAGTAACATGCAAAAGCAAAGTTATTTATTATTGCCTTAACGTTGCCCATCTCCGCTGTACCTAAGGAGCAGCACCTCGATTTTATTCCCAGGTATCAGACAGGGTACAGTTTTGTGCCCAGCCAGGCAGCAGATGCCACAGGGAATATGAGTATCTTGCTCCCACACACCAACATCCTTCACCTATTTTAGATATCCTTGGATTTAATCCCAGTATGGGGCTGACACAGGGAGCTGTTTTGGCAGCTGGGTTATTTTAATAGTGATCTTTTTTAGCTTGGGGCTACTGATTTGCTTCCTCCCATCTCTGTTTGCAGCAGCAGTGTGTGTGCCCACACAAATCCTGCTGCAGCGGAGGGAAAGGGAATGTCTGAAGCAGAAAATGTGTAGCTCAGTGTCACAAAAGAACTCCGTTCTCTGCAGGGAAAATCAGGCCACAAGCTGCTCTGTGTAAAAGCTTCGTGGACTGCAAGATCTGAGCCTTAGCGGGAGCCTGACCCGATGATGAGCTGCACACACTGCCCACGTTGTGCCTGAAAGGCCATTAGCAGCATCACTTTCTCAGCACTTTCCTCCTCTTTTCACCTTACCTTGAGTTGCTGGCTGTCAAGGCTGCTACCAGCATGTGCAACCCAGCCAGCCCCAGCAGGCCAGAACAGTTTTCTTAACTGCAGAAAGCACCAGCACAAGAGAGGACAATTCAAGTGGAGGCTGTACTCAGACAACATGAGCCAAGCCAGGAGCTGCATTTATTCCACAAAAGTCTCAAGGGTAAAAGGTCCCATTTCTGCATGACCCAAGGCAACCCTTTCATCGCTTCCCCAGTTACCTCTTCTCTCTTCCCCTGACTTGGTCAGATTTGAGGAGAGGTTTGGTTTGGTCTGTGCTAGGAAAATACCAGGTTCAGGCTTAACTAACACCTGCCAGTGAAGCCTGAACATCTCTGTTAAACATGTCTTGAGTGGTTTGAATTACAGAGCAGTTGGAAATACGCTGAAGAGTGCCACAGCTATGTCACAGGGAGACAAGTTGGGCCAATGAGGTGCTGCCTGGGTGAACCATGGTTCTGGTTCCATTAACATGTCTGGCCTCAGCTCTGCCTGAATTTCATCTCTTTTTTTGGAAACCTAGAAAGTGGAAAGTGGTATTTGGGGCTTGCTCATTTTAGCCATTCTCACTTTCTTAGGCCCAGATGGGGATTTTTGAAACAAATTACTCAGTCTCAACAGACCTTCCAACACCATCCTAGTTAGTGTCACCAGAGGAGCAATTTTCACTACTATAAAAGCCCTAAACTGTTTTAGCATTACTGAACAACAGTTTAGTACTGCCAAAGTTGGTGGCAGGAGGCTGCTCTGCAGGGGACAAAGTGCTGAAAGGACCTTTGAAAGTCATTTAAGTTCAGCCTCCCTGCAGTGAGCGGGGACATTTGCAACTACATCAGGTTGCTCAGAGCCTCTCATCCAACCTGATCTTGATTATGTCCAGGGGTGAGGCATCTACCACCTCTCTGGGCAACCTGGGCCAGTGCTTCACCATCACCATTGTGAAAAATGTCTTCCTTATCTCTAGTCTAAATCTCCCTCTCTTAATTTAAACCATCACCTCTTGTCCTGTCACAACAGGCCCTGCTACAAAAATGTCCCAATCTGTCTTACAGGCCCTTTTAAGCACTCAAAGGCTTAAGATGTCCCCAATGGCTTCAAAAACCCCATGCTTTTCCTGAACTACACACATTTGCCCCTGAAAAAAGGTCATTTTCTAAGAAAAACAAGGGCCAGGAAAAGGCAGGACAGGAAGTGTGGACAGAAAACCCATTTTATGCATCACTGCCCCTTTAGCCAAACTTCCTCAACCCCAAAGCCGCAGCAAACGCAAATTCCAGATGAAACCCTGGGACCTTACTTGCACAAATCCCCCATCCTAGTAAAGAATTTCCTCAGCTCTGTGTGTTCTTTGCACCAAATTCTATGTACAGCATCGCTCTTGCAATCTTCAAACCACAGAAGCTTCCCTGGGCAGTGCGATGATCAGGGTGGGATCTCACAGATGGCACCACAGATTGACCCCAGCACCTGCAGCCACTCCTGCTCCTGATATGAACAGTCCGAAGTCCTCTGCATTGCAGAGGTGGCATCCTCAGCCACAACTTGGGTCCTGACAATTGTGGGGAGGTTTTCTAGGCAAGCACTTTGTGTCCAGGGTGAAGTCAGATGGCTGGACCAGCCCCATCGGTAGCAAGACTTTCATCAAGATTAGCTGTTCTGCACGTCACTAGGTAAGGACAGAGCTGCCCTCCCATTCACTGCCCTGGATGAAATGTACTTTGTAAGTTGAAGGAAGAATTTATCTGAACAAGGAAGTTTCAGGGAAAGGAGACTTGGTCTGAGTGACACCCTGAGCACCTTCTCTCTCCCAGCAAAGGATCTGCAGCTGCACAAACTGCAGTGTGTGCACGTTGGGCCAGTAAAATAACTGAGATTTAACTTGAGAGAGGTGACATGAGAAGCAAATTCACTTTCTTTCTGCCTACCTATGGATCTTTAATACTCATTTTAGTGCTGTGATAGTTCATTTACGGATTCATTTGTCAATGTTCTTACTAATTGTTTCCTACTAAGTGAACAGCACTGGGCCATCACCTTAATGTACTGCTGGCACTGCATTCAGTCCTTGGGGTATCTGTGGCAGATTTCAATACATGCTATTTGCAGGCTGAGCTGTGGCATCAAAGTAGAAAATACTGAAAGCAATCAAAAATGTGTCAAGTTTGATAAAAAACAAAACCAAAAACCAACCAACCAACCAAAAAAACCCCAACAAACACCCCAAAAAAAAGGCAGCCAGTTGCTCAGCACAGGCCAGACCCTGCTTGTGCTAGAGTCACTGCTCAGCACTGGGCACTCTGCAGTTGCTACCCTGGGATTAAGAGTGACATGACATAAGATTTATTTTGCCCTTACATTTTTATGATTCTGGAAATTTCCTGCAGTCCTGTGGCTGAACAGGGATTCAGCGTTTGGTATGGTCAAGCCAAGCACTGCTTGGCCACGATGTGCTCTTGATGCACAAGGTAAAGAGCAGAGAAGCTTCTACAAGCTCTGACCTGATAGAAGGAAATATCAGATGACAGCTAAATGGCATTTCATTAGTGAGTTCCAAAGTGATTAATTAATAGTGCCAGATCCCTCCTCTCTGCTTTGTTACAGAACATCACAGCACAGCAACATGGCAACTGCATACCTGAAAATCAAAAATCATCTACACCTTCAAAAGACAAAGGTCCAGAGACTGTCTGGAATAGTCAGCACTGTTGCCATCCTGTATGACCACATAACACACTGGACTGCTCATAAACAGTAAGGGTCAGCTTGTTAAAGATAACCAGGCAACAGAACCAAGCTCTCAATGCACAACACTGAGAAAAGGGGTGAGAACAGGCAAGTAAGACACACAGCAAAGAAATAAACTCAAAGTCAAGTTGCACTAAAATCGCAGATGTAGCACCAGCCACAATCAGAATAAATGAGGCCATGCAGCATTTAGGATGGAAAATAAGGCAAAACCAAATGCATCAAAATTTGCTTTTAAGGCAGAATTGAGAAATTAATTTTCAAAAGCCAACACATATAGCCACCGTGGATCTGAAAGCATCAGTCACTGTACTCAGCAGAGCCACAAGGACTGTCCAGGCACAAAATACTCAAGTGAACAGAATCTGGTCTGACACAGACATTAATTAGACTTCTGGCCATGGTGCAGTGTGGGTGACTGCTGGGAGCTGCACACTGCAGACAATCAACCCTTTCCCTGGGGATCCTGCGTGTGAGCGGGGCCACCCAGGGACTCTGTCTTTCTGTGCCAAAGCCTCTTTCCAGCAGCACAGCCATCACAGATGGACAACAGTGAGTACATGGCAGCAGCCTTCTCTTCTAGCATCAACACCAGAATGGGACTGAGTTTGTAATCTCAACTTGTTTTTTTTCCATGGTGGGTCTCCTGGACCAGTTCCAAGTGGTTATTTCATGTGGCACACACTGAGATACAGCATGAGGATTTCAACTCCAGGAGGCAACAGTATGATCTCCAAAAAGCACCCCAAGTACCCAACACCATAGACAAAACAAAAGTGTAGATTACACACACTCAGCAAAACCAGCACTTTTATTGGAAACATCTTGCCAATTCAGTACAGGAACAGGGATACTTGTTTCCATGAAGCTGTCCTGGTGCTGGAGAGCACCCAGAGGGCTACTTTCCATGAGGAGGATGGGATTGTTCTGGATTGTCTCAACTGGAAGCAGATGGGGAAAAAAACAAAACAGAGGAACAAAGAACAACAGACATGCGTCCACAAAGTGTTAACATACAAACAGTTACAACTGAGCACTTCAACTACGAGTCTTCAATGAAAAGACAACCTTCAAATAGAGCAAAAGAAACAAAACATGGGTGGCTTTCCAAATAGACCTACATCTAAGAGATTAATTGGTAGGAGAGGAGAGCACAACAATGGCATTTCAACAACAAGAGGGAGTCCTCTTAACCAATGAGCCAAATCCATAAATGCCCAGCAGATCCACAGAAATCTTTTTACTATGAGGGGAAAAAAGTATGCTCTAAGGGGAGATTACTTGAACCAGACTCAGCCTACACAGTGCAAAGCAAGGATGTGAATCCGATTTTACTCTGCAAATTGGTTGTAATGAAACAGGGACCCAACATTTAGTATAGACAGGAAAATGGAAAAAAAAAAACAACAACAAAAAAAACCCCAAAGGTCTAAGAAACTTTCTGAATCATGGACCTTAAAAAAAAAAAAAAAAAGCCAGCTATCTGCATGAGGAAATTTTCATGAGCAGTATTACAAGTTTTGTACCTAACTAAGTAGAACTGAGCCCCTGATTTTTTTGCGATCATCAAATCATGTAGCTTAATTAGAGCAGCAATTAACTTTGCTGGAGTGCCCTACAGTGAACACTAACCAGTAGAGGCTTTGCAAGTCATGGTTAGAGCAGTCCTTCTGTGTAAATCATGACTCTGAAATGGTGTCTCTAATGGAAAGGAAGAGCCTGCTACTTTATGATAAGGAAATGAAGAGGCTTTGTCTTACGTGAGAATTTAAAGCTGCTTTTTTGTCAGTTTTGTTCATCAAAGCAGAGCAGCATCTCTTAAAATAACTAGGCTGAAACATGGAGAGGGTTTCAAAATCACTCTGCCCTTCTCATAGCTGAGCTGATTGCTGTTTAACTCCTCTCCATCACATAGCAAGCCTCTCTCTAAACACAGCCAACTCAAAGGTCTAGGGAGGCACAGTAAACGAATAAGATCTCTGCTGCTGTACAGAATGACAACCAGAATCCAGATTGCTCAGTGTCAATGAGCTCCTACCTCTGGTTTCAGCAAGAGCAGGGGATTTGAAATGTGTTTAAGTGGAAGAAGGTAAAATATTTGGGAGATGTTTTTTTTTTTCCTTAAGAAACCACTTGGAGTTGGTACCTAGAATACACCCAAAAAAGCAAATTGCTTTTCAAGTTGCTATAGACTCCCTGAGTTGGTACAAATGTAATTGTGGGTGGATACATTTTTAAAAAGTGTTGCAGCAAGATCTTTGCTAAATTTGACAAGTGAGTGGGGCCTGCTAAAAGTATTTTATTCACTTTATTAAACATGGGTTTTAGTTTATGCCCATTTATCAAATCAGACCTCCAGATTCCAGTAATATTAAGACAATATTTAAAGACACCTTTATAGGAGACTGCTGCTTTGGCTTTTCAATTTAAAGATGATGTAGAGTATCATCAGAATTATTCAGCTCTAGGTAAATATTTCTCTTCATTTAGTCCTGTATGATTCACATATTAAACAAGTGGAAAACTACTAGAGCTCTGGGAAAAAAAAAAAATCCGACTAAACTCCAATGTCCTTTTAGCTGGTGGCTTTGCTATTCTACTTGGTTTGCCAGCATGATGTCTTGTGTGCTCTTAAGTCTAGTTTTGTAGCAATGACTCCTGGTTGCAATGCTGACTTCAAGTAGCCATTGACTAACAACCTCCAGAAGGGGAAAATTACAGAGCAATTGTTCTTCCTGCACCAAAGCCCTGACCCTACAAGGCAACCAAAACTTTAGGAGAAGCAGAAAGGTCAAATTTACTTCTGCACAGTGGTGACCTTCCCTGAGAGCTCCTTGCAATGAGAGTCTGCACTGAGATGGCAACAGGCCATGAGAGTCTAGGCACAGAAGTGAGGTGGAGATGACAGGAAATATATAATTTCTCTTACTGTATCAATTGCAAGAGCACTGATGTAATGGGAGCAGAGGCAGGGCATGGCCAGACCACAGCCCAGTAACGCGCACAGCCATCTCAGACTCTCTACAACTACAAGTGGAGTAAAGCAAGCAAAGAGGTCTCTGATGGCAGAGGAACTCTAGGAATCCTAGAAAGACAGTGTCTCATTGACAAGGAGGCAAGGACAAGGCACTGTCACCAGCCCACCAATCTGCAGTAGCCTGTCCCATGACAAAGCACAGGAAGCAACCGGGTAAATCATCTCATTATCTCATCTTGGTTCTGCTCCTTCCAGTCCTCTCTGGCCCTCCAAACATCAAAGTCCTGAACTCTGCCAAGTTAATCACGTTTCATTCAGTCCCTGTCACAAACACCAGCTTAGGTGCAAAACAGGGACCTTCACAGAGGGGTGCATGACTCTCAGTAGCTGATGTCTTTGGGTGACAAATGAAGGGCATATGGGTCACAAGGCACTCATTTAGTTGGTAGAAAACTATTTCTCCAGTAAATGGAGAATAAGACTAGCTTTACAGGGCAAATTCTTCCTTGTCATTCCCAATTGCTTTGAAAATTGGATGTAAAAAGTAAATATAACCCTTTAGACAGCCATTATGGACCAAAAGTGACTTACCCAGCACAGCAGAATTGCCATCACCCAGTGGGAACCTCTGGTAACGGGGAATATTAAAGGGGGGTAACAGGTAGAACTTCCTCTCCAAAAGAGGTTCAAGGCGTGATGCAGATGGGTCTGCAGGGTGGAACAGGTTATAGACCTGCTGACAAGCTGGTCTGAGCTGAAAGACTAAAAAGATGAAGGAAAAAAACAACAACAACAAAAAACCACCTTCAAATATCAAAAGATTATTTCTTGGAATATTGTAAACATTTGTTTGCAAAAAAAAGACAACTGTTGGGTTAAAGAGAAAGTGCTGAGGCATTATCATCTCCATTTTAGTCAAACAAAAGAATTCATTACAATATTTATAGACTCCAGAACTGTTCAGTATTCTTAATGTTTGGAGTACATTGCAAATAAATTGTATAATCAGCACTGGCTAGAGCACACAGTGATCTGCTTCCTTATGGTGTAATAAATATTATACAAAAATGTTTGGGTTTTACCAGTTTGTCTCATAAAATTACTGTGGTAACATCATCCACTAAATAAGCTCACCAGTTTACAGAGAATCATAGAATGCTCTAGGTTGGATGGGATCTCTGAAGGTCATTTAGTCTAAATCCCTCCCTGGAATCAGCAGGGATATCCTCAACATCAGAACTTACTGTCAAGAGCTGGAATGACAGTTTTTCGCAGTGCCAAAACCAGGCCCAGGGGAGAACCAAAGAGGAAGAAGTCAGTAATCTCAAATTCAAACTTTCCAATATTTCCTCCATCCAACATGGTCGAGCTGCTAGATCGCCTGGATCCAGGGTCGTTTCTCAGAACACTAGAATGTAAACTGGGACAAGAAGAGAAAACAGAGTAAAAATGTTATTCATAATTCTTAATTATTCATAATTGCTTCATAACTGAAGGCTAGGTTAGTGATTGACAGTGAATAAAATACCTCTTTAGTGAAGAAACTGTGCCAGTCAACCCACCACGCCCCAGTGCAGTAGTTTTACTGTCCAGTAAAACATCCCCCAAGACAATCACCCCATTACATTGGCATATTTGGACTGAACAAATCCAAGCTTCGAGTGGGTTCATTTACACACTCCTATCCCTCAAAACGTATTTTCCTTTGAGGAATCAAAATCTTGGTTACTGCCAGCAAGGTAGTCATTTGCAAGATAATCAGCAAGCCAAAACAACTAGAGTAGCAGGCAAAGAGCAGGTTTAACAGTGCTTTGCTCCAGGACACGTTACTGCTACGCTTTCTGGCTGTCAGCATTTGAGCTCACTCCATCGCCTTGTTCTCAAATGCTACAGAAAGCTGTGCTTACCCATTTCTTCTTCATGGTAGTAGTTGGATAAATGTTACAGGATTGAAAAGGAAAAAAGAAAATGGGAGGGGAAAGAGAAAAAGAATGATCAACATCTGCAGGAGGGTTTCTGATATCTTTGTGCACCGAGTTTGCACTATAACTTCCATGCAAGTATATGGCACTCCCTGGGAATGGGAACTGGGGGTAATTAACTCCAGGGCCATGGGGCACATTCTATTTAGCATGTGCTCAGGACTCTCCCACTTCTGCCCATGAGGTCACATCTGCTGAGTTATTACCAAGCTACCTTTCAACCTCAAACAACTCCGGGTGACTGTACTTAAAAGGAATAATGATCTAAACTACATCTGGCTTTCCCCTCCTCCTTCTGGTGTCAAATCCTTGCAAAATCCAACCTGTGTGAAGCACAGGCTGGGCCATACACAGGTTTAGCACAGGGAGTTAAATTCACATATCCCACTGAGCAAGAAGCAGCAGGAACTCTTAGATGAAAATCCTAGGAGTCCACTCCCATGTTAGGATGACATGCAGATCTCGGTAGTCCAGATCTGGGATTAGACAGGGATATGACAGATGCGTAACACTAATAACCTGGTTCACAACAGGGCTTCAGAGATTCTTCTGTTACTATCCAAAAGCAATAAGCTGCAATTTCTTTTGCCTTCCAGGTTCTACAGACTCAGATGGCAGCCCTGGAGTGAGGAATGATGCAAATGAGATGTTTTGTGCCAGCTCTGTGGCCCTGAGTCAAAATCCCAGGTGGTCATCAGCACTTGCAGTGCCTCCATGTGCAATAGCACTCGCTCATCAAGGCCACTTCTGAAGGCAGTGTGCCGACTGCCTGGCTGGGTAGCGACATCCCAGCACTGCTGTGCTCCTGGAAAAAGGGCTGCTCACTCCCTGCCATCTGTGGCACTGGAGCAGTCGCTCCCACGTGCTCCTCCTCTGGGACAGCTGTTCAGTCACTGAGCAGCTGCAAACACTCAGATCATAGAATCATAGAATGTAATGCGTTGGAAGAGACCTTTAAAAGGCCATCTAGTCCAGCCTCCCTGCAGTAAGCATTGACACCCTCAACTAGGCCCCCTCCACTTGGAAGTGTTCAAGGCTAGGCTGGACAAGGCCTTGTACAACTTGCTCTAGTGGAAGGTGTCCCTGCTCATGGGCAGGTTGTTGGAACTAGATGGTCTTTCAGGTTCCTTCCAGCCCAAACCATTCTATGATACAATAACCCAGGTTATTTGGAGCACCATCAAGCCTGATCTTGAATGTCTCCAAGGATGGGGCCTCCACCACCTCCCTGGGCAATCTGTTCCAGCGTTCCCTGACTCTTCCAGTAAAGAACTTCTTCCTACCATCCAATATGTGACTAGACATCATGATATTTGAGAAAAGCAGATTTCACTAAGACTTTGTTTTCCTGCTTTGGCAAACAACGCATCATCCCAGAGACAGCATCTCTGCTGGATGCCACTCCCAAAGGATGCTATAAATCCCTTCTCCTGCCGCAGTCATGTATCCTCTCAAGGTGCACGCACACGCACGGCACTCTTCTCCCAGTTACCGACTGCGGGGAAATGACAACCTTACTTATGCCAGACATACGTATCAGGGAAAGTCAAAACAGTGATGTCAAAACCCAGAGGAACAGGAGGTTACAGCAGTGACAGCTAAAATGAGCACACTCCCATTTCTGTGAAGGAGCTTCCCTGGGATCACAGGCTGCCGAGACACAGATTTAAGAACAAGCACCCTTCGGTGGAGCTGCAATTATTTTAGCTGACAAGACTGCGACGCATTTAAGTTTGCTGCGTGTGAGGAATGCAAAGTTACTCAGAACATGCTCGGTTCTGCTGAAGACAGGGCGACAGCAACATGATTCAAACAAAGGCTCAAAAAGAAAGACTGTCCTGATAGCAGAGGTGTTATGACAGGATGGGTGCAAGCAGGTTTTGGCGTATTTCCCCCATCTTCCTACAGCATCTCTTGGTGGTGAATGGAAGCAAGCTAGAGCACTCATACCACTAAGCAATCTGAACAGCTTCTCCCCTTTTACTGTGAATTTGATAGTCTTTTTAGCAATCAAAAGAAATGAGAGCCAAGGGGAACTTAGAATCTGTCATGCTCCAAGCAACCTACAGCGCCCTGTTCTCCCTTTAAAAAGCAGCAGATGTACTGTGTGCATTAATTAAACAAGAGCTTATGGATTTCAGAAGCAAATCAACTCATTTACAATAATACAAGTACAGCACAGTCAGAAATAATGTAGTTGTGCAGAAGGACTGAATTTAAAAATAAATGTGTGATTGTTATCTCCAGATGCTGCTCTGGCTTGCTGGGCATTATCCCAGAGAAGCAAGTAGGTCTGATACATGAATAAAAATGAGTGGTTTTGACACAAGCTGAAACCTGCAAGCAGTATGGACAGAAAAGCCCCTGTATGCCAGGCTGCCTGTCTGCTGAGCCCATTAGGAAAACCTGGCTCTTTTCTGCCAATCTCCTGCATGAAGCCACTGTCACATCAGGGCTTGGTTTTCATATGGGAAAACCATTACTTCGTGACAGAGGCTGAAGGGGCATTCCGGTGATGACTGTCTGCTCAGTAATGAGGGTTGTAAGCACAAGGTCTCCGGTTGGCAATGACACCCTGCAGTCATGCAGGAGGTCAAGAGGTGATTCACTGCACCCCATTCTACCTGCACCAGGGAACAGAGTGGGAGAAGTGCAGAGAGTTGATACAGCAGCTTTGACCTGCTGCTTTGCCTGTGAGAATCCTGCTCTGGAGCTGCGGGAAGAGACTCATTTTTGACCCAAGGTCTAAAAGTAGATGTGAAAAGGTATAACTCTCAAAGAAGATGCACCAATCCTTCAGTGCACTGAACACCAACGGCCCTTGCCAGGAGCTCCCAAGTGCTTTGTGTTGAGAGCAGGAACAATCAGCTGCAGATGGAGCAGGAAGGACCAGGACAAAGCTATTTGAAATGACAAACTGCACAATCCATTATCCACAGCAGGCCCAGTGCTTATTCTAAACCTGATGTAAAACCACATCAAGATGCCAGTCTGCTTTCCTTAGCTGAGCCCATGCCCCTGAGGTCAATAACAAGGAGGAGAAAGAGTACATTTTTGCATGACTCATATTTTCTCCTGCAATACAGGAGGTTGCTTTGATAAGGTAAGAACAAGAGACTGATTGCCTTTTATTAACCTGTTGGAAATAGCTGAGCAGTTTATTGTGGTTTTTGCGAATGTAACTGTGTCTCTGGATATAGGATCTCTGTGCACCAACAACATTCACTGTGAGACTTTCTCCTATCAATCTTTGACAGAGGGGCCCCTGACATGGCAGGACACATGAATCTCTGTGTTTCGGAGCAACAATTCCAAGTAGTGAAGGAGGGGAGGAGCACAGGACAAGCCTTCAGCTTGGCACAGGGCGAAAGGAACAGCCTTGGACACAGCTGCAATGCAGATAATGGTTTGATGGTGCAAGGACGTTGCTCCCCAGTACCTGGGACCTGGAGAAAGAGGGATTAAGAGGATGTTGCAGTTCCTCCAGACTTGTAGGAGGAAAAGGTCTGGGCTGGCCAATTCCACAGGCTGAAGAAGATGACTTGGACAAAAAATAAGCCTAGAGGCTTACAGAAGTAATCCCTGACTGATCAGCAGTGATGGAGAGACCGCTATGAAAATTTCATCAGTTGACATAATGGATACATTTTGGAAAGTCCATTTGAAGAAGCGTTGGAATGTGATACTGGGGGCTTTGACAGCAAGAAACAAATCTGAAACATGACCTTAGTATAACTGAGAAGCCCTAGCAGGGGACAGAATACTATGCCCTGGCCCTGCTCCATACAGGGGACTTGGGTTTCTTTGTCAGAAAGCCACACAGACAGAACAATCCTGATGTGCAGCTGAAGGCTGTCCCACGAACCAGCCAGGGTTCAGGATGTCTCATCCAGAGGACTCTGCCACCAGAGGGATTCTGCTTCTGTGACAGCAAAGAACAGCACAATTCAATTTCACATAAACTGGGCCAAAATGAAAGGATACTTGTCTCATGTCTTTTCCCAAGAACAGGCCAGCCAGCTCAAAATCTGCTTTTAGAGGAGCTCTGGCATTAATACAGCACTGGATCTGATTCATGTTCCTCCCTTGGGTGAATTTGCTTTCTGACCTCCAGCCTGCACTACAGCACAGCAAACCAGCAGTCACCTGCCTGCCTCAGCCATCAAGCAACAGGATGAGGGCTTCTTGCCACCATAATACAGATGCAGTGGAGCAGGTGGATTCTCTTGCTGCCACTCAGCAAGTGAGTTGTTAATTTTTTTTTTTGTGTGTGTGTGTCTGTAGAAGACACTGAAATCTATACCTCTCTAATCTAAATGAAACACTTCCCTCCACTTTGCTTATCGTAGGATGACAAAGCAACAATTGGGTTTCACAGATGCACCAATCTCAGCTCTACGACATTGCCAGTTCTGTTCCTTCAAGATCTTACCTTGAAAGAAAGGCCTGATGCTGCTTTATTGTGTCCAGTTCGTAGGTTGATGAATCACTCCTCTTGCGTGGTAGCTGCTTCTTTGGATCTTCTCCGTTGCTACGGGGAATATCAATGTTGCTCCTGCTGAGTTGTTTGCTGGCTTCCAGATTAGAGCCACTGGAACAATAGCTGTTGTTTACTGTTATTCCAGGAGACAGGAGGTCGGTATCCTGGGATTTGAAATATATGGATTTAACACTCATCTGAATCAGGAACACACCTAAATTATAACCTTCTCCATCCTCCTTTCCCCATCTACCCTAGGACCTAGTTGAAGGCAATACAGTATCTCAGATCAAACCACCCAAATCACATCTCAAGGCTGTGGGTGACATTTCAAACCAGGGTGAAGCATCCCTCTTCAGAGACAGTGCACCAAAAATGACACACATATGCACTTTAAGACACATTTGCCACTGACAAGGAATAAAGTTTTCACTGTTTCATGAAAAGATCCTTTCTGAAAACAGGGTCTACATAGGTGTCGTGGGCACACCTATTGCCAGTAGACACTGGGAACCATCATTACCTGGACACTCACAACACTTCCTCGTCGACTACTGTTTTGGCTCTCGGACACAGTCTGATTGCTGTAGCATAAGGCATCAAATCCCAGGATTCCTCCAACACAGTCACCTACCAAGCAGACCTAAGAAAGGCAACAGAAGCAGGGGAGGAGGAAAACAAAGCCCTTTGACTTCAGTTCAGAGCAGACACTTAATATGGTGGATTATACCTAGGAAAGCTGCAGTAACACGATGCCCAGCGCTTTCATCAGTAAAACTATTCAGTCAATGAACATCCACTCATCCCCTGCAGAGTCTTGTTAGCTAACACAGCTAATGTGTCCTGGCTGTCCCCACCAGCTGACTGGTGTGAAATGAAAGCAACACAGAGCTCTGATTGTGGCACTAACTCCAACCTCAGAAAACCAAGCTTGATTCCTTTCTTGACTGCTGTCCATGCAACCCTCAGGCAAGCTTCCCTGTGCTTTTGCCTTCCGCTTGTACCCTGAGGAGATAACACTGTCCTGCCTCCAAGGGTGTCGAGTAGACAGACACAATACAGAACTGACACCCCTGGGTAGGAGAAGGCTGATTGGAAAGAAGCTCAATAAATCATACTACAGCAGTGCAATGTGACAGCTAATCCAATAGCTCAAACCTCGTGGGGCTAAAGAGTCACTTTGCTCACAGAGGTGTGAGGCTCAGTTATGGTCTCTCAGAGGGTGCTGCAGCTGCAGAATGTCAGAAAGAAAAAAAAAAACCAAAAACCAACAAACCAAAATCAAACAAACCCACCAACACAAAATCCACTTCTGTGACAACTCCAGCACGAGCTACTGAAGGTCTTGTAAGATGGGAATGCTTAAACAGTTTTGATGTGAAATGGGAGAAGAGATCAGATGTAGTAATAAAAGGTAGCACTCCTGCCTTGGAAAGGTGTGTCACACTGAAAATTGATTAACTTCACAGCTTTGTAGCTTCATTTCTGAACACAAGCTCGGACTTTGCTTTAAATCCCAAAGGTTCAAGACAGAACATAAACAATAATCTCTCTCTCAGAAAGAAAGAAATGGAAGCACAACACTTTCTTAGTGCGGCTCAACACTGTCATGTTTCCAACCCTCCTGAGAGACTAATGGAAAAGAGAGCTTCAGAAGGAAATTGCTTCACTCCCTCTTCCTTTCACTGTGGCTATAACCAGCTGCTGGCTCACCTGGCCATTGAATGACATGCCCTCCTGGGATCTGATGAATTCACTGTAGGCCTGGTTGGCTCTGACGATGACCGTGGCTACTGCTTCTTGGTATTGCGGGGATGAAGTTGCTAGCAGAGGGAGTGCAGCAAGAGGAATGTGATCCTGGCTGTTGGACAGGCAGCCTTCATCATAACTGTAGGGGCTGAGGCTGGATAGGGCAAGAGACACTGGAATTATTTAGGAGAAGAGACACTAGAATTATTCAGCTTAACAGAGAGAGTGGGGAAAACCATTTGCAGACAGTACAGTCAGTATTGAGGTTCATTAAAAACAGCCTCAAGATAGAAAGGCCATTTATTTCTTTGTGAATGGGTGAGAGCTTAATAAATCTTTTCCTCCCATCAAATGTAAATCTTCAAGGACAACATACTTACATTGACAGAACAACCCTCAGACAAGGAATTAAAGCCTTAGTATTTATTGGATTAATTAGAATAAATCAATCTCAGACTCTTGCTGCATGATTACTGTATTCACTGCAAAGTATGAAATCGAGATTGAATGCCTCACTGGTATATTAATAAGTGCATCCTTAAAGAGCTTTCAATATTACAAGCAAGACATTTCAGGAAAGCAAATTAAAAATAAAATAAAATAAACAAACCAACCCACCCAAGAATGAAATTTTATATATGTCTCTCCATGACACAGTAGGATCAGCTTACCTGGACACCAGTGAAAATGCTTCAGAGCAGATGGCTGGGCAAGGGACTAGCCTGATAGCAATGTGCCCAAGAGCAGCTGGGTAATGGACCCTCATCACTGTGTCAAACACTGTTGTGATGGTATTGACATCCCCTTGCTTAGAGCTCTGGTCACCGCTTCCTGAGTCCAGGATGTTCCCTCCATGGAGTACCAAGAGGAGGACGTGGATTTTACTTGGCTGCATTAATGGCTGCACTGATTCATCCTAGGTGGGAATGAAAGAGAGCATGGTACAAAAGGTTATTTCACAAAGAGGTTTTATTCGGTCCAAGTGCATTTTATGCAAATTTCATCACCTTTTCTTCCCTAAGTGCACACACACATGGTGCATACAATAAATGCACTACCCACATCAAGTCTGGTCAGGGATGAGGACAACACAATCTGTGAAACAAGGTTATTTTCAGCAGAAACAGGCAAGCCCCCATCTAGAAGGGAGAAGAGTCCAGCTTGGGCCATCCACACACAGAGATAACTGCAGTGTGAGAAGGACCACAGAAGGACAAGAAACAGGGACACTTTGAGTGACAATGGAAAAGTTCAGCTTGATTTTCTTTACAAAGATACCTGATGATGAAATGCCTGCTCTCCAACACAGTTGTGATGAGTAAGGTGAGCTAGAGAGGGAAAAGAGGCACTTAAAGTCAAACGACAGAGCAGGTCTAAGTGAAGAGTCTGAACTGATGCTGGGTAAATATAGACTGGAAACTCTGAAACACAGAAGATAGGAGAACCTGACTACTCCTTCCAGGTCTCTAATTCTACACAAGTCCAGGCACAAATGCACACATACAGCCTCAGCAGAACTGACTGCCCTAAGCAGAAGAAATGCTGAAAGAAACAAAAATGGCATACAACTGTAACCAGGTAAAATATGGCAGTAGTAAAGACATCACTGGTGCATGTTAGGGTGGAAAAATGAAGAAATAAAAGATGGGTGTTGCTTTCTATTGGGGTGCTGAGCTCAGCTGCAGCAGTTGACAGTAAAACACATTCAGCAAAATTAAGAGAGATCAAACAGGTCAGCAAGGGACAAGTTTCTAGGGAAAGAAGTTGTACAAAGAGATCAGTCATTGTATTTTGTATTCCTAGAACTGAAGTTATAAATAAGACTCGAGATGTTTCTATTATTGCAAAAGAGGAGCTGAAAAAGAAAGAACTTCAAGACTCTTTGACCTAAGGCATGGTCAACATCTGGTTGAGAGACTGTTGCATCAGCAGAGTAAAGGTTTTTATTTTGGCTGTTCAGGTCGGTTTTTATTATGCTGAATTAATTCCTTGTCTAAACAGAGAGGTTGTAGTTTGGGGGAAGAAGGGAATTGTATCTGATCTCCACAATGGGTTATCATTAAAAGTTCCTTGCCAGAATAGCTTTAAGCCTAATCTTGATACTCCAGGAGTGGGTACAAGAGCATCTATTTGTACTGGTCACATATTATAGCACTTCTATTCACTACCAGGGTTTTCAGTGTTTGCAGCTCTCACACAGACTCAAAAATCCCACCCCAACACCATCATACATGAAAGGAGGCACCGATCCTTCCTTCCGTGCCTTATCACTTTGTCCTAGCACAGTCAATGTTTGAGAACATCCTGGGTTGTCAACTCCCTGCTGAGGCAGAGAAATAGCCATTAGGAGGGGGTGTGAAGGGCAGCAGTATTTTCCAGTTGGCAAATTCTTCTAATTTTAGCATCTTTAGTCACCTGTTTGTCCTTTGAGCAGAGAGTGAGTCCCTGACAAACCTGCTGGTGGGAGGAAAGCGTGCCCTGGTACACGTTAGCAACCTAACAACTAGCTTACATTTTTTACTAGGTAATGTTAAAGTATGTCTTAATACACAGCCCACCAGAAGTATTAACATTCACATCCAAATCTGTAATAAAGATTTTCCAGACCTCCTGCATAAGAATGGCCTTTAATTATTTAGCACCATTACACTGTACTAATGCCTGCTTTTTAAACCTTCTCTGATTCCAGTTTAGGAGTGCCTGCAAAGTGAACTTTTGCTTGGTCAAAGACGGGAAGAGCACTCTCAGAAACAGCTCTGCTTCTGCTTTCATTTGGAGAACAACATGAGTCACCAAGCTCAGGTCATTTAGAAGTTTATCAGCAATCATTTGGGGCACCTTTCCCTTTCATTTCATTAACCTCTGCTCTTGGAGGACGTGAGGAACCAGGAAACAACTGCTAATCAATTTAAGGGTGGAGATGGTTATTTACATCTTTCTTGTAAGATCTGGAGTCTCTTAAGATACCTGATTCCTGAAGCACCTTTTTTGTGGTGATTTTTTTGGTTGGTTTCACTTGAACTTAAGGAGAAGCTTCTTTACTTTGAGGGTGATGGAGCATTGGAACAGGCTGTCCAGAGAGGTTGTGGAGTCATCTTCTCTGGAGACTTTCAAAACCCACCTGGACGCTTGATCTAGATGAACCTTCATCAGTAGAGGGGTTGGACTAGATGATCTCCAGAGGTCCCTTTCAACACCCTACCACTCTATGATGGAAGCTAGTAACCTGAAAATGACTGCAAGTGTGGCTAGAAATCCTGTACTACTTAAGAAGACTGTGAACAACTCCAAATAACTGTCTTTATCATCTTACTTTGAAGTCTGTGCTTTTTCTGAAATGAAGGCAGAAACAGGAGGGGGTTGAGTTTGTAAAGTCCTCTGAAAAGGATGACAAAGTTCTCCACACCGCCTTGAGCTCTGAGAGAAATCCCAGGGCTATGACTCATCTTGAGGTGGCTGGAAGAGTTCCTGTCCTCAGCCATCCACTCTCCCCATGGCTTTTGAGTTCTCAGTCTACTATGAAAAAGCCAAACTAACATGAACTTAGAGCCTAGCACAGAGAGTAATGTCAAAAGCATGTTTATGGTCTTTGATAGACTATGACATAACTTAGGTGCTCTGCAAGCAGTGACATCATCTTTGGAGCAGAGAGAAGTAGATGCTTTAAGGGTAAGATGAGCACAGCCACTCTGAGATGCACTGTTCCACTGAAGCGCAAAAGCAAGTATGCAGAAGTGTAGAAAGTCAGAGGGTGTCTGTGTTGTTATTATTTTATCCAGAGCACTGACACAGGCTATGCTGTGACCTGTTTTGAAACAAGACTGAGCAGTTCCAAAGCGTGGGCTAGAGCCAAGCTATGTCACTTGTACCGCTGCAGCCTGCACCTTGGTGCTGCTGCAAAGTGGCGCTTCCACATCAGCTTGCTCAGCAGGACAGCTCTACCCAGCAGAGTCTCAGGCTGCAGTTATCCTCAGAGGATTCATATTTTTTCTAGCCGGATACCTGACACTGCCTGCAAACCACAGAACATTTTCTAGGCAATATTCACAAGACAGGTGAAGTAACCCCATACACCTAGCTATGAAACACAGCATGCTGGTGTGGCTCAGAACAAGAGACATTGCTCACAGCCCTTTACCCCACACAGATGTATTCCAGTAACAAGGATTTCATGAGAAGAAACCAAAGCACTTACTTCAATGATGCTGAGCCTCTCCACGCTGGAGCCAACATGGTACTCTGCTGATGTCTCATGATACAAGTCACCTGGAAGCACAGAGGTTTAACCTGTAAGAGGTGCAAGATTTTGTCTGGCAAAGACACACTGCCACAAAGACACTGTTTGCACCAGTGCCTTACAGCCTCTTCTACCTCATATCTCCATAATTCTTTCATTTGCTCTCTCCATCCCTCCTGCCTCCTTCCACCTCAGAAGCCTGAGGAATGCTATTTTGCAGCAGTTTCTCCTACCCTTGGCAAGCAGCAAGGACATTAGTGAGCTCTTCTCTCATTACAGTGATCCAGTATCATTGCTTTATTAAGAATGGTATCAATGGGAAAACCCTGCACAATTGTCAGAAATGATTGGTTTGTGGGAAAATAAAAGGAATTGCTTGAACTACGCTGAGGGAGCAGAGATGTGATGAGTTCATACATCTGTGCCTACACAGACCAGCTTTGTACCAGAAAGCCTGAGTGTCATCTTCCCCCGTGTTGCCACATGAATCGATCTGGTTGAGGAGCCAGCTCCCTTTCAAAACTTCCTAACAATGAGTAGAAAATAAAACCGAGGCAGATACAGGCAAGAACAAAGAGGATGGAGCAAGAGCAAAGAAGAGGCAGGAGAAATTCAAGCCATTCAAGACAGAGCTGGAATATTTCATCATTATACAAGAGAGTTCTGGCTGCGGCACAAAGAAGCCTAACCAACTGGGAAAATCAAAGTGAATCAAGAGCTGCCCCAGCTCCCATTGGGTGAGTCTTTCTCAGCAGCACTGGGGCAGTCATTTTTATGCTCTGTCTCAGCTTCTCCTATTGTGAGATGAGGATAACAAGTTTTGCCTTTCTCAGAATGTGGCTGTAACAGTTGCCTGGCAATGCTGGAAAACCTCACATGCAGTTTGTACTTAAAAATTACAAAAAAATTACCCTGGACATCATCGCATTCAGGGCTTTCAATTTTGTCCATCAGATCATTGGAACTCCACTTGGTGATTTCTTTTGGGAACATTTCCTCGTTGTCAGACAAGTCCTCTTAAAAAAAAAAAACAGATTTTTGGAGAGTCACAAACACACAAATATGTAAACAGGCAAGAGCAGAGAACAGAATTTTGAATACAAGTGAGGTCTCATAACTCTACTTAATCTTACAAACATTTGGATGGCACAAATCATAATAAAACATGATCTTTCACCAGCTTTTGTTAAACAGAAACCAAAGTACCTTTTGAAAAGAAAACAAAATTATAAAGTTGCATGTTTTTAACAAACAAAACTCTTCAAGTGTGGGAAAAAAAGGTCAACAGCACCATTACAAATCCAAGTTCTTGCAATATTGATGAAAAGCTCAACATGAGCCTCCAGTGTGCGCATGCAGCCCAGACAGTCAACCAAGTCCTGCATCAAGAGTAGCGTGTCCAGCAGGGCAAGGGAGGGGATTCTGCCCCTTTACTCTGCTCTCCTCAGACCCCATCTGGAGTACTGTGTGCAGTTCTGGAGCCCTCAGCACAGGAAGGACATAGAAGTGTTGGAGCGGGTCCAGAGGAGGGCCACAAAGATGATCAGAGGGCTGGAGCAGTTCTGCTGTGAGGACAGACTGAGAGAGTTGGGGCTCTGCAGCCTGGAGAAGAGAAGGCTTTGAGGAGACCTGATAGTAGCCTTCCAGTATCTGAAGGTTGGGGAGTGACTATTTCGAAGGTCTTGCAATGACAGGACAAGGGGGAATGGGTTTAAACTGGCAGAGGGAAGATTTAGACTGGATGTTAGGAGGAAGTTCTTTCCAGTGAGGGTGGTGAGGCACTGGAACAGGTTGCCCAGGGAGGTTGTGGATGCTCTCTCCCTGAAGGTGTTCAAGGCCAGGCTGCACAAGGCCTTGAGTAACCTGTGCTAGTGGGAGGTGTCCCTGCCTATGTCAGGGGGTTGGGTTGGAACTAGATGATCCTTGAGGTCCCTTCCGACCTTACCATTCTATGATTGTATGATATTTTCTGATGATGCTAAAGCAGCCAGAATGCCCCAGTACAGTAGAGGACAAAGCAGTGTTTGCTGTTGGGATCTTCCTAAACCTGTTTGAAAGCTGAGGGCATCTCTGGGGAGAGCAGTGACAAGAGTCACCATTGTTAACAGGACAAAACACATAAAAAGGCGTGAGTAATAAAGGAAATGTGAAATTCCTAAGTTATCTTTAGCCTGATTTCCTTGGGAGAGGAGAATTGTTTGATCACGCTGAGTGCATGTCTACCCTTAACCTCCTACCTCAGGACCTTCTGAATTCTCTTGGTTTAGTTCAACTACAGTTTGAACTAAGTATGAACTAAGTATCCCCAAACCAGTATGTTACCAGAAGTGTAATTAAAAGGAAGAGATATACAGAGGACAGACCCCATAAAACACCTTACAGTAGTACTTAAACATAAGACAGATTAGCAGCCTTGCTCTAGAGCAGACATCAGAGGAATTATGCATGATTAGAGGAGAAAGGAGAGCTGTCACGTGGGCAACATTGCAAGGGATGCTTTATGCCCACACATGTTGCTGGGTTGCAGAGCCATAAATTCACTGCAGTGAGAGCCTAGTATGGGTAGAGTCCAGCCCTGACTATCCATGGGCCTCTGCCATACACCCATAGGGAACTGAGCAGCTGAGCTCTGTGGAGGTATCACTAAATAGGCTATTTAGCAGTCACAGCACTTGAAGGATTCACATCATTGTCCCTACTGGACACCCCACACATTGCCCCCTGATACCTGCTGGCATGGGCTAGGTTACCCAACACATGTAGACTTTTCTCATGAGAGGCTGAGTTCACTCTCAGCCCAAGCCTGAACACAGGGTGGTTGGTATGGAGCTGAGAAAGGGCTCCCAAAAATCTTTACATCAAACCAAAGCTCCTCTAGACAGAAGTAGCCTGATGGTTCCTTTTCTGGGTGACAGCATGGACCCAACACAAGCTGGGCAGCTGCCACACTTGTTTGGTTTCCTTCAAGTAGAAGGGGTTCCTGTTTGAACCCACGGAAAAGCAAACAACAGCAATGGAAGTCATTGGTATGGGTGACTGGTTCAGTGTTTCTTTATTTCCTCCTTTCTCTTCCCTTTTATTTATTTATTTATTTTTACACTGAGGATGCATCTTTTACTGTTACAGAGGTTAAGTGTTTCATAATTTATTTATTGTTCTGCATTTAGTATTTCTTTCCTGAAATTTTTTGGTTTGTAAATTTAATAAAGACTTATAAATGTAATAATAACAGCAGTAATTACAGATGTCTTGAAGATCTAAAAGCTGTAATCTTCAGAGCCTCAGACTAGGATTTTCCCTTCCTTCTTACTGGACAGTTACTGAGAAAATAATCAGTTGGAAGAATTCTCAGACAGGGAACAAAAAGATTATGAACTATAGTCATCCTTTCAGCAAATATGAGCAACAGTTTTAAAAATCTATACATATATGAAGGGGATTAAATGCAGAGGCAAGCAAATACCAACTGCTTTTAGGAGTTTCTATTTACAGTTTGACTATAAAAAGAGAGCAACCTGGAAACTTCACATCAGTATGCCTTTCCTTTTTCAGCTATGGAAAAAAATGTGAGTAAAATCCCCATTTCCCTGCACAAGGGAGTGTGGAGCTACCTGTTCAGAGCAAGTGGAAAGCAGAGGCATGCAACACATATGCTGGCACAGAATTAAGAGGAAGATTGCACTCAAAGCTCCTCCAGCAACTTAATCTAAATATTAAACTTACTTCCTTGAGAGGTTTAATTATAGCCCTTATTGCTCCTCAAGTGATCTATGAATGGGATAGTGCTCCTGTTATTAGCATTTATTACAGGATAGATATTAGATATTACTGCATTTTGTCACTATACCAGAGTATGCCAGTGAAGGAGGATGAGTGGGAAGCCAGTAACAAGAAATCTTCTTGGGCTCAGGTTACGCCCACTGCACGGTGAGGAAATGTGTGTAGATATGGGAAGCACTTCTGAGGAACTCTGCTTGGTATTGACTCACATCCTGATCTCTGCCAGTTCCCATGGTACCGACCCCGCAGGCCTCCCCGGCAGGATGAGCTGCAAGTGGTGCTTCATCCCTGCTCACAGACCCAGAGCTGGGATGTGTCATCTGCAGGTCAAGGGGCAACTAGGGGTCCCTCCCTCCTGAAGAGAGGTTCTGTTAAACAGCACACACACTGAGACTTCAACTCATCAGCCAAAATCCCATCAGACTTTACAAAGCAAACTGTGTGGATTGCAGAGGACATTCTGTACGTACACTCCGTGCCAGAGCAGGAGAGGAGCTGCTTTTGCTATTAGCAAGCTCCTAGAAGTATTGCAGCAGAGGTGCTCATACCAACTGTGGCACAAGGCTCATTTTTGTTCATTCTCCTTCCTGGGTCTGTTAGGAGCATGTTAGGGATTCCCTGGGGCCTGGATCCCAAGAAGAACTGTATCCATCTCAATTTTATCACTGAGTAATTAAAAAGTCAAAAAAGAGGGTGGATAGCAACGATGTCGTTCGGATGACTCACTACTCTTTTCTTGTATGTATATTGCTACATTAAATCCCTTACACAACTTTTGTAGATGGTACAAAAGTTAATAAATAGAGACACTTCAACTAAGTTGGCCCTTCTCCTTCCAGGCAAGGGACACATTCATCCCTTCCTTTGCACACATCCTGGCCATTTGAGCTGCTATTGTGCAAGTCACTGCTCTACAACAGCATCCCAATTTCTACCCTAGAATTTGAGATGCACGTCTAAATATTTGATGCAAGAACTCCTCTGGAACATGATACTATCAGGTTTTTTTAGGCTGAACTTTAGCTGAACATCAGTGATATCTAGTTGAAAATCAGTGAAATGCTGCTTTACAGAACTGGGGTGTCATCTTCTAACAACTGCATTTCACAGAAAGGTCACCAACTTCATCAGCACATGTTGTGCATCTAACTTAGATTAGCATTCCGAGCTGACAGAAGAGTCCATCTGTTGTCAGTAGAGACAGAGGCCTTCAGGCTTAAATATACATTAAGTACCAGATATAAAATGAGTGCAGTTAAACGAGGTTTTTTCACACACATGCACAGAGGAAAAGAAAAGACAACTCAGTTTTCTCCTAATAAATAAAAGTAAAAAATTACTTGGAGAATTCTGGAGTCAATGTTGATTAATTTTGTTATCTTGCTGCATTCACTATTGCATTTCTTGGAATAGGAGAATAAGGAGTTAATAATGGAAAACTTGGGTCTCATCAGGCCCAGACAGGACAATTAATCATGCCTCCTACCAATCAAAATTTAAATTAAGAAAATAATCAGTCACACTGAATCAGAATTATTGGGACACACCCACTGCCCACTCAGTATTGCTGCATTTTACCCACATTCATGCGCCCCAAATAAAACACAGACCCAAAGGTTACGAGTGTCCAAGATCCCTTCAAACACACCACACTGAATCCGAAATGCTGCCTTAAAAATCTAGCAATCTGCTGAGCGATGCTGGGGATGCTTGCAGAAGCTGCACGGATGCTGCACATATATCTTGGTTCGAAAGGAAAGGACTTCAAACAAAGCACAAAAGTCTCGCTTCCTTCCCCGCTCACCCCCCATCCTCCTGCCTTTCCTCTCTCTCACCCCACCATTTCAGAAACAAATGATGGCGATTTTAGGCTCCACATACCATGTGCATCAAAGAATTCATCATCTGAGCTGTCATCCGAATCCCTGGCAATGCTCTGCATCCTCCACTCGGAGATACTATGGCGCGAGGGGCTTGCTGGAAAACACAGAAAAGCCGTATGCGACACGCTACCCCGGCACGACGGAGAGTTCCCAACATGATCTTTGCTGGAGGAAGAGCCCTGGTGTGTTCTCTATGAAAATTCCCTGCTGCAATATTAAAAAAGACAAAACCCTGATGATGCTGGTGTGATGTCAGTGTGCCGCTTTACAGATCCTGTTTGTTTACTGTTGTTAGAACCTGCCAGGGAGATGCTACATTAAAGCAAGCTGCTTGTATCACTCTCATGCTATTTTGAATGGCAGCTATTTATAATTGTTAGTAGGACGTGCAAAAATCAGCTGGGTTTTAAAGTTTGCAATTAGGAAGGAAGCAGGCTGAGTGGAAGCTTTCTTCATGCCTCTAATCAGCACACAAACCATGCCTCTGCTTCGCTAACTTTCGGGTAGGTAGCTAAGCAGAGCAGCCTGGATAGAAATAATCTGTTTTCTGGAAGGAAATTGCTTCCACACAAATTGGATTAGAGATCTATTTAAACTTTAAACTTGAATGATTTAAGCAACATGCTATCCACCTACTTCATAGGGAGCTGTCAGAGCGTCTGTCCTGATGGAGAGAGGAGAAAACCCAATGGCCCTTTTGATTCGTGCTTGCTCTCTCATTCTCACATCTACCTGCTCCCTCTCATTTTTCCCTCTGGAGCTCCCTGTGCTAAATATAAACATTATTGTGTCTTTTTTTCTTTCATTTTTCCTGATAAAATGTAGCGATGATCCAGCCAGAAGTCTTCCTGGCTGCACTTGTTACAGAGCAGCCGTTTGCTGCAGGGAGCATTGTCCAGACCACGATGAGAGAGAGTTTCTCCCCTCTCTCAGATGGTTCTTGCTTGTCACACAGCACATGCAAAGTGCTTGCAGCAGCCACCTCACCTCACACAGCAAAAACCTAAGGAGACTGACAAATTCTCATTTAGCACACACAAAGAGGCTGAAAAGCTCTGGTTACTGTGACAGCTGCACAAGCCCTTTCACGCTAGTGATGGAAGAGTGTTAAATAGGTAAGCCAAATTCTTCTACTTTCGCTACTCCGTTGTCAAGACAAAACGAGGATGGAGACCCTGTGCAGTCATCTACTTGCAGCTCAGCATCAGCTCTGCAGCCCCCAATTACCCCACCACCCCCCCCTCGGGGAGCAGCAAGCAAGGGGTTGGCAGAGCAGAGCTAATTCACGCTGGAGTGACGTCAAGGCACTCACATAATAGTTGCTAAAAATAGAGCATCTAATAACATATGGGATGGTGACAAGGGTCCTGCTGTCACAAGAGGTCTCGCTCAGATGGTATAGAAAGGACTGAGATCTTCTGGAGAAAAGGCGTTGCCTTTTTCAGCTGGAGGTAGCGGTAAGTGGAGCCAGCCCTCTTTGCTTCCATATGTTAATATGCTGCCAGCACGAAAAAGGATTAAAATATCTGCATGACGTACTTCCCAGCACATCACAATTCATTTCTTTCATTACCTTTTTTTTTTTTTTTTTCAAGAGCTGAGCCATTCTGCAGTTTAAAAGAAAATCATCTTTTGCTACTAGTAAAAAAACTTCAAGCAAAATCCTAAGAGGTCTGAAAATTACAGCTCCCAGTGAATGTTGGGGGAAGAAGGGGCTCATAACAAAGAGCAGAATGAGAGATGGGCACAGCAGTATAAAACCTCGGTGCAAAGTAGCCAGCATTTTCATCTATATGCAATGTTTTACGAAGCATCTGTTAGGTTCTTCCCTGGGGCTTGCTCCAGTGAGTCATCGCAAGGTAGAACTACCGCTCATCTCTCATTCACTCCGTGATGAAATTGGTGATGGAGTGGCAAATAAAAATGGAGACTCAACTCACAATATTTAGTGTATATGAGAGATGGAGAAGCTTCACTCACCCAGATGTCCCCTTCCACTGTCACTGGAAGAAATGCTTCCCCTTGGGGTTTTCAGAAAAATCAAGGTGGTTTTTTTTTTTTTCCCTCTTGTTGTCAGAGCTATTACCCTGCTATCAGCTGTGCCTGACTAAAAGGAGAGGGAAGTGCTATGGGTTCAAGCTTTCTGTCTGTGCCTCGCTAGGGATTCACCCCTTGGTACAGCACACCCTGAGGAAGAAAAGAGTTAACACAGAAAGAAAAAGAAAAAAAAAAAAAAAAAGGTGACTGCCAAGGGGAGAGTGAATGAGGGAATTCAGGACTCAAAGCTGAGTCCTTACAGGGTACCCATAGTGGGAGCTTTAACAGCAAAATCCTGACGCTTCCCAAGTAGTATTAAGGAAGGAATATAAACTTGATCCATAGACCCACCTAATCCCGGTCTGCGAGGTCTGGTCTTCAGCTACCAGGTATCACCAGCGAAAGGCAGCAGCCTATGCCTACTTTTTTTTGGCTATCTGCACTGACCTGCCCAGGAGCTGCTTGGGATGCTTCCCTGTGTGAGTTACACTGTAGCACCTGTGGAGCCAAACACCCTTTGGAAATTAATGTAGCAGTGTATAGCCCTGGCCACGGAGCATGGGAGGCCTGCTCTAAGTGTCTCCTGGAAAACGAGAGACAATTAACAATGACTCACAGCTTGGTTGGCTCTGTGACACAGCAGACAAGTAGACACCCAGAAAGAGAACTTCGGGGCTTCAGAAGGACAGGCCTTTTGGAAGTCACCATTGACTTGGGTAACTAGGACTTATTCTAGGCCACTGTTTGTATTCTTCTAGTACTCAACAGTTTGTCAGATGCTGCTTGCCCTTCTACTGCTTTTTCCCTCTGCTTTTGAGATTGGCAAGAATTCTGCCATGTGCCACTTAGACAGTTATGGGATGACTAGAAACATTCTCAAACCCGTAACAGTTCACTGGAGAGGACTGAGCCTGCAACACCAGTAAGGAAGATCTCAGAGTTAAAAGAAGCCATGGGAGAAATATGCATGACCCTGAAGGTGCCAGACAGAAGGAACCATGGTCCTACCTCTCAAAAGCCCAACCTCCATGGAGTTCAGAAGAGTAAGTCATCAACATCATCTTACCTCCTCTCTTTGAAGATCGTGACGACTTGGAAGAGGTGGACCACTGCTTGGTGAGTGATCTCCCAGAGGCTGCTTCGCTGTTACCTGTAGCACCCTCTGTGTCAGCAGGTGAAACTGTGTTGGATTCAACATCCTTCTCACCAGGAGAGTCTTTGACACCATGCTGCTCAGAATCATTTTCACTGCAGAACTGGGCCATCTTCTGAGCCAGCATTAGCTGTGCCTCCTTCTCCAGTTGCCGGATATCCTCAATGGTGAGCCCATACCATTCATCCTGCCAGCACCACGCCTGCCGATGGGCACGGACCATAACCTTCCGCAAGCCTGCAAAGTCAAAACACCCCTGTCACCAGCGCTACCAACTCCAGTAATTGATCTGCTCCCTTCCCCAAAACCTCAAGACATTATAGCAAGGATATTACAGTGGCAGCAAAACCACAATGCTTTAAGCTGCAGCAATGGGCCTTCATATAGCAAGCAAAGTGGCAAATTGGTCACTTTGTGCACTTTGTCGCTACAGTTCTTGGCAAGAAGCCACACACTCAAAAATCAGCCAGCCTTCTAGGACTGCTTTTAACTTGGGAAGGGATTTCCTAACTCTGGATGGAGGATTTTGCTTTGTGACTGCCTGCTCCATCAAAGAGGAGCCACACACAGATCACAACTACGACTTGCATAAGGTTCTAGGAAGTTGTAACTTCTGGATCCAGCCTTTGCAGTGAAGCATGTTCCCAGAAAAGGGAGGAAAAAACCAAACAAAACCAAACCAACAAACAATAAACCCCATCAAAACAAACAAATGAAAAAGAGACAAAGCCAGGATCAACAACAAACCTGATTTTTTTTATCCAGGAGAGTCTGAAGTGGCTCTTCATGAACACTACACACCCCATCACAATTGACAGAGCATATCCTACATCAGCAGTGGTAAGACTAAAGTCTCTTTCTTTCTTTGGAAATCTAGTTTCTGCTCTTGGTTTCCATATATCAGTGAAAAAAGCATCACAAATATGAGCTTCTGAGATAATGGCATGCAAAGCAAAGTAAGGGAGGGAATAAAAATGCCTTATTTTGCAGATACCATCTGTCTTCTGCTGCATGAGAAAAATGAAGTGGGTAAAGCCAATTTAAAATATTTCAATGTATCACTTGTCTGAAAGGAAGAACTGTCTCCATATCAACACAGAATACTCCTAACCAGGCAACAGAAACTTTCCTCCAAGACTTTGACTTGTTGGCTAACGTCATCATACCAAGTGACTTTTAAAACATTCACTCAGAAATCTCAACTGTTGTTATTATCATTTAAAAGCTCATGACAGGTCACAACCCCAAACTTCCATTTATTACCAATCGGAGCACACGTCAGTAATGGTGCTTTCAAAAGCCTCTATAAATACTGACAAACTAATCCTCAGGAGCTCTTATGAAGAAAAGAAAAAAAGAAAAAAAAAATCAATTAATATTGTCCCACCTTTAATTACTGGGAAACTGAGGTAGAGATCACAGAATCACAGACTCATTAAGGTTGGAAAAGACATTTAAAATCATCAAGTCCAACCATTATCTAACTCTATCAAGGTTGCTGCTAAACCATGTCACTCAGCACAGTATTTGTACATAGAATCACAGAATCATAGAATGGTAAGGTTGGAAGGGACCTCAAGGATCATCTAGTTCCAACCCCCTGCAGGGACACCTCCCACTAGTACAGGTTACTCAAAGCCTTATCCAATCTGGTCTTGAACACCTCCAGGGAGGGAGCATCCACAACCTCCCTGGGCAACCTGTTCCAGTGCCTCACCACCCTCACTGGAAAGAACTTCCTCCTAACATCCAGTCTAAATCTCCCTTCTGCCAGTTTAAACCCATTGCCCCTTGTCCTGTCGTTGCAGGATCTTGTAAATAATCCTTCCCCAGCCTTCCTGTAGGCCCCCTTCAGATACTGGAAGGCTACTATCAGGTCCCCTCAAAGCCTTCTCTTCTCCAGGCTGAAGAGCCCCAACTCTCTCAGCCTGTCCTCCTAGGAGAGCTGTTCCAGCCCTCTGAGTATCTTTGTGGCCCTCCTCTGGACCTGCTCCAACACTTCCATGTCCTTCCTGTGCTGAGGGTTCCAGAACTGCACACAGTACTCCTTAAACACATCCAGGAATGGAGATTCAACTACCTCCCTGGGCAGCCTGTTCAAATGTTTAAGAATTCTTTCAGTGAAGAAGTTTCTTCTCATATCCAACCTAAACCTCCCCTGATGCAACTTGAGAACATTTCTTCGTGTCCTATCACTTGGTACTAGGGAGAAGAGACTGGTAGTTTGATGTACATCCCACAAATAGCAGTGGAAATTGTTAGCACTGGGATTATGGATCTACAACTGTCCATTGCTAAGCCTGGAGCAGAAACACACTGAGCCACAAAGCTGGCATGGCACATAGAGGAGCTGTCCTCTTACTCTAATCAGGACCCTGGTTGAAAACCACAGGCCACAGCACCAGCACTGTTATTACAAGACAGAGAGCAATCAACAGGCTGCATTAAAACCATTTAGGCTTTGGAAGCTGCAGACAGTTGTTTCATCCCACTGGACACAGGGCTTCTAAGATGCTTCCAGCAACATGTGCTTCACTGCTGTACAGAAAATCTTGGATCCTACTACTGTCAGAGTTTCTATGAAGTTCAGCCTAAATGTCCCTTTTGTTTTCAGTCATCATGCTTTTTTGTTTCTAAACATCAAAAAGTTCAGTTGTATATGTTTATTTCCTTCCAGGTCTGGGAACTTTGTCTGCTCTGTTTTGGTTAGTTTTTCAGGTATCACAAGTGAACCTATCAGGAGGAAATAGCCATTGAGATCAGCAGCTAATGCAACGGACCCGCTCAACCTGAACTTCATTTGCACAGCAAGATTAAATCTATCAATATTTTATGCATTTCTCTGCCTGACTTTCAGAAGGAAGAAGCACCCAAGGAGAAGCAAGCTTGAGCAATCAGACTGTGACCTTGTGGGGGCAGAACAAGGGGCCTTAGCAATTTAATTCCTTTCAAACTTAGTCGAGATTCAGACTTATTTCCCTCCATCAGATTACTTTTTGCAAACTACAGAACGCTTTAGCCTCTTCACCTCCTGTTGATTCACAATCAGCAGACCTTAAAGATGAAGATTCAACTGACATCGCATCCACACTGATAGCCACAAAACTATTTCCTTGGTATAATTCAGAATTGCACTGACATTACCATCCTTTGGACTTCTACATCTGCAATACCTACTTCTACCTTGCCTGAAACACCTTGAAAATAGACAGTGATCAGACACAGAAATGAATGGCTGCCTTGCTCTCATCCCAAGGCTTCCTCTGTTCCAGGGCTCAGAAAGCCTCCACTCATGCTCCTGGATCCAGCCTTGATGTAAAATGCACCAACTCCTCAGAAATTCTCTGTGTAAAGGCACAGATGTCACTGACCATGTATCCTTGTTTTACTAGAATAACATCACAGGGAACATGAAAACCACTTGGGCTTAAAAAACCGTTTCCTGAAGTTCCCCTCTGCCTTCTTCCACTTCATCTCTTAGATCACAAAAATTGCTTGTAGTGCTCCCTCCCAACCCACAGACCTGCCCATCTCCACTGCTCACATCACTTTGATTAGACAACCCAAATCACCCTTCCTTAAAGCTTTGTTCGTTTTAAAACAGGACAGCATGGCAGCACAGCCGTTGTGCCTCTATTCCTCCCGATTAGTTACAAAGTCAAAAAGCCTGAGATCATTTTCCTAGCCTCTGGCCTTCACTTGGGATGTGTCAGTGATGCTGTATCATCAGAGGATACCCAACAGTCTCAGCAGGCAAGTCACACACTGAAGTCGATCAGAAATAATGGGAATAGTTTTTTATAAGGCCATGGGTACCAGATGATTTCAGCAACAGCTGCAATTATCAGACTACTATTTCTCTAGAGCATGCAATGCTCTGCTTTAACAAAAAGCCACGGAGAACACACATACAGAAACGTGCACATGTAAAGCCCGCTCAGAAGTGCCTGTCATTGTTGCATTGATTTAATAACATTTCCCACTGCATTGTGCAGCAAGAGCGTCTGTGAAGAGTCGAGCAGGGTGCCACCACCCAGATCACTTGTCTTTCAACTCCCCACCTTAGCAGCTCAGAGACTGCTTGAATCCATAAGGTGCCGACTCTTGTACATGATTTGCCTGCAGACAGTGGTGACAAACTTGATCTTACAAAAGGAATCGTAAATGACCATGAGGAGACTTTTCAGCTGAATTTAAAATGCTTTTGTCTGTAGTTCCGGATTTGGTTTTTGACATGAAATAAAACTAGTAAATTCAACAAATTCAGTGCAAAACAAATCAAAAAACTCTCCACCAAATCCTGCCCCAAAGTTCCTTCACTGTCCATATAAAGGAACTCTTCAGATAACCAACTATGTACCCAACGGCAACATCCCAAAACCTCTCCCGGCAGATGGAGGACGTCTGATTTCTCCTGTACGTTATTTCCTCAACAGTCACAACAGATGCCACAATCTTGCCCAGTATAGTTCTGTTTGTCTGTGTGTATCTGATCAAAGACTACCTGCAGGTGTATCTACTTACTTCCCTACCCCTACCCCTTGCTCAGACTATTCACAAAAGAAAAGCCTGTGGCCATATCAGCATCATGCTAACTGCAACCTGCCCACCCTCGAGAAGACAAATTTCTACCTGCAGGACTCAACAGGCAGTGCCGTTCTGGATGAGAAGCACTCATTTGAATGCTTTAGTGAAACAAGAGTTCTGCAAACCAGCTTTTAAACTCACTTCCACTTCATCCCTGGCCAGCAGTTCAGGTATATTTTGCCCAAGATCCAGTGGCTTTGAGACTGCTCCAGTTACTGGAACCGGAACACACTTTGCCATAGTATATAATCAATAACCCATACACAGTCAACACACTTGTTTAACAACAAAAGAATCACAGCCCACGAGCACCATGAGGAAGCAAGTGGGAGCAGAACATCATGCAGTGCCAGTCCAATTAAACTTAAATTCTATGAGAAAGGAGTAAAAAAGCATGCAAATATTAGAGCCAAGTAGACTAATAGCCCACAATTTTAGTCTGTGTCTCAGGCTGTCAAAGCACTGAGTAACTGTCCAATTAGTCATCAGTAAAAATGGCTGTTGCAACTCAGTAAGACTGAGAATGTTTCAACAGCATCTCCCAGAGTTACTCCCTCTGTGCTGGGTAGCCTTTCCATGAATCACAATCCAACCATCACTAAATTCCGATGTGTTCTTTCAACCCATTCTCTAATCTTAGAGAATTTTCCACCGCTAAGTACTCCCTCTTGTCTCAGGCAAGGGTTGAATCCCACTCTTGGTATCGGCCTCGTTTTTCTTAGAATCATAGAACAGTAAAAGTTTGGAAGGGACCTCAAGGATCATCCAGTTCCAACCCCCTGCCATTGGCAGGGACACCTCCCACTAGTACAGGGTACTCAAGGCCTCCTCCAACCCGGCCTTGAACACCTCCAGGGAGGGAGCATCCGCAACCTCCCTGGGCAACCTGTTCCAGTGTCTCATCACCCTCACTGGAAAGAATTTCCTCCTAACATCCAGTCTAAATCTCCCCTCTGCCAGTTTAAACCCATTGCCCCTTATCCTGTCATTTCAAGACCTTGTAAATAGTCCCTCCTTCTTGTTGGTTTGGTGACCCTGCACTGAGCTCACTAACACCCCAAGAAACAAAGTTGCAGGAACTGAGAACAGAAAAACCAGGAGAGAAATGCCATCGAGAGGCTGGCACACAGGAAGACATCTGACACATGAAAGCTTGGTCCACCATCAGCTGCAGAGCGCACTGCTGTCAGTCACCAGTTGAAAGCCACAAACTGGCATCAGCAAATAAGTCTGGCCAGTTATGTTGTAGCCCATATATATCCAACTTAATCATCCTCATACTTTGCTGTGTCTGGTACATCCGCTATGGTGTTTTTCCCACTCCCTAAAGGCTTCCCCAGGGCTACACCATCGCAGGGTAAGGACAGACATCTTCTGTAGATACACAACACTTTTTGCTTCCACTTCTCACTCACTCAACTTTGTCTTGCCTTATAGACTTTTCTGATTTTATGCATCTTAACCACTTTGAAAAACAGTATTTGCCATCATTATAACAGAGTGGAAAGGCTTTTGAAAAGCAGACAATGAGCTGGCTGGCTCTGGAAAAGCCTCAATCAAGAGGAAAATGGCAGGCAATCTTTCATGAATAACAAAAGAAACGTTTCTAAGGGACCACAGCTTAATCTATGCCAAACACCTCTGAACAACTGTAAGAGTCACATGCTTCTTTCTCATTTAAGGTACACAATGGAGTTGTTATTCTGCCCCCATGTTTTGCAGTACACACTAAATTAACCCATGTCACCCAAACTCAAGGGAGTTCATTGCAGAGAGCCACTTGCAATACAGTCTGTAACAGGTAAAAGCTTCCATCTGCGGGTAAAGGAAAACCAAAAGAGCTTGAAGAAAGCACCCTGTGATTACTCAGAGTGGTGCACTCTTCTCTGCTGCTCTATCAGTGTTTTCCACATTAGCTCTTGGGAACAAGGCATGACTAAAAAGAGCTATAAAACTACTTGTGTTAGCACCAGGCACTTCCACTACGTTTTGCATATAGAAAGGACAGTTGTAGAGGCCACACAGGAGGAGTTACTGTGTACAAGGAGCAGGTAGAATCCTTTAGACAGCCTTTTTTTGCCTTTTCTTTGTCAGAGTAGAGCCATAGCTCTTTACTTATTTCTTTTTATTTCCCTTGAGATGGGAATATTTCTTGAAAATATTCTTTGGATTTTCTACATGCCCATATATCCTGCCTTTTGTGGTGAGGCTTAGAAACTGTATCAGTTGTGTTATAGATTTTCTGCAAAAAAAAATTACTGCTAGCGCTGCTATTACCTGCACTCTTGGGACACAATACCACCTTATAAGCACTGACCTAAGAATGATGCCTCAATCAAAGCAGCACGTACACTTACACGTGGAAGCTGTCAATGACCCATGGTGGGTCATAACACAGTGATGTCCCTGATTGCTGCAGCTTTGGGGACCCAAATGTATGGTCACACAGAGACCCACTAGCCCTGTGACAAGGCTGGCAGAAACCAGGGACACTGAAGTAGTGGTTTTCTTAAACCACTCAGGAATGAAGCTTACTTCATTGAGCAACCCTTCAGGATTTTGTTCACACTAAAGAAAACTGGCAGGTTTTTTTTAAATTATCTGGCAAAGTTTAACAAACAAATCCTTATCTAAAAATAAACCAGAGAATGCAATATCTTGTCTACACAGGACTTGAAACCCTGTCAGCAGCTACATGTGGTTTGGACTCTCATGAGTGAATGAATAATAACATGATTTGGTCTGAAGTGACCCACAGCTCTACAAGAGAGTAATCAGATCTGAAAATCACTGAGCTGTCTTGGGATATGATACATTGTACATATCTCACCTTTGTGTTTCAATTCAGAAATAGCATTAAGGAGCTGACAGTGAACTCTGCAAGACCATAAATGCTCACCGACATCATGGATAAACCGCTCGATCTTCGACTGCATCCCCCAGTATCTGAACTCGACTTTACACAGTTTATATGCACACATGATGGGGTACTTCCCAGGGTTGTTCTTGTATTCTTGAATCCAGTCTTCTGAGAGGGGACCTCTTTTAGTTTTCACTGATTTATACAGCTTTGGATCCTCCTCAGCTTTGTATTCGTGTGGAGGGATTGGATCTTTAACAATATCAATAGGATCTACAAAAAGAAAATAGAAGCAGTTAGAGATTTTCCTGAATAAGAGAATAAAATACAATTTTCAGGAGTTATTTCTATTTTACTAAATACCAGAAGCATTACAGTGATTTAGTTGCTTTTAACTTACATTAAATGACTGGTATTTAAATTGTTTATACATTGCTGCTGGGCAGTGATCAGGTCTGTCAGAGGAACTAGTACACACAGTACCAGTAAACAGAGGCTTTGCTCCAAAGGGATGTTTTTTGCCCACAGCAACTGCAGATCCATGGCATTCTGGCAGACCTGCACACTCCATCTCCAAAAAGATCTTTTGCACATTTGATTTTTCAGCTTTTCTAACCCCACTCACAATGCTACAAAGCTGTCTACTGTGAGATGGTTAAATACACCTGTCCCTTCTGAGCTCTGTTATGGAAGAGACACTACCTACTGAACATCTTATCACTGGTGTCCATCAAGTGAGGTTACCAGTAACTCCTCACATGCAATTATTAGTCTAGATGTACTGTGGAAAGCAGAAAGTTTAACTGAAGTCCTAATTAACACTTCAACAATGGAGAAGTGGAAACTGAAATGGGAGTAGAGTGACTGAATATATTTTAAAGCTCCTCCGTCCCAGACCTGAACAGAAACATCTGAAGTTTGGACTGAAGGGCAGGATTGTACTTCCCAAGAAACCAAAGCTTTTCTGACACTTCTCAGTGAGGCAGCATGACTCAAGCCTACCTGTTCAGCACTGAAAGCCTGATCAGCTAGGTTGAAGAACGAGGACAGTCAAACTGAAGGGATTTGAATCATGTAACACTCAAGTAAAATTCAACAGGGTTGCTACCGTGTCCTGCACATCTACAGCACGCAAGAAGCCAGAGCAGCCACTAGATGTCCTTCCCCGGAGCTCCTGCTGCGGCCAGCAGTCAGCCTCAGCTCAACACTTCTCCAGTTGTGAGAACCTTCAGAGCAAGAGACGTTTCAGTCCCGCACGGCTGTACCGCCGGCACTCCTGTAACGACGCAGCCTCGGCTCCGGCAATGCCATGGGCACAGACCATGATGGGCAGTCAGGCAGAGGAATGGCTATGACACTTGCCATACTCTGCCTTTTCACAAGATGTTCCCTTTTGCTTTTTTTCCTTAATTCCTTACTTACATAAGGCTCATTAACCTGATCTTCCAAAGACAGCTGTGAGGCTGAAGTGTTGACCCGGATGAGGGCGACTCAAAGGAGAGAAAGGAAAACCAAAACATGCCGTCTTGCTCCAGAAGTGCAGACAGGAACAATTTTCATATTCACAAAGGAACTACACAGATATTGTTAGCTACACAACTGGAGCTGCACCAGATGACCTTTAAAGGTCCCTTCCAACCCAATGTACTTTATGATTTTATGACTATACACCAGTATTTTCCTCTCTTCTGATTATTTCTACCGATCAGCCCCAACATTGTTAGATATCTTAACACCCCTCAGGGGCTGCACTAATAAGGAAAAGCATCAGCTTTGTTTTACAAATGGGGGATTCAAATTATTTCCATGTGATTTACATCAAGCCTAGAAGAGAACTCGGTGTTCTCACTTTAATTGACGTAACCCTACCCCACAGCCTGACACCAACAGGGGTACAGGTGTGTGAGAGCTCCATAAACAGGCAGATGGGGCACACCAAGTAGAGAAAAAAAAAAAAGGGAAAAAAAAAAAAAAAGGAAGACAGAATAAAGGGGAAAGTAACCCAAAAAGACTGTTCACCTAGAATGGTTTGTCTTTTTTCTGCAGGAGACAGGTTGAACACATTGGTTTGCTCTCCTGGATCAGTTTTGTAGTATGTCTCAATATCAATAGAGAACTTCTCCACAAAAGGACAGGTATACCTGCAAGCGAGAACAGTGCAGCTTAGAATAAATCCTGCATGCCTTGGCAAGAGGAGAAAATGCTTTCCCAAGATGTACAAAATCAGCCTCAAATCCAAGCCAGCCTTCATGCACTTTTTACTTTGGATATGCTTAAAATACCAACTGTCCAAATGAAAGAGATCTTCTTTACTAACTTCAGAAAGGAACTCACCTCAGCCATGCAGCTTCACCAGAATAACCTGGATTTGTAAAATCCCAAACCCACAGCAAAGGAGTGTGCTCCTCACGTGGATTACATGTGAGAAGATACCAGTGCACCCCACAGTTACTGGAGACTGAGCACCTAGACTGGGCAAGAAACTACTTCCCAGTTGGCAAGTGGGAAACTCAAAGGGACCACCAGGTCATCCCACTTTGCAAAGACACTGCAATGTAGTTTGGCAATGTCTGCTCCTGGATATGATTAACAGGACAGATTATTTTTAAAACAGTTATCAGAAAGGAGATAACTTTTAGGCCTGATAACCTAACAAGTTGTGTTATGACACAGACACTGGTACAAGCACATGCCGGAAATGCACCTCTACCAGGACAAAAGCAAAGCTCTCACCTGGAATCTATAGCAGAGTAAAAGACAAACTGCTTTTGTGCAGCGCCAGGTTTCCTGGTCATTTCAAGAGAACAGATAAAACCAGACTGGAAGTTGTCTTTAATCACTGGAAACTCAGACAGCTCCATTATATTTAGTCACGAGTAACTTGCCTGCATGCCAGCAGTGGCTGCCCACCTAATGTTACTTGTAGAGATCATCTAAAGCAGAACTATGAAACTTTTCAGACTTTTTATAAAAATCAAACATCCATTAAAACCTTTTTGTTGTGAAAGATGGCAGCAATATCAGTCTTCTAAACCTGGAAAAGGACTAATGCTGGAAACCAGAGTAACTGGTCTAAAGGTTATTTATTCCAGGGGATCTGAAGTCCTCCCGGACAAAAATCAGCTGAGACAAGGAGGTCCCGAGAGGGTTTCACAGAGCCTCTGGCTCTCTTCCCTTCTTAGGGTGAAAATCACAGTCTGTAGGATTGTTATTTTCTAGCTACATGACAGCAAGACAGTTCCCAGAAAAGCAGCAGCATGTTTATTTTTTTATTTATTAAGATTTTTCTCTTCCCCACATTTTCTCCCCTGGAACAAACGAATCTTGTCTCACTTGACAGTGTTCAATATGACAACTGTCCCATCACTGGGTACATTTATAACCTCCCTGAGCCAGCAGAGATCTGCAATGTTAAGTAGAACATGCAGTGCAGGATGCAAGAACTAAATAAAAAACAGTCAAGATTTCCCACGCTTTGATGGACAAAACAGCTCACATTTTAGAGCAAGCAGCCACAGACTCTCAAGTATGTATGCAGGCAGCCCAGGCAACGCTCATACTCCTGAGATTAAGCACTGTGTAAGAGTATTAGGACTTGACCCCAGTTTCTCTAAAGGATATTAATGATTATTTAGTGGATATTTAATGTTTGGACTTGATCTTAAAGGTCTTTTCCAACCCAAATGATTCTGTTTCTATTACTGGAGATGGAAGAGATGTCACTGCCACACAGTGACATCAACCCCTCTCTCTAAAGCAGGGAAACAGATGTAGATGTTTTGCTGAGTTCTACCTTGTCCTTGTGTAAGGATATGCATTCCATGATTCCTCTTCAACTCGCAGAGCTGCCTTGGGCAATATTGACCGAAACCAGCTGGGTATGTGCATACCAATGTGGTACACTTTGTGAGTATACTGCCCGTTGCCTCCTGGTCCATCCATGTATGGCCTGTTCTCCAAGATCTCTACACCACTGCCTTCCCCACATGTCTCTTCTCTGCTCTTTTTCTGAAAGGTAAAACATACCACAGTCAATCCGTCCAGTGCATTGTACACAGCAAGATCTCAAAGCACATGAACATTGGGGATGGTTTCTAAGATTCATTTGGAGCAGAGCTTCATAGAGACAGCAGAACTGTAGCAGCACCTGGCAGAAAGATTATTAAATCTAGAGATTATAAAGGAAAGAGTTAGATGTTCATCTGGCCAACACAGGAACAAAGACATGATTTATTAGGCATTCTATAAAAATCTGCATTTGGACACCAAGAGACAGCTGAAATGGAGAGCTGATGGAGTTCAGACAGTATGAATGGAAACACATCAATTCTTGCTGCTCTAACAGGTTACACATTACTCCTCCTGAGAGGACGATTAACCCTTGGCTCCAGCTGTGAATCCCTCAATAGCACAAATGTCTTTTGCATCAGCAGATGACACAGGTAAGGGGAGTTTGTCCGACCTGGTGCATTCCTGTGGTGTTGTATCAGCATGAAGAATCATACACACACTGCGTGCAACATCACAGTACTCAAGCCCATTTTGTGACCTAAAACCACAGGATTTGTGGGCTTGTTGCTTGTGGTCTGGCATGGCAGCAACACTCCAAGAACAGCTTGGAGATTTTGCTTTGCTAATTAAGATATTTAGAAGAAACAACCCAAGTCTGCCAGAATGCACACAGCACCCCCTGGCAGCCGTCATATTTTGGCTTATTTGTACTATTGTCCCTCTTTGAGAAAGCTGGCAAAAATTCCTTCAATAAAAAAATACTAATTTCAGTGCTTCTAAGAAGAGCTAGAGGCAAAGCAAAGATTTATTCATATCTAACACATTTCAGCAGATTGGATGATGTATAACCTTCACTATTTCCAAACAACAGATTCAACAGTGTTAGTGAGTTTATTGTTTTTATCTGAGAGCGCAGTACTTTGGAAATTAAGGAAAAAGAAATGGAATTTTAACCAAGAAGCAACTGTGAAATGTAACACAATAACAACTTCTCGTTTTCAGCATACAAATAATTCAAAGGATAACATGGCTTAACAGAAAATGATTAATGAGATGCAAGAGATCAGCTTTTCATCTTTTAAGGACAGGATGATAAGACAACATAGCTATTCAGAAGTAAACAACCCTCATTTTAGAAGAGCTCTCAAGCAATTTTACATTTAAGCAGCTGTAACCAACAAATCTGAATAATTGACAGTCTAAATTATCATTTTTTTCCCCATCCCACAAACTACAACACTCCTACAAAAGAAAACCACTTTTTAAAATAGTTTATTCCTAACATTCACCTGGCAGTTCATTGACATACACATCCTCTTAAAACAAATTATTGTCCTTCAGCTCTTATGTAAGCACTGACCAAGTCCTATACAAATATTTATGACAGTAACATTAAATAATCTAGGTGACCCAAAAATCTGCTTAATTTGAAGGCCTTGGAGAAGGCAGTAACCCAGACAGGCATAGAAGATGTGTCAGAATAACAGCACAGCATCTGCTCTGAACAGTTGATACAAATTATGGAGATCTAGAGTTTTATTATATGGCAGAAGAAGATGAAAATTGTAGCAGAGGAAAGATGAGTTCACATCTTTTTAAGTTAGCACACATAGAAAGGTTGACCAGCTGGATTTAAAGCTCCATTCTTGATCACAAGGCTACCAGCAATTACGGCTAAAGCTCCAAGCCCTCACCTGGGACTAAAAGGCCAATGGCATCCTGGCTTGCATCAGGAATAGTGTGGCCAGCAGGAGCAGGGAGGTCATTCTCCCCCTGTACTCTGCACTGGTTAGGCCACACCTTGAGTACTGTGTCCAGTTCTGGGCACCTCAATTTAAGAAGGACATTGAGGTGCTTGAGCGTGTCCAGAAAAGGGCAACGAGGCTGGGGAGAGGCCTTGAGCACAAGCCCTATGAAGAGAGGCTGAGGGAGCTGGGATTGTTTAGCCTGGAGAAGAGGAGGCTCAGGGGGGACCTTCTTGCTGTTTACAACTACCTGAAAGGTGGTTGTAGCCAGGGGGAGGTTACCTTCTTCTCTCAGGCAACTAGCACCAGAACAAGAGGACACAGTCTCGAGCTATGCCAGGGGAAGTTTAGGCTGGAGGTGAGGAGAAAGTTCTTCACTGAGAGAGTCATTGGCTACTGGAATGGGCTGCCCAGGGAGGGGGGGGAGTCACCGTCCCTGGAGGTGTTCAAGGGGGGTTTGGACATGGCACTTGGTGCCATGGTCTAGTCTTGAGGTCTGTGGTATCGGGTTGGACTTGATGAGCTTTGAGGTGTCTTCCAACCTTGGTGATACTGTGAAATAAAACATACTTTGCAGTTTTTCAGTTTCAAAAGAAACCCACAGCACAGTGTGGACTCAGTACCTTCTAGGACTGAGCCAAGCAGGACCTACACAGAACTGGGTCTCCAGATTCACAAACACTGTACTGAGTCAGAGAACAAAACACTGATGGTTTTAACAGCCATGGCTGATACAAAAATGGATAAAACCCACCCTCTAGGCTTTCTTTCTCAGAACGCAATTTCATGCTCCTCCATTCAGAGCAACATCTGAAGCATGCCTTGCCTCACTCCGACAGCTCTCTATCTGCTGAAGCTCTTCAGAGGGGCATGGAAAGGGCCAGCTGCTTCTACAGCAGTAAGTTTGAAAGTCTGAAGGTTGTTGATTGAAGTTGGGGTTGTTCAGCCTGCAGAAGAGAAGGCTCCAGGGAGACCAAACAGCAGTACCTATACCTGAGGGCAGCTGCAAGAAGGCTGCAGAGGGACTGTTTCCAAAGGCCTGCAGTGATAGGATGAGAGGCAGTGGTTTGAAATGAGAGAAGATTTAGATTGGATGTTAGGAACAAGTTCTTTACCATGATGGTACTGGAACAATGGAACAGACTGCCAAGGGAAGTGGTTGAGGCCCCATCCCTGGAAGTATTTAAGGTCAAGTTTGCCAAGGCTCTGGGCAACCTGATCTAGTAGATGACTTTTGGAGGTCCCTTCCAACCTGAAGCATTCTGTGATGGTTTCATGAACTGCAATCCAAGTTTTCCATGAAAGGAAGACTCAAGCTGGTGTGAACAGAACACAGACACTTGTCTGTGCCCTCAGCCTCCAAACAGAACTGTTCTGATCCATGCACTCATCAGAATTACCTATCTTTGAAGATAAAACATCCTTTGCCTTCCTACAGGCTTCAGTTGAGTAATTTACCTTTTGATAAAGAGGAAATGGTTTACATCTGAAGCAGTTCAGAAAACAAACTTCAATACTTTCTTAACTGTGAGGCCAGATTCACACTGAGAAGGGCCTTTGCTTGAACTTTTCTGGTTTGAAACCCAGAAGCTGTGATAGCCCAGATACATACATCTGACACTAACATTCTCCACTTCTCTTTCCCTCATTTATCCAGATTTGATAAAAATGTCTTCACAGGAAGATGAGCTCTGTGGCTCTCATCCCACAGCTAGAACCCTGTTGAACCTGCAGTATTGGCCAACTTCTTCTTTACATGAATACTTCCATAAGCAGCTCTTCCACATGACCTGGTAATGCTAACACTCAGCTTCTCAGACAGAGCTGTCTGAATGTGGGAGATGTGATGGATGGTGCAGTGTTAAGGTCCCAACACTTTGTGAGGGAAGAAAAAGGGAAAAACCCAAATTAACCAAGACTCTTTGCAGAAATCAGTTTGCATTCCACTTCTGATGTCTGGTTGTTTTGCTCACTGCTATACACCTGCAGAAGGCCATGAACTCTATTCTGAGAGCAGGGTATACTTCCTCCTTCAGCCTTTCCAGATGACAAACTCCAGCCCATAGCCTCTTTCACCCTATTCCAAGTCTTAAGCAAAGTTTGGCCATACGTTTTTCTCCTGCTTGTCACTTATCAACAGAAGATTTGACAAGATGCAGCAACAACATTTTCTTAGATGAATGTGAAATAAGAGCTGCACCTCTGCAGGATGAAGAAAAAGAAATAGCAGAACCGCAAAATTTATATCCCAAACTACTTTTTGAGCCAGGACTTTTGAGTCAGGCCAATATGTACTCCAGACACAACATCACTTGCATCACTAGCAAGGACAGTGCAATCAAACTCCCCACCACAAACCCACACAAAGCTGCTTCCCAGCCCTGCAAGTTCTCACACTTGGCAGTTAACAGTGAGGTCAAGAAGAACTGAAAAGGGTAGGATTACCAACCAGGCACAAAGACAAAAAGAAGATAGGTTTCTCAGCCAGTGAAAACAAAGACATCAGCCACACACACTTGAGAGACCAGGATGACACTCTGCGCTAAGTTGCACCGTGAAACCACAGCACTTAGGGAAGTGAAGAGCAATTTGCTTCTCAACCATACAGCCTCTTCAGGTCTACTGTGACTCAGCTATGGTAGGGAGAGGACTTGTTACATGGAAGCGGTCTGTAAACAACAATTAAAAAATAACCATCAATTAGGAAAGCATTTGGCTTGAGAAGTGCCTGGCAAGCTCTCCCCCAAGAATGCCGTCTCCTGAGAGTGGCTGATATGCAGACCTTTTAGGGTCAGTTTTGAAGATTTCAGCCTCTGAGAGGCTTTTACATGAGAAAGAGACTTTATTTAGCCCCTTACCTGTGTCATTCCTCCTTGCTCCTAACCAATAACATCTTCCTCAGAAAAAGTTGAGGGATGGTCCCCAACAAAGCCAAAGAGTAGCTCACAGCTCTGATATGCAAGTTAACTAAGCCATCATCACAGCAAACCATCTCATATTGTGTTACAAGAGGAAATCCAGCCATCCCTCTAGAAGTCCCTCTCTTCTGCTGCTGAAACTCCATGTTCTGAGCAGCCCCATCCATAGCTTTCCAGGACAGATGGTGACACAGATCTCTTCCAGCTAAAGTAATAGCATTAAATTACTCATAACAGGGAACCCAGAGAAGCAGATGCACCATGATTAGCAAGAATGCCAGTTACTTAAAGGCTTCTATTAAAATAAATCTCTTGGCACAGCAGCATAGCATGGGACACAGCACATGACCTCACCATAATGATCATAGTTAAATAATTCCCATGAATGTCATCTAAACATTGGGCTCGCCTAACCCCATTTATCATCTGTCCTTCTCAACAGGAGACAAATGGCTATAAACAAGGCCTTGCACCAGCAAAGACAAGTCAATCAGTGCTCAGATCTCCCATTCCTCTTCCTGGGCAACCAGCTAACAACATGAAGCACATCTTGCAAAGTCTTAGTCCAGCAAACTTGTCCTGGTACAGCTGAGTGTGACAAGGTGACTTAGTGTAATCGGTATGTTTTACTAGTGGGGTACAGCTCAGAAAGGGGTGGTTGGCTGATTGGAGATGGATGGCTGATCAAAGAATCACAGAATGGTGGGGGCTGGAAGGAGGACCTCTGAGGATCATTTACTCCAACCCTTCTCCTAAATCAGAGTCACCCAGAGCAGGATCATGTCCAGGTAGGTTTTGAAAGTCTCCAGAGAAGAAGACTTGACCACCTCTCTGAGTAGCCTGTTCCAGTGCTCCAGTACCCTGTAAGTCAAGAAGATTTTCCTTATGCTTAGGTGGAACTCCCTGTGTTCCAGTTTTTGCTCACCTAGGTGCACGCTGGTTCACGTTCAGACAGCTGTCAACCAGCATCTCCAGGTCCTTTTCTACTGGGCAGGTTTTCAGCCACTCTGCCTCAATTCTGGTGTGTTGCAGGGAATTGTTGTGACCCAAGCACAGGACTCAGCACTTGGCCTTGTTAAACTTCATACAGCTGATCTTGGTCCATTGATCCAGCCTGTCTAGAGTCCCTCTGCAGAACCCTCCTACTTTCGAGCAGATCAACACTCCCACCCAATGTGGTATCATCTGTTTTAGCCCTGGAGCCAAGCAGAGACTGCGCTGGGGCTCAGGCACGTACAATGAGAGCCTCTGCAAATCCTCCACAAATGGCTCAGGACTTTTCATTTCTCCTGAAGTTGTTTCGGTTTTGTTGTTGTTTTATTGTAACTTACTACTTTGAGCACCGCAATGGTACTGCAGAGAAGAATAATGACTGGGTAGATTGGACAGATACAGACATTGTTCAAGCTTTTAAAAATAGGTTATAGCTATAATCTTACCTTGTTTACCACTGATTATTGTTTAGAACACAACCCCTCAGTCTAAATAAGTTAGATAGCGATTACAAAAGGTTGATGTGTTTTAGGTTCACCATGAAGCTTCTTGGTGCTTTACAGCGATGTATTTACACAGTTCCGTGGTCTACTTTGATGACCCCAGGGAGTTTTGGTATGAAATTACTTGAATTATGAAGACTGACAGCACTATGCTTGTATTGTCCATGAATAATGAAGAAACAAATAATTGTCTGGAAACCATAACCAGAAGTAGTTTTGGTTTGGTTTGCTTGTTTTTTGGGTTTTTTTTCCTCTCCTCCAGTTCCCACTTGACAACTGGGTATTTTGATATTTCAGACAAATTCTTCTGGGATAACCCATTAAAATAACTCTGAAGTCTTGGGATTTTTTATGCCATTTAGACACAGAGATGGACACAAGAGGTTTACATCTAGCTGATGGTTTCGGTTAACATAAGTAAAGCTGTGTAAGCACTGAACAAAAACATGACAGCAAATATCCCCAGAGGATCCTGTTAACATACTTGCTCATACTGTTCTGGAAAGGGAGGCCAAGAAAACATCCTCTACAGCCTAGTACTATTCCTTCATTGGTTTGGATGCCAAGACTACCACAAATGACAATTAAGTCCCCAGAAACGGACTTGTCCTTTGGGAACCAGAGAAAGCCAAAACTGCCTCATGCAATCCACCAGACAGCAAAAAACGCCTGAAGCTGCTTAGGATGGATGACTCCTGCCCTCCTTGGATAGCTTTTAAGAGCTGGTTCCACTGATCAGCCCTGCTTTTTGTTTCTGTTCACTTTTAGAAAGTAAGTACAAAGGCACCTACGATCTAAAGGGTTGAGTAACAAAATTTAGACTAGGAAAGGAATAAACTGTTTGTTCTCAATCTCTTAAGGAAGAAAAAGAAAAATATTCCTAACTATTTCCAGTTGGACATTACTTAGGTGGATGGAGATTTCACTCTTAGAATAACAGAGTTGTTTTGGCTGGAAAAGACCTTTGAGGTTTAGTCCAACTATTAACACTGACAAGGCTACCACTAAATCATTTCCCTCAGGATACCTCTGGGTTTCTGAAACCCCTCTCCAGGGATAGGGACTCCATCACTGCCCTGGGCAGTCTATTCCAGGGTTTGACAACCCTTTCAGGGAAGACATTTTTCCCTCATGTGCCACTTAAACCCTCCCTGGTGCCATTTGGGGCCATTTCCTCTTGTCCTATGGCTTGTTATTTAGGAATAAAAAATTACCGCCACCTCACTCACTTCATTCTGCTTTTCAGGGAGTTGTAGAGGGCAAGAAGGTCTCCCCTCAGCCTCCTTTTCTTCAGGCTAAACAATCCTAGTTCTCCCAGCCATGCCTTATCAGACTTGTACTCCAAGACCTTTCACCAGCTTTATTACTCTTCTTCAGACACACTCCAGCACTTTGGTGTTGTTCTTGCAGTGAGGGACCCAAAACTGAACAGTATTAGAGGTGTAGCCTCAGCAGTGCTGAGTACAAGGGCACAATCACTTCCCTAGTCCTCTTGGCCACATTTCTGATCTCTTCCAATTGATTTTCCAGTGTAACCTTCTTCCCATTGCCAGTCATCTTCCCCTGTTTGCCCTAGGCAGCTGCCTCCCAGCCGTCAGCAGTGCTATATACTGACACTGGCAGAGCAGGACCAGCATGTACTGAGAAGGTGCCAGCTAGACCATGCCTAGTGTGCTGCATATGACAGTAGGTGTAAGCCATGCAGCCTCTTAGCCTCAGCCATGTATCTGGGCTCACTGTGGTGATACCAGCAGCCAACACCACAAACAAAACAGCATGACAACAGATGCACAGTTTCAGGCATAGCTGTTGCAGGACCTAAACCCAGAAAGTCAATTATAGAGATACTGGAAAACACCAAAAGGTACTGAAACTAATGCATGGTTTTATTCTTAACATATTTTCCTCATCAGAAGACTACTGTGGATGGATGGGTAACATGTACAGTGACCATGTGCATGCACATGGGTCCACCCATTCTGTCTTCAGCTGTCTCTCTCTGACTCAGCTCTGTGTTCTGTTAACCACTCCTTTCTGAGCATTTGAGCTGACATCTAATTCATTATGAGCAATCTGCTCTCACCACCAGCAACCTTCTGCCTGCTGATACAGATATCTGATAGACCAGGCACCATTCATGGTTGGTATTTACTGGAGGTAATAAAAAATCAGGTCCTTGACTATGAAAACAAAATGCTGTTTTACCCATAAAGTACAGTGGTGTCATGCTTCTCAAGCTGGTCTTTGTTGGTTTTGTTTTCTTTTCTTTTCTTTTCAAAATGTATCAAAGCCCTGAACACTCAGTCAAAACCATACTGTCCTAATAAGAGTGATACCTGAGCAATAAAATTTTCCATAATAAAAGAAGGAAGCAGAGGAAATGTTACTATTCCACTCTTAGAGAAGTCAAGGAGATCTGATCAGATCAAAATCATTTTATTGGTGTTGAACATTTTCTAAGAGCAAACAAGAAGTTACATTAATCATAATAAAAACCAAAGAACATACCAATAAAAATTACCTGCACTGTTGCTATTGCAGTAGAGTGATGCAGTAAAACAGTCCACACTTCAAGTGTTTTGTGCCACAGTCAGGAAGAGTTGAGTCCTCTCAGGTTAAAGAGGATAAAAATCAACCAGGCAGCACCATTTTAAAGAGGAAAAAGGTAACATGAAGACACAGAGTCGCTGGCAGGGCTACATCTAGTATCCAGATTTTCAAGCCCCATTTCAACATCCTAATCATGATGTGGCAGTCTTCTGTGCTGAGTTTACCAAAACAGCCCTCTAACCGGGAAGACAGGGAAGTTTCTCCATTTGTGTTTTGCAGGGGTTGAGCACAGTCCTACTGGTTATATTGGGAAGACAACGTTAAAAGGTAGGTAGGAGTCTTGTTCCCCCAGGAATTGGCTTTACCTTTGAGCCTGCATTTTGGATGGTACAAATAAGAAACAAGCCATGCCAAGCAGGACTGACAAACCTTGAACAACAAAATTGATGAAGGAGAGCAAGGACGTGAGAGTTTTTTTCTTGTTACTCAAACACAAGGTTGACTAAGTTTCATTATGCACAGTTAAAGTTGGTATTACCTAAATGGGAAACTAAGCCCAACTGCAACAGGACCGACCTCTCTTTCCAGTAACACCATTCCTGCCCTTTTAGAAGTTGTGGACACCACAGACCCATGGTTTTGCTTACACCATGTGCACCACATTATGAATGCAGGCAACTTTAAACTCCAACATCTGTTTCCATGGCAATGGGACTGCATCAGCAATCCACTGGGTTTAGTTTAGGCCATCTTTACTCAGGCTTCAGTGCTGCACACAAATCATTACTGTTAACAGCAAACCAAGTGATGTCACTAGTAACCATGGTGCCCACAGCTGAGGTTTCCGTGTGCCCTTTGTGCTCTAACATGCATCCTTCACGCATGACAGTTATTTTAATCCAATTAGTGCTACTAAAAAAAAATAATAATACAGGAAGGGTCAGTGACAATACTTATTTAAGCAAAGGAAGGTTAGTCTGAGTCAACAAGATAATGATCGGAACATGAAGCTTTACAATAGCACTTTGACTCTGAACCTCACCGCACTGTACACAAAGGAATGACCTGAAACCTGGGGAAATGGGAAAGAAATCTGTTCCTCATCAATGGCTCTATTAATAAAGGCAAAAAAGCAGCTGTTTTAAACATTCTCCATCTAGGTTCAATCGATGGTTGGGCAATGTGCAGTGCTTCACTCCATCCAGGCAACACCTCTTACCCCAGACAGTGGTGCCTCACCAGATGAACATAAAACTTGGTCTTAAGTGCTCCTAGCATCCAGTAAAAAAAAAACAAAACCAAAACCAAAACAAAACAAAAAGGTCCTAAAGTAAGAGAGAGTCATCAAGTGTGTGTAGAGTGTAGAGAAATCAGATTACCTGTCCTGGCAGAAACCTAGTCATAATGCTGCCCTATCAGAAGGCCAAAGAACAGCTCTATCAATACCGAAACACATCACAGAGAGCTAAGACTTTGCTTAGCGTGGGCAGTCTCCTCCAGATTCACTCACTTTATAGATCAGTGTCCCTTTGTGTCCCTGACCAGCACTGGGTTTAGAAACAAAGCATCCTCCTGGCAGATCAGAAATCAGAGCAGTGACTCGTCTTTAACACAAGCAAGGTTGTCCTACACATTGCAGCTGGAGGTTAAGCTCAGAGCCATCAAGGCAACCAAGTACCTTTTGCTTTTCCTCCTCAAGATAGTCTGCTTTCACTGGGGATATCCCACACATTACCTTATTAGGTAGATGATTGAGAGTAACCATAAAGTAGTTAGCATCTGTCTTCACAACCTAGCGCTGCACAGCTGCAATTTCCAGGAGGGATCCCCTCTGGGTTCTTTCTAGCTCTGCAGGAAGCTGCCATCTGATCACCTCCTTTCCTGCAGCAGGGATATATTACAGGGTCCTTTCCTCAAGTTTTACCAAGCAGGAATTAGGACTACGACAAAAAATTGCTGGCCTTTTGTTCCATGCTTGAATCATGGTGTAATGCTGCTTCCAAGGACATACATGAGAATAAAGATGCCATCCACGAAAGGTCTTAGAGCAAAGTACATGCTAGATCCATTTTCTGTCAGGAGGTATATATTAACATCCAGGATATGCTAATCTTTTTCTGACACTCCTCCATTCTCTTGAGACCTGTCTGAGGTGGGGGTCTCAGTGCTTTGCACGTCACCCAGGCTGAAAGAACCTTTTCCCTCTGTGTTTCAGGAAGCCCAAATCCTGCAAGATCCTCAGTCAGCAGCAGCAGAGTAAAGATGAGCATGCAGGAGGCCCTGAAGAACAGACCACTCTCACCCAAGGAGCTGCAGGCTACCTGCCCTGCACGTGCAGCACTATCATTCCTGGCTGCTTTTCTTGTAATGCAAAAACACATTCCTAATAAAAGCCCTAAAGTTAAAGTCAGGAGAAGCTGTCAGCAGCAAGCTCTCACAAGACAGACCATGAACTGGTGCAGCATCTATTGGTGCCAATGTGGCATGCACTGTGTTATTCAGAAGCAGGTCTAGATATTAATGAAGTTGTTTGTACAAACCCAGGATATTTTTGGGACAATCAATTGTGTAGGACTATAAATAATTCCTAGCATTAAGAGAACCATTCTCACAGCCACTCATCAATCACTTCACCTTACAAAGACACCCAGTCACACTCCTACAGAGACAGGGCTGCATGTGCCAGAGGCACATGAATTAGGAATCACTTTATTATGGAGATAGCTCAACCTTGTTTATCCCACATGCTCCATCTTTCAAATGTTTACTCCTCAATATTTCATCTTCAGAGCACTTCCTTCTCTCTCTTTAAATGGATTTTTCACTGTATCAGCTATTCCACAGACAGTGTGTGAGAATTATTGTACCCAGTTTAAAGGGAGGTAAAGTAAGTTGCCCATTATTGAGAGTCAGAGATCAAATTTCAACTCGGTATTTGGGATCAATTCTGAGTCTCTGACCACATCTCTTAGATGGATAAAGAACTGGCTTGATGGCCACACCCAAAGGGTGGCTGTCAATGAGTGCAGGTCCAAGTGGAGGCCAGTGACAAGCGGAGTCCCTCAAGGATCAGTCCTGGGACCAGTCTTGTTCAACATCATTGTCAGTGACTTGGACAGAGGCATTGAGTTTGCTGACCAAGCTGCGTGGTGCAGCTGACATGCTGGTGGGAAGGGATGCCATCCAGAGGGACCTGGACAGGTTGGAGGGGTGGGCACAAGCCAACCTCATGAGGTTCAACAAATGCAAGGTTCTGCAGCTGGATTGAGGCAATCCCAAGCACAAACACAGGCTGGGCAGTGACTGGCTGGAGAGCAGCCCTGAGGAAAGGGACTTGGGGGTGCTGGGTTGATGAAAAACTCAACATGAGCCAGCAGTGTGCACCTGCAACCCAGAAAGCCAACCAAATCCTGGGCTGCATTAGGAGAAGTGTGGCCAGCAGGAAGAGCTCTACTCCGCTCTGGTGAGACCCCACCTGGGGTACTGCATCCAGTTCCAGAGCCCCTATTACAAGAAGGATGTGGACATGCTGGAGCATGTCCAGTGAAGGGCCACGAGGATGCTCACAGAGTTGGAACACCCCTCCTGTGAGGACAGACTGCAAGAGTTGGGGCTGTTCAGTCTGGAGAAGAGGAGGCTCCCAGATGACCTTATTGTGGCCTTCCAGTATCTGAAGGGGGCCTACAAAAAAGCTGGGGAAGGACTTTTTAGGAGGTAATATCATAATAACAGGAACATTGTACCAAATTAACTTTAAAATGTCAGGAAATGTACAAATATCAGGTAGTGACAGGACTATGAGGAATGGAGCAAAGCTGGAGGTGGGGAGATTCAGACTGGACATGAGGAGGAAGTTCTTTACCATGAGAGTGGTGAGAGCCTGTAACGGGTTGCCCAGGGAGGTGGTTGAGGCCCCATTCCTGGAAGTGTTTAAGCCCAGGCTGGATGAGGTTCTCGATAGCCTGATCTAGAGTAGGGTGTCCCTGCCCATGGCAGGAGGGTTGGAACTAGATGATCCTTGTGGTCCCTTCCAACCCTGATTGATTCTATGATTTTAGGAACTCAGTACAATTATTCACTAACAACAGACTGTATCCTAAAATAGTGGAGGAAAGGTTTCAAGAAGTCCCCACAGTTTTCCTAATACTTAATTCATTACTTGCCTTCAGGCATTTGAAAAAGTGAGAATCTAATCTGGGTCAGCAGTCAAGATTTTGTCCACATGTCAGAAATCTTCTTTTATAAGAACAAAGAAACACAAAAAAGAAAGATTGACAGCCACAAGCTCAGCAGGATTGTCAGTGCTACATCCTGTATTAAAACCAGTACAAATTTGAAGTATTGGGGTTTGGTTGGGCTTTTTGTGTGTGTGTGTTATAAACATTATCTGAGCTTCACTCTAGTTTTATCAGCAAAAGAGCACATGTGAACTGTCAAGGCAACATAGCTCAGCACTCTAAAAATCAATCTTTTTTTTCTTTCACTTGGTATGGAATAACAGTCAGTTTAAGAAGTGTTCCAGGACAACTGCGAAACAAGGGAAAATTAACTCAGAAATTATGTTGGTTATTCCTATACCTTTTCCCAAAATAATAACCCGTATGGGTGTCACTGTCACCTGTGCAAGTTTGGTAGCACTGAAAGTACCTGCACCACCACTGCTGTCAAAGTGAAGCAGTTGGGGATGTTTTACACTCATCTTTCAGAAGGACACAAGCCTTCATGATCTTAAAGAAAAGGTTATGAAAACCAGAGGGAAAAGAGAGAATGTCAAAGCCACAGGTTTTTAATGGTGCAGCACAGAGAATGGCAGAAAACCTTCAAACCAGGCTACTGCTTTTTAAACTTGTGAATCTTCCAGGGTCTCTGGAGTTGTCAGAAGTGTCACCTGCTTTTAAAGTTAAAGCATATATGTCTATCTGTCCAGATGGCCAAGGCATCTGCAAATGAAACAAAAATAATCAGCCATCCAGTTCTTCAGTGTCCAGAGATGAAGGGTTAGTTTGTTTTCCCCCACTCAATCAATCTTTCACCATCTGCTGAGCCTGCTGGCAATTGCCAAGCACAGCAAACAGTGTAAGGGACATGGCTTTTGCACTGAGGCATCAGGACATGACCTCAAGAATTACCACCACCAAGCTCTACCTGTGAGCTACACACAAATGACAGAAACTAGGATGGTACAGGATGGACACTGTGATGATGGACAAATCATGATCTTTTGGAAAGGAAAGAAGGAACTCAGGGTACTCAGGGTACACGCTCTTGATTTTTCAGGAAAGGCAATCAATGTAAAGCCCTGAGGGACTGCAGAAGACAGGCTCATGTTAAACGATGAGAAGAGGTTCCAGTTCCCAGGATTCTGCTTGAGTTCAGCAGACAGTGCTGAGCAGATGGGTTATCTTCAACAGATTGCCTCCAACAGGAGCCAGAGTCCTTCCCTAGTTGTGGACCCTCCAAGCGCTAAATGACAAAGAATTAGTATTATTAGCTTCTAAGGATGATGCAGCATCTTAAAATAAGTCTCATCCTCAACAGGCAATTACTAAGCTCAGAAGAATACTTTAAGTACACTATCTTTGGAGGAAGGTCACAAGTACCAAAGAGAAAACTGTGTGGAGAAAATGAGGACTGCACTTATTTGCAGCAGGGAAAGCAAGCTATGCACCCCGATACAACGATGAGACTTAATAACAAGAGGAATTCTCTCATCTTATGAAAGGGTCAGAAGGGCAACGCTCTCTCGGGATCTCATGGCATGTGGAACCTCGGTAATGAACAGTATTAAGATGACAAATGGACTGACCTTTGGCTAATAATATACTGATCTTTCTGACAAACGTGTTCCCGTCTTGGAGTACAAGCTTTTATGAGACAGAGACTTAACAGTCAAGTGTGTGAGGGGGAGGCATACAACAAAGCAGGTTCCCTAGGCACATGAGAAAAGGAAGATGGTGACCTGGGTTCCAGCAAAGGACAGCTGTTTGGACACAAATAGGCAGGACACTTAGAACAGAGAGAATGAAGAAACACTTTAGTAAGATCTATCTGATTGTGCTGGTTTGAGGCTAATTGGAATATTTTAATAGATAAAATTATATTATAGGCTGTGAAAAGGAAACAATGGTGATGTCTGCTTCACTCACAGGCTTTCTGAGATGTTTAAGTACTCAAAACATAGATAAGTCAGTCTCTGGGGCACAGAGTCTCAGGCAGTCTAGCATCTGGCTTCTCTCTGCTGTTTAACCTCACTAACCACTTTTCTTCTAATCCCCCTGGCCGATTCTCCAAGCTCACCTTGCGTGTAAGGCAAACCTTGGAGGAAGGTACAGGGGTGGGGAGAAGGTGGAATGGTGGTTGGGAGCCTCCTGGGGTCTCTGATTTCTGGGAGGGGTGCTGTCTTTCTATATTACCTTTAACTTGTATATGTCTGTAACTATTCCTGTCTATAGTGTTTATATATGCTTGTACATTGTGCTGAGCTGTAAATAGAGCTTCAGTCCTTAACTTCCAGACGGTTGAGTTCTAGTCTGGGTCATTTTACAAAGTGTGGGGGGTGGGGAACTCCCAAACCATCACGTTGATGTGTAATACAGAAGGGTTCTAACTCTCATGCTTGACAGGCTTCAAAGTCCTGGCAGAGACAGAAACATGGCACATGCCTTTCATTTGATGTGTAGTCAGATGCTGAGGATAGAGCCCTTGGCTCAGCAGTTCTGCAGGAGGAAAGAAATCCCTGCAGATGCTTACGAACAGCTTGTGCTTCCTGAAATTCATTTTAGCACTCATCTCTAGCTGCTGTCTGCTTACATTAGGACAGAAGCCTGCAGTTTCCCCAGACTGAACAGTAGTTCTCCCAGTCCTAGAGGCAACTTTCAAGGCTGAGTTTATCTAGAGTTCTCTCACGCCCGGAAACTAGACAGGCTCTTAAATGTGTGTACAGATGTCAGGAAAAAGTCAGACTACAACACTCCTATCTAGAAAAGACACATAAAAAAAAAATATTTCACTGCTTTGAAATATTTTTCCTATTTTATGCACCCGAAACCACCCCCAACAACCCCCCAAACCCAAAAACCAACCAACCCAAAAACCAACCAACCACCACCAAACAAAAAAACAATGAAACAAAACAAAAAGAAACAAACAAAACCCAAACAAACCCCACCCCACCCCCCAAAAAAACCCAACAAAAACCCCAAAACCCAACAAAACACCCACAAATAAACAAACAAACAAACCAACCCCCACAAACCCCAACAACCCACCAAAAAACCCAGCTAGGTCACATTAGGAAGGAAGATCACTGGTTCCAAGCTCAGAAATAAAAATGAGTATGTTTTACTTAGACAAAAACTCAACAATAATTCATAAACCCCTCTTGTGCACATGGAGAAGCTAAGGCCTGACTGCTCTGCAGCTAATGCAGGAAGGGGTCCCACCCTGAAGATAGTGACAATGCTAGGTGAGAGGTTTCCCATGAAAACAGGGATATAGATAGTCTGAAATTTAATAGAGGAATACAATGCAGCTGAGATCTGCTAGGCTTCATGTAAGTCAAGGGTACATTAAGTTCTTTGCTGTAATGTTAAATGAACTTATTTATGGAAGAATTTAAGAGCTACTTAAAGTACTGAAACCCCTCTCTCTGCAGATAATATTTCAGAAGCTAGTAGAACAACAACATTTAAGAGATTTCTTGCTCCCTTTCCCCATTCTCAAATTAAAAGTAGTAAAAATTAAATCAGCTAAAATAAGCAAAGCAGCAGGCCACTCACCTCAGCTTTCACAGCTCTATACACACAGCCTGGAGAACTTTAAGAGGAATTACAAAGCAGCGTGGGCATGCATACAATGATTTATTGCATGTCTCACCTGCCTAGTGGCGCAGAGAACCAACAGAGATGCTGGATTATATATGGCACAATTTTAATTCTCCTGTCCAGTAAACACAGGAAATATGAGTACAGCCTGTTCCAGTACTGTGGAAGGATCCTTCACTACTTGGGCATGATGCTGCTTACATCGAATCTGGTGGAAATTTTTGTTAAGACTTCTAAGAAGGCAGGACTGCTCTCTCATGAAAGGAACTTCCACTGCAAAGCAAAAACCTCCATGAAAACAGATGTGAAAAGAAACCACAGTACTACAGCATGGGGTCTAAATATCCTTGCCCACATGTGTGCTCCCCCAGAAAGGGTTCACAGAGCAGCTGTGTGGGTCAGCTGCTTCGTCCCTCAGGTGAGAAGGTCCTTTTGGAAAACTTTCGTTTGGAGGATGCTAAAATCTAGGAAAACTGTTCAATTACTCTTTAAAAAAGCCACTTTATACCAACTGTTTTAGAGTTTGATAGGGATCTTCCCTTGTGTTCTTGAGGTTAAATGAGTGAGCAACTTCATGTACACGCTTACGGCTCGCTAAAACCCTTGAGTAGTAACTGTGCCATCTCCTTTCTACGCTGCTGGTAAACTACTTACAGCTGCATAGTGTCTGTGACAACGACACCAAACCATACAAAATAAAGGTCTCTGAAATGAACCTTTTGCTCTTAAGGATTGCTCCTCTCCTCAAGAACTACGTCAATTCATTCTGCCCTACATTTCAACCAAAGATTTCTAAGAAATGCCTCTGCACTGCTGTTTTGTACAGACATCTCATCTTGTTCCCCTAAGGGGGTTCGATACATGGAACTTGCTTCTCCTGTGGCCTCCTTACGCATTTCCAAGGAAAAACAAGAAGACAGACATGAAGCAGTTTCTCATTCTCTAAAAGAGAAGTCATGCTCCCCATTGCCCTCTCCCTAGTGCCTGTCTCAAAGACAGAACTTCCACTTTTAAACCACACTGGGAAAAAAAAAAAAAAAAAAAAAAAAAAAAAAAAACCAAGCACATTTGATACCACAGTCCAGGAAAAGTTTCCACTGAAGCCAGCAGGAATCTTTACACCAGTTTCAGGAACAGTGGAAACGAGAAACAGAATATAAACTCCATGTTCCACCCTAAGTGGGATTTCTGGGTTTGTTATTTATTTTTCCCAAACTCAAGCAGAGATAGGTATTCCCAGCAAAGAGTACAGCAGCTTCTCCTCTTCTACTACTTGTACATGTCACATAGTAAAGTCACTTGCTTGCCATGTGCTTCTTTAGCTCACCTGGGCCTTGGGCTACACAGAGTGTTTCCAACTTACTTGGGGTAATTGGAGGGAGATCGGAAACCTGCTTGGACATCACCTACTATACCTGATGCAGGAGGAAACCTTACTTTTCAAGATTAGAGCAGGCTCAAAAGCAAGGCTGGATGGCAATTTGGAAGGACAGTTTCTAGAATAGCGTCCTGGGCCAGTGAACTTCCCCTTGCACGAATGGCTTATTGGGTTTTCATAATGGCTTGTCATGTCCTCCGTGCTGGTTCGAGGCTAATTAGAATATTTTAATAGAGAAAATTATATTACAGGCTGTAAAAAGGAAACAATGGTGATGTCTACTTCACTCATAGGTTTGCTGAGATGTTTAAGAAAAGAAAGAGTCTCTGGGGCACAGCATCTCAGTCCAGCAGCTTCTGGGTTTTTTTTCTCCTCTCTGCTAAGTAATCTCACTAACTACTTTTCTTCTAACCCCCCTGCCCAATCCTCCAAACTCACCTTGTGTGTAAGGTAAACCTTGGGGTAAGGTATTGGGGTGGAGAGAAGGTGGAAGGGTGGTATGAAGCCCCTCCTGGGGTCTCTGATTTCTGGGAGGGGTGTTGTGTTTCTGTATTCCCTTTAACTTGTCTATGTCTGTAACTATTCCTGTCTATAGTGTCTATCTCTGCTTGTACATTGTGCTGAGCTGTAAATAGAGCTTCAGTCCTTAACTTCCAGCCGACTGAGTCTAGTTTGGATGATTTTACAAAGCGTGGGGGGGCAGGGAACTCCCAAACTATCACATCCTCTAACATTGAGATATGGTCAAAAATCACTGCCAAGTGAAGAAAATGGAATCCAGAGTTCTGCATTAATGAAATAAAAGTCAGCATTTTAACTTCTGAAAATGAGCAGTAAATTCATCCACCTGACCAAGTCCTCCACAGGTCACAGGAGACCTCTTCAGACACTCCCCAGTTAATGATTCATCCTACATTAAATCAGGTGGGCTCCTCCTCCTTAATCAGATCATTCTCCCACACACTCTGCTGCTCACTGAGAATTCTGCATCACTAATACACTTGCTCCATCCACCTGCTCTTTATTCAAAACAGTTGAGCCAGATTTGGGGGGAAAAGTTGTAATAAAATAATCATAACAATATTCAAAGCAGCTACAACATCAGGAAGAGACACACACAAGTGAAATCACCTAAGAAAAGGTGTGTACTCCTTTATGCTAAACATTTAAAGACACAAAGATTAAGCATTTGTAAAAGAAAAAAGGAGTGTGACTACTATTACTGGAAAGCACACACCATACACTGTTTTAGAATCACAGAATGGTAAGGTTGGAAGTGACCTCAAAGATCATCCAGTTCCAACCCCCTGCCATAGGCAGGGACACCTCCCACTAGCACAGGCCATTCAAGGCCTCATCCAACCTGTCTTTGAACACCTCCTGCGAGGGAGCATCCACAACCTCCCTGGGCAACCTGTACCAGTGTCTTACCACCCTCACTGTAAAGAACTTCCTCCTAACATCCAGTCTAAATCTCCCCTCTGCCAGTTTAAACCCATTGCCCCTTGTCCTGTCACTGTAAGACCTTGTAAATAGGCCCTCCCCAGGGACAGACAAGTTCAAGTCTCTAAATCCTTGAAGGAACACAGTTGGATGGCTAAGAGATACAAGGAAGCTGTGCTTTTCCTTTACCTTTTGAGGTTTGGGTGCCTTTTTTTTTCCCCTGAATTAATTTTAGGTTTTACGCCTAAGCAGATTTTTCTAGCATCACTTCATCTGCCACACAAAGCAGACTTCTACTGAAAACTCAATATGAGATGTGTGTATTGCTGGATGAGAAAATTTTATTTAAAGCACGGGACAATGAAATAACACTTCAAATTCATTTCCTTTTAAAAATGCTCCTGGTTGGATTTCAAACACTGGGAGAGTATGGGCACAGAGGATTTGAATTACAAAACCCCAACATTTTAATTAACTGCTTTACTGAAGACAGGGAATTCAACAAAAAATTCCCATCAGTATTCAGAAGTGTATTAAAAATAATCTAAGTTTTATGCCTAAACTGATTAGTATCTGTTCCATAGCAGTACATTAGCAAGGAAATACTACATCTAGATCTTTCCCCCCTCTAAATTTGCAGTTATGCCTTTGGTTTAGCCTCTCAAATAGACTAGATTCTTTCTTCCTGATAAATAAGCACAAGCCTTCAGCTTGCAGATGGAACTGGCATGACTTGTAACCACAGCCCAGCTGGGAAGCAGTGGTTGCTTCAGTCCTGCAGCCTGATCCTGTCCAAGCTGGACAAGAAAGCTGGGGAGGGACTTTTTAGGATGTCAGGTAGTGATAGGACTGGGGAGGAATGGAACAAAGTTAGAAATGGGTAGCTTCAGACTGGATGTTAGGAAGAAGTTCTTCCTCATGAGGATGGTGAGACCCTGGAACAGGTTGCCCAGGGAGGTGGTGGAAGCCCCATCCCTGGAGGTGTTTAAGGTCAGGCTGGATGAGGCTCTAGACAGCCTGATCTACTGTGAGCTGTCCCTGTCCATGGCAGGGGGTTTGGAACTAGATTATCCTTGTGGTCCCTCCCAACCCTGACTGATTCTATGATTCTACAATACTAAGTCAACATCCACGTGCTTTGGCTCAGAGCTTCTTTCCATGGGAAAAGGCCATCCATGAGCCACTGTTTTCCCAGGTAGGTCAAACAGAGGTTCCCTAACTCAAGGACAAGAGGAGGCAAACCGTAAGCTGAAGTTTGCATTACTTTTCCTCCCCTTGCTCCTTTGCAAGCACTCAGCAAACCTCAAAACGAAGACATCCAATTCTGCAGCAGAACCTGAACTCATCAGATGGGCTGAAAGGTTACTGACCTGTATCATGTAGAGCTGTGCGATCCGATATTCCTCCACGCTCATGGGAAGAGGAATCCGATATTCCTTTATGAGCATTTTGGAGACAAAAAAAAAAAAAAAAAAAGCTTTTGTCCACTCAGAAACACGATCCAGAAGCTTTTAGGAAAGGCTCCTTAAACGATGGCAAGCAAACACATTGAAGATCCCTGAAACACAAAAAACAAGAGAGGAGCAGTTATTTTCCTTTCTTATGGTTGAACATCCTATTAGAAAACAAAACATAAAATAAAAAAACCCAAACCAACAGGCAAACATTAATTTTTGTAATAGCTATAAGCTCAACAGCAGAGAGAAGAATCCCTGGAGTGCTCCCAGATCCTTGGTATCAAATTGAACAGAATCTTTTAGAAGAATTTTGACTTGCTTCAGGGGATACCATCAAAGCTATTACCCTCCTGACCTGTGGCACAGTATCAATCAGACTTTCATATGCAACAGCATCTCTATAGAAGAGACAAAAGCTCTAACTGAATAGGTAGACCTTCTGTTGCCAGATAATAAAGTATCTCCCCAATGTCAGCAACACACCAGAGATGGATCCACTCAAAGGTATCAGGTTTTATCCTCTCACATTCATTCAAGCAGCAAGGAGAGGAACTAATTAGACTTCCTAAGCCCTCGGTAACACCATGATGAAGGAACTCTTTTGGACTCTAACAACAGAGACAGCAAAAAAGTACTTTTCTTCCCTTCTTTATTCTGAAATACTGTCTTGATAGGGTCTCTTCTTTCACCTCCAAAGCAGTTCACAGGCAAAATCCTCTGCCACTGATGTTGATGCCAGACTCATTTTTACACTCCTGCTGCATAAAAATACAGCCAAAGATCAAACTGCAACATAAAAAAAAAAAATAACCCCATCATACCCTACCTTGAGGCACTTTTAGACTTATTGCTTAAGAATACAGGGAACACAGCATTTACTACACCAAGGCTTAAAGTAGTACCTTCTCAAGTATTCTTAAGACTCCCTATAGACTGTGGGTAAAGAATAAAATCATGTAAGTAGGAATGGTGGTAAAGATAACTAGTGAAGAAGAGAGGACATGAAGTAAAAGCTGTCTGCCATCAGGCTGGATCAGGATCTGAGGACCAGCACTTGTTTGGTTCCTTCTCATCACTAAAATCCACCTTTCTGCTGTGCCTGCTTATTCTGCTGGAGCAAGAAGAGCCCCAAATCCTATGCCTTGGGAAAAAAACAGATACAGAATAAAACCCACCAACTTATCTAGTGGATTAAGCCACAGTCTGGGAACCAGGAAATCGCACAGCTATCAACAAGGCTCAGCACTGCTTGGTGTTTGCAGAGCACTTCACCAACCTTTTACAAGGTTTAGAGAGGTTAACACACATGCCTATGGTCACAGAGCAACCAGGGACAAAATTCTGTATTTATAACCCGGGTCTGACTTGCAATCCATGCAGCACTCAAAGCCAAAACAAGATCTCCACCTCACAGCTAAGCAATGGCTCAGTTTTTGCAGGGCCACAGCTCACCCTAACCCAGGTGAAGGGTCTGACTGACCCAGGAGCAGATCTCATGCTGTGGTGTTCTTTGATTACTTTCCTTTGATCATCTCATTTTTAATTTGGCAGTACAGCCAATCCACCCTGGTCTGACTCTTCTGGAACTGCTATCTGTCTGGTGCTGCATCATCTAAACAATTTATTTTCAAATTCAATTCTCTGTTTCATTTTATTGCTGTCAGAGCAATCTCTGTGTGTGAAGGGAAGAGAATATAAAAATCTTTGCTCTGGCAAACCTTGAAGAGAATAATTCTGGGAAGACTGTGCTTCCTGACACTGCTGTGCCTATCCACAGAAGTGCATGCATCCACATGCAGGACATTCATCAAACTAATCCTCCAGAACAGGTGGAGACACTCTCATTAGGTGGTTTTTAATTAGTGTCATGGCAAAGGGCAACTAACCACCAGAGGATGGATCTCGAAGTCTGCATTGGTACGACGCTGGGATCCCAGCCCTTGGAGATAATGACAGTGGGAGACTCAGCTTGTGCTGAACAGTTTGTTATGCTTTAGAGATCTTTGAAAATTAGATTTAAAAGCTCCTCCCCTCCTTCCCCAAATGCTCTGAAAGTGATTCTGCTTCCACCATAAGGACATCAGCCACGTCTGCCTTTGCTGCTTGCTAAAAACAGGATATTTCTATCGATTGGAAGAGATTAATAAAACAAAAAATAGAACCTTAAAAGCAATAAAATGGCAGGAAACCTGGACTAAAATGGAAAAACATGTGTTTAGAATGAAGTGCCAAGCAGGTAATAATTCGTAACAGCCAAGACACAAGAGGGCTTATTGTGTTAAGGACTGAAAACCCAACCATTTCAGCCCCAAGCAGGCACAGCAGCAGCCACCAGCAGCTGGCATGTGGAGCGTCCTAGCCACAGCAGTGGGTCCCGCTTGGTTTTTACCAGAGCTGAGGTTTTGCTCTAAAACTCTTCTCCTTCCCTGCAGTCAGTGTTTAAAAGCAGTGTTTTGGCTGAAGCCTGCAGGTCTCCAGGCAGCAGCAGTTCCTGATGATGTGCCCTTTGGAAAGGTTATATTCCCAAAAACTCCTCTGACAGGTGCCCACTCCAGCTACAGAACCAGGTCCTGCAAGTTGGGTTGAAAACAAACCTGGAAACGCACTGGGCAACATCAAGGACCAAACTGCAGCCTCAAGCCAGCAGGAAAAGACACCTGTGATCAGCAGCCTAACCCTGAAGTAGGCAAAAAGAGAACAAACCTGACTTGTTTACTTCTTCTTTAAAGCCATTTACTGGTTAGAAGAAAAAAAAAAAAAAAAATCGTATCTCAAGATAAGTTTGCACCCTGGGCTGCCTTTGAGCTGAAGATAACCTACCCTAACTATTTTAAGAGCAGTGAAGCCCAGGTGGCAAATCATGGAATATAAACATGAGGTTTCACCAGATTCAGATCTTGGACAACACCATGCCAGGTGGGACAGAGGTGACAAGATTCACCAAAAAGCGCAATCACTGAGGACAGCAGCATCCTCCCAAAGTCTTGAGTCTTCAGAGAGAATCAAAGCTCATCAAGATCACTTATAGAATTGTTCAAACAAAGCAGAAGTTTGTTGGCAGACAGGATGGCTGCTATGAATACAGGAGAAAGCCCTTCTGGAAGCAAGGGAGCCATGACACAGCTTTGGAAAACGGGTGTCCAAACACCAGCTGTGTCCCTGGCACTTACCCACATCCAGCCAGAGGTGTTCGAATGGAGATGCTCAGTGTGCTGGGATTAGCAAGTAGACAGTGTTTTGAGAGCAGGCTGGAGTAGGCTGCCCAAGGAGGTGGTTGAGTCACTGACCCTGGATATGTTTAAGAGTCATTTGGATGCGGTACTTAGTGATATGGTTTAGGGTGAACCTTGTAGAGCAGGGTTATTGGTTGGACTTGGTGATCCTGAGGGTCTTTTCCAGTCCAAATGTTTCTGTGACTCTGTGTGGATTTTGGCTGTCCAGCCATGGGGCAACCAAGATGAATTTTCTACAGCTTTGCCAAACCCTCATGGCTGCACAACTGGAACCAGCGGCAGCCCAAGGCTGTTTGCGAAACTCAGCTTGCAGCCAGTTTCTCTCAGCAAGAGGAAAACAGTGATGAGGCAGGACATTTCCAGCCTGGCTGCTGTTTCTGCTATAGCCAAGTGGCACATTTGTACAGGCCGTTATTCAATTTATCCATGGAGCTGTAGTAACTGTGAAAGCCAGGCACATAATCTTATACCTCAATTATTTTAAAATCAGGTTCTCAAAGCACCATAATTACGCTCCAGAGTCAATATCCTGCTGCGATGAGTCAGGTCCACCTCTGAGCTACTGCTTCAGGCTGTCTGAAGGCTAACACACAGTGTGCTGATTTTAACAGTTTCCCTCACAGCAACAACAAACTTTTGAAGCAAGTGCACTTTCTATAAAGCAGAGAGGACTATCAGCATCTGCAGAAGCTGAACAGATCACGAGACCCAGCAAAGTCTCTCCATTTGATCTATGAACTTGGTGATCGGCATTGTCACCTCAGGAGCACCAGAACCAGCCTCCCTCTCGGTAAATAAAGCAGCAGAGGACTCATGACAGCTGACAACTTGTAATTAAGGACTAAGAGTTAGTGTGTGGAAGGTGTTTAAACTGTACTACTGGAATCCTGGAGGACAAATCCCAGCCAGGCTTCACAGGCTGGCCCTGAGGGGTATGAAAATAAAGTATTGCAGCAAAAATCAGTGCAGGAGAAGAGCTCGGGGCAATGGGTTCAGGCCACAAACAGGCTGTTCCCACCCATGCTGTTACAGCTCTCTTAGTGATCAACTCAACTCCTTTCTGGCTAGCTCATATTTTCCATTACTGAGCACAGGCTTTTTAGGGCTGGAAAGAGCTACACCTGACAGCAACAATCCACCATGTGCCATGGCTGCCATTTCTCATTTTCAACAGGGAAGAAAAAGCCCCAGCTACAGAGAGTATCTGTAATGAGCTTTTTCTAGCCTCATACAGGATCTTCGTTTTATACTATCACGAAATGAAAACGCTCACCCTAGAACAAAAAACCCATCATAGAGGGTCACAAAGCAGCCAGCAGCAGAGGTAGGTAGCAGCCTCTGGTCTTATGGCTGTGCTGCATTTTGAAGGTGAAAAAGTCTCCTCTCTGTAAGGCCACGCTCGTGAGCCAAAGATCAATACACTTGACTCAGCTATCGAACAATTCTCCTTGCAATATTTTCACATAACCGTGAAATGAAAGATAATGAACAGAAACAACTCTAAGAAAACCAAGCCTAATACGTAATGACAAAAGGATGAGCAAAGGCAGCATGTGCAGACCTCACTTAACTCCCTAAAGGTTTTTTTTTAGGTTCTCCACATCTCCTTTATCCTCCAAGAAGATGATCCCTTGAAAAAAAGCAATAACAAAGAGACGTTAGCATAGGCTCAAGTGTATCAAACAGTTGGACTTTGGGAAGCAACACCAGACTTAGCAGTCCTGCCACCCTCTCTCACCTGCAGAGTTCCCTGAGGAAGGATTCGGTGCCCTGCCATGACTGGAAGCACTGCATACATATTGCACTGGGATTTATTTTTGCCAGCAGAAGCAGCAGCATGAATGTGAAATGGATTCCGAGGACCAAAGTCAGCAGTTTTTAAAGGCAGCCTCAACACTCACACCTTGATTAATGCAGTACTCTCCCTCCTGGCCCCAAAGAAGTCTTGCTCAGCTTTATCCATCCAGAATATCACTGCTGCAAAGGATTCCATTTGTCCATGGTGTTTCCGCCCCTCAGGAGGGTCTCCACCAGCAACTGCATAACATTGCTGTTGTATCCTCCTCAACCCTTGCTCAGGAATGGAGTGCACCCTCAGCAAGTTTGCAGATGACACCAAGCTGTGTGGCACAGTCGACTTGCTAGAGGGCAGGGATGCCATCCAGAGGGACCTGGACAGGCTGGAGAGGTGGGCCCAGGCCAACCTGATGAAATTCAATAAGGCCAAGTGTAAGGTCCTGCACCTGGGTAGGCACAATCCCAAGCACAAATACAGGCTGGGTGGTGAATGGCTGGAGAGCAGCCCTGAGGAAAAGGACCTTGGAGTCTGGGTTGATGAAAAGCTCAACATGAGCCTGCAGTGTGCACATGCAGCCCAGACAGCCAACCGAGTCCTAGGCTGCATCAAGAGAAGCGTGGCCAGCAGAGCAAGGGAGGTGATTCTGCCCCTTTACTCTGCTCTCGTCAGACCCCACCTGGAGTACTGTGTGCAGTTCTGGAACCCTCAGCACAGGAAGGACATGGAAGTGTTGGAGCGGGTCCAGAGGAGGGCCACAAAGATGATCAGAGGGCTGGAGCAGCTCTCCTATGAGGACAGGCTGAGGGAGGTGGGGCTCTTCAGCCTGGAGAAGAGAAGGCTTCGAGGGGACCTGATAGCAGCCTTCCAGTATCTGAAGGGGGCCTACAGGAAGGCTGGGGAAGGATTATTTACAAGGTCCTGCAATGACAGGACAAGGGGCAATGGGCTTAAACTGGCAGAGGGGAGATTTAGACTAGATGTTAGGAGGAAGTTCTTTACAGTAAGGGTGGTGAGGCACTGGAACAGGTTGCCCAGGGAGGTTGTGGATGCTCCCTCCCTGGATGTGTTCAAGGCCAGATTGGATGAGGCCTTGAGTAACCTCTACTAGTGGGAGGTGTCCCTGCCTATGGCAGGGGGTTGGAACTAGATGATCCTTGAGGTCCCTTCCAACCTTACCATTCTATGATTCTATGATTCTATCAGCATTGTCTACCTGACTCTTGGCAAGGACTGCAGCACAGGCAGTCTGTGATCCATCACACGGACCAGCATGGCCTCATCCTGCTCACATCCCACAGTTCTCTCATCAGGAAGCACTGTGGGACAGAAAGGAACTTTGTGCTGGGTGAATGTATGACGCTTAGCACAGTACAGGCTGCAGCACAAATGTCTCCACACGACTATCACTATGTAAAGGTCAAGAGGAAATGCAACTTGAGGGTTTTCCAAGCAAATGTATAACAAGTGTTTGTATTTTACCATTCCCTTCTCTCCCCTCTTCTCCCAGTTCCACCAAACTGATCTTTCCAGGGGGACTGTTTCAAGCAGCATTCACATTGAAAGGTTAAAAAAAATCCCAGCATTTGTACTTAGTAACTTTGGGGCTACCATTTTTTCTGCCAGAACACTCAATGCTCCACTCAAAACCTTCTCTTACACATGTGTGTGCAATAAACTGAAGAGACAGAATTAGCTTCTTAAAATCAGCAGTTCTCAGTTTTGGAGTGTGGGTCATACCTGTTGGCTGACAGAGAAGCAGATTTAAAAATTCATTAGACATTGGGGAAAAAGTAATCAAAAGTTAAAGCGCCTTAAAAGTGCCCTGTTCACACACGCACTGCTTAAATCCTACTGTGTCAGTAAGTCGTGTTCTTTGTAATCATACAGCATGATCAGACATCTCATCTGTTACATCTTATCAAATACAACTTTTTATGCAGATTCTTACACATCCAAGTTTCATGACTGAGCCCAGATCACATCTAACGGTGAATCAGCAGCTAAGGAACATTTGCCCGCATTGCAAAACCACAACATGGTCCCCTCCCAGCACTGGAGTGGCTGCAGCAGATGGTTGAGGTTGGCAGATGGGCTGAAGGAGATCCCTGTGTCTGCCTCCACTGCAGCCTACGACACAATCAGAGAAAAAGGAAGCCGGGAAAGAGGAAGAGGAAAATGCAAGCACATGTGGAAACCAATTTTCCTCAGCTGTAAAACTCAGGGTAAGCTGAAAAGTATCTCAAACGCAGATAGGATGCTGAGGCTAAAACACAGCTCTGTTAGAGCAAGCGAGTCACATTTACAGTACTTGATCTTTTTGCCATCATTAGAGACAATTTGACGTCACTTATAGAATTTAAGAGCTCATTGTAAAGCAGACGTTTATTACAACAGAAGGATGGAATCAGTCCAAATGCAATACAGCTACACTGGAGCTATTAAATCTTGTTACAGTTGACTGGGCAGCCAAACACTGGCTTGAAGCAATGAGAGGGAAGAGTAAAAAGAAAAAGAATTAACACTACTCCAAAAGATATACACACACACCTCTTTTATCCTTAAATATTCCAAGATATTGTACCATTTTTTCCTACTTTTCATTCCTGTTACCCCTTTAACATCTGGGAAGAAGAAAACGTTCCTCCTTTCATTCTGCTCTGTAAGTGATGCTGCGGTGCAAAGCATGCCAGCCCTCACTATTTGCATGCTAACTTCAAGGGGACAGGGTGAAGTCCATCAGCTGAACTTTGGTTGGAAAATTACTGTATCGAGTCCTGCCATGCCTGGAGGTTATGCACTAATGAACTAATAAAGAAGCCATTAAAAGAACTAATATGCACACTGAAGTCACAAATGAGTTCAGAGGGAAAGACAAACCAGCCTCTAATCCTTCTGTTGATGCTGGGGATCAAGCTGAATATTACAAAGAGCACCTCTGAAACTAAAGGTTAAAAGTTTCCAAGCTGTCTGCACAAACAGAGCAGCCACAAAACCCAGTATCCTGTGGCCTTGCTGCAGAGTCAGATGCCCCTGTTCAGAGTTAAAGGAACTGGGCAGCCCCTGCTTTTAATGAGTTACTCTTAGCCCAATTCTCTCAGCATTACACACACACATAGCACACATCTATATGTATTTACGCATTTTGTAGAGAGCCAGACACACACACACATATACACAGAGAGACAAAAATAAAGGCAGCACTGACAATGTGGTAAATGCAGCGTGGTGGCTGGAAACACACGCAAAATTGCTGGCAGTTGAGTAAACTGCTGCAAAGGAAAATTTGTGTGATGTTACGGGCAACACACAGTGTTTTCCTTTCACTTGTGGCCCATGTTATAGCTGGAGGCCACCATCACACAGAAGCCTGAGCACTGTGTGGGCAGCAGTAGCAGGCAGATGTGACGCTGGCCAAGATGGAAAAGCCCAAACGTCTCTAACTTCCAAGGCAACCTCCCTGAGAGGCGATTGCATTTGCACTTCACATCTCAGGGTGCTTCAATCTCTCATGCTGATGGAATCCAGGAAGAGAGTCAGCAGAAGTGCTCTCGGTATGGTACTCACCATCTGGCCATCACGTCACTTGTATTAAGTAGTAAAAAGCCAACAACAAACCCAACCATGCTCTTAACGTCCTGTGGACCAAGCCCTTTAGCCAGCTCCTAGCATAGATGCTGGTAGCAAGCTATTGAAGAAAGACCAAGGGATGACCTCAGCTATCTGACTCAAGACACCACCCCCACCATCCCTTTTCTCTCTGTATTAGTTACTGCCCTGGAAATTAGAGGCTTTTTACTGCAACAAGAGCAGGAATTCAGAAGAGCTCCCACTCTTTAATCTTACTGGTCACCAAGCATGAAAATAAGAAACTGAGGGTAAGAAACGTTGAGAGTTGTAAGGCTGAAGTGCAAGAGTGCTGCTAACCGCTGGTGACCAGCTCACCCAGAGGGTCCTCAGGCACACCCAGCTGAGCACGCACACAGTGCAGACCTACCGCGCTCAGACTTGCTTTGAAGACAAATGACCTTACAGCTAAAACCCGCTCAGAAAATAAGACTGTTTATCTTCTTTAGAAGATAAAAGTTAGGAACAAAGAAAAGCACTTCAAGCAGTAGAAACAAGGAATTTCAGCATTTCCAGATTGTTTGCAGAAATGAAAGACTTTTGCTGTCTAACTTCAATTATCCTCAACATGGGTCAAGCCCTTCTCTTCATGTGCTAACCTCAGGAGAGGCAGCAACTGTGTTCTTCCACAATTCACCTTTTCCATGTTCAAAAATGCACATGATGCCTCTCTTCCTTGTCTTTTTTCTTCACCCCTTCTCCTACCAATCTGCACCTCTAAGGTTGGTATAAGCCATGCCAGTCCTAAAGAACAAGAAGGATAACTTTATGTCTTTATGACTCCTGTTCATACACCTCTGTGCTATTTGCCAACAGTGTGAAGCACTTTATGGCCTCTCAATCCAAAACCCAATGCAGCCTTATCTCACCTCCCCCAGAATGGCAACCACACCACTCATTTCTCATTTTGTAGCTTATTCATGCCCCTTTGCACTCATCTTTTCCAAATTATAGCCCACTTCAGGCTGTTTCTCAAGGTAATTTTGAATTTTTATCTCCAAATACTTGCAGATCCACTAAACCTGTTTTTGAGACAAAAAAAATGTTATTTGGGGATTTGAGTCAACGTTGGACTCCGGATTGCCTCCTCAGTAACTCTGTTCAACAGCTACTCCACTATTTCAGTAGTTACAGTCTAAATGGAAATAACATTTTATTACCTCATTTATGCAAATGTCATGTGGGAAAGGGAATGAACATTCATACCTGGTTGTAAAAGACTATTTCATGGAGGGAAACAGTGTATGATTGCAAAGCCACTGTTACAGTACTCTAATATTGGTTTCATTAGGCTGAGATTTGCCTTGCCTAAAGGCAAAATAGGGACTGAGAAAGTAAGTCCTACTCTACCAGAAGAAACTTGTAATGACACCTGAAATTCTTGTATGGGAAGCAAGACAAATGCAACAGCCAAGGCTGAGGAATAACGTTGCAATTGAGATTGAAAGTAAGAGGCCATTTTGCACAAGAGCAGTAAATGTTTAATATCTCTGTTGCATCTTTCATCCATAACACCAACAGATTAACAAGGTTTCTGTGGCTGTGTAATTTCTTTGGAGTTTTGATCTTGGAAATAATTACACTAAATATTTCATAAGTGCCTTTGAAAGTTTGGGTTGTGGGTTCTTTGGTTTTTTTTAATAAAGAAAAAAGAACTGCTAGCTGCTCTGAGAGTGCAGCAGGATAATGAAAGCACACAGATAATCAATAGCCATTTTCAGTTCATTATTCAGCACATTTTGGGCTGCTGTTATTTCTTCCCCTCTACCATTTCATATCCCACATAGAGAGTGATGAAGCATTTTTAAACCATCAGATCTTACTTTTGCAAACCATCCTTAATCCTAACCACAGCACACAACTCCCACCCTCTAATATCACCTACATAATTTATAGGTTTCCTCAGCTAAACAGACTGCAAGTTGAGACAGAGGAGACCAAACAGAACTACAGGTCAGAGTGGTAGACCTTCTTCTTTGGTCTGGGTAACAAACCACTGGGTGATTTCTGTGGCTTACACCTCAACTTTAGGAAGCCTGAACAAGAGTAAAATTTCTGGTTTAAGTCACTTTGACAGTCTCCAGCTCAAGGGCTCCTGGACAGCTAATTCCAGGCTCCTCCATAGGGAGTTGTTGTGCGGTTGTTGATGGGGCGAGCCCTTCTCTTTGCCCCACATCCAGATGCTGCACTGGAGCCACAGGTCCACCTCCCTAAAACTCAGGATCTTTGCAGGTTTTTGCAGGTCCTGAGGCAGTACATTTCAGGAGAAAGGAACACCACTGCATTGCTAGTGGTAAGGAGTGAATAGAGTCAGGGTGGTCCCAACCAGGGGCAGAAACATTTCCATGTCCCACTAGAAGAGGAGACGCCATTCAGTCATGCAAGGATCAAATCAGGAGCCTTCTGGAAGCAAGACAAAGTGCTCCTCAAAGGAGGCAAACGTTGGCCTCTGCCTTCCCACTGGAGAACACATTTGCAAAACAACTGAGGTTGAAGTGGTTTTAAAGCTCTTAAAGAAAGCAGCTACACAACATTGGTTCATTTGACTGAAGACCCAGGACTAGCCCAAGCAGCCGAACCTCAAAAGCAGAAGAATTATTTTTCCATTACGTATCCAGGAGGGATATACATCCCAGTCACGTCTCCCACAGAGTTTCTATAATGACAAAGACAATTCCTCCCTCTAACAGTTTGGTGATTCACTGCTGGAGAGCTGCTGGCTGCCAACATTTTGCTATGCTGCTGCCCAATCATTGTCAGAGGTGACAAGCCCAGGACCAGCATCCTGGAAGTTGCCATGTGGCTGGTGCGATTAGAAGCCCTGAGGCAAGATGGAGCCTTGAAGCTCCGTTTTGCCTTCTTTGCACCAGGTTAAAGAGCCCCTTTGCAGCTGGGGGACGTCTTGCATGCTTCTTCCAAACTAGCAATGGCCAGTTTGGGCAATGTGAGACCCCGGGGATACTGCCAACTATCAATCCACATCCAACTTCCACTATCCCTGGGAAAACCCAACATCCTCCTACACCCTCCTCTCAAAAAAAACCAAAACACCCAAGGCACAGACTATGATCATCTAAAATAAAGCCAAAGCTGGAAACTGAATCCAAGACTGTGGAAGGAGAAAGAAACACTTTCTGAGAGCATAAGCAGAGGAAAAGCAGCTACCACACAGAGACAATTATCTCTGTAAGAAAATCAAAATCTAATGATTACAGAGTGGAGTTAAACTGGAATCTGCCTGAGACACCAGAATCTCCACTGTAACCCCCAGAACCCCCCCAAGATCTTAACTTATTAGTTCATCTAGAAACTTGGAAAACACATACTATTTATTGATGTTGGGTTTTTTTCCCCTGAAGAATTCCTTCTTCATAGCAAGGAAATGGAAGTGGACAGTCTGCCATACAGACAATACAGGAGGCAAATAAAACGTGTATTTTGTAGAGCCAGGCTGGAGAGACAAAAGACTCAAAACATAGGATGCTCTGCCATATGGTATTGTAAGGGAAAACTAAAATTGTACGTATACCTTCAGTGCAAGCAAGCCCAAGAAACTAAATTTAAACAGCATCCACAACAGATAGCAGACTTGGAAGAGTTAGATAATAGTTGGATTTGATGGTCTTTTCCAGCCAAAAAGATTCTATAATAACAGCAAAGCATTTGAAGTGCTATTTTAGGAGAACAAACAAGCAAACAAAAAACCACACACATTTGATTTCACTTTCTCGCTATTTATTTCCTCCCTTCTTAACCACCTCTTCAATTTCTAAGCCCCAACCACCTTCTCAACAGACCTGATACTCCTCTACCACCACAGCCATCTTCAGATTTCCCACAACACAGAGAGACCTTCACCAACCTCAAGGCAGAGGACACACGTGGGAAAGTCAATCATAATAAAACACCCAAGTGCTGAGACAGAATGGGACTGGAGGAGGCTGATGACAGTGCAGAGAGTGACACTGTGACTCCCAGGAGAGAAGCCAGCTGCACCTTTGTGTATTAACTTCTGTACAAGGTTTTCTGAACACAAAGTTCAGTGTGTTTCTGCATAATAATTAAAACTTCCTAGATTAAAACTCAGGGCCAGCTGTATAGTCTTGTATTTCTTTGGTTTGCTTGACATGCAACTCAATTATCATTTCCATCATTTTGCAGACTTGTTCTAAAGCAATGTGTGACATAGCAGGGAAAGAAAATGGCACTGTGAGCATCTCCAAGCATCCTGGACACCTTCAGTCAGAAACTCACAAGTTCCATCAGAGCAGGCTCTAAAGTAAATGAATTCACAGCAAGCCAAGAATGGGAGCAGTGCCTAAGGAGGCAAATGCAGGTATTGGCAAGAAGAGAGGAAACAAGCCTATCTGACTGAGCCACCAACCTGAGTAAGCACATGGGTAGCAGAGTGGCTGCTCCAGCCCTACCACAGTAGTTCCTGGCTGGTGCCCAGCTGTACTCCCTGCAGCCATCCCACAGCACTTAACAGATGTATTCAAGCCATGCCCTGGCCTCCAGAGCCAGGGCAACCATCATTATCCCACATCTGTGGGAAAATTGTGGTACAGAGAGAAAAACTATCTGGTCCAATATCCAAAAGAGAATTAGTGACAGAGCACATTCAGCAGTTTGAGTCCAACTTGTGCCACAATTTTTTTATTTTTTTAAACAGGAGGAGTAAGGCAGCTCAAGTAAATTAAGTTTCCCTGATAAGTAGCCCAATTCTGCAAGAATAAAATGAAAAAAAATTTTTTTTTTAGTTCTTACCAACTGCCTTTGGAATTATCAGCACTTTCTGCAGAAAATGAATTCCTGAAAATTTTATCACAGTTCATAAGTCCCTCTCAGAACCCAGATATCTCTGCACACATCCCACCCTGTCTCCTGTACCATGCAGACTTGCCCTCTTCCTGAAGGAATGCACCTAGAAGCTTCAAGAACTTTTCTGGTTTGTTTCCATCTACCACGTTTGCTTGATGCAGTAATTTGAATGAAAGAGCTCTCCAGGCAGCCTGCCACAGCATGTGGCATCATGTCACTTGGAATAAGCACAGCCACAAGCAAACACTTCCCTTTTCCACAAGGCCTATAGATCTTGTGGATGTTTCCACAAATGAGAAGGCAAAAAAAAAAAAAATAGTCAAGATCAACAGATACTTGAATCCCCACTCACAGTAGCCTGAAAACCCATTCAAATAATCTTTGCTGTAGATAATGTTATCTGATGTAATTAAGTTGTGCTCTGAACCCAATAGCAGCATTAGTATCCTGGGAATCACAAAACAAACTAAACTTCAGCTGTCAAATCAACAAGACAAAGCACTGAAGCAATTCCTTTGGCCTTTTACTCTGACCCACTCTGCCGCTAAACCCCTCCCCCTGCCACAGGTTTTAAAAAAGCCAAGATCTAGCTTCCAGACTCCTCTCCAAGAAATAATTCTTTTTATTTTCCTACAGAGAATTTCTGGATGTGACAAAAAATTCGACAGCTGTAGGCCACATATTGTGGTTTCAGCCCAGCAAGGCAAACAGAGAGCTCTCCCAAGGGCAGATTTCCCATGTTCCTTGAGGACTCACGTGGAATAACATCTGGTTTTATTCCCCAAAGGAAATGAGATTTCATCCATCTTCTCAAACTACAAATTAAACTTCACAAGTCAATCAGGGTGTCCTACAAGGTGTCATTTCTGGGGCAAAATAAAGCAACTTAATGAGGACCAAAATAAAACAAAAATGCATTTCCTGACCTCCAAGGCCCATTCAAACAAATTTTTCTCCTTTGTTCTCCATCAGATATCCAAATTGTATGTGGAATGTCCTTATTTGAAGCATTCTTCACAAGCAAGTCATACAGAAGCAAGTCTACAACGGATTATAGCACAAAAGTTTCCTTTTCCTTAGTTGCACCATAGGAAGGAAACCTTGTTCCAGCCTGACAGCAGCTGAAGCAGCAAAGCACAGAGCAGAGTGTCAAACGTCATCAGTTCAGCTATCAGAAGCAGCTCTGAAGGCCTTGATCAGGTGGTGTGGTTCCTGTCCTGGCTTTGAAATTCTCACTATGGTCTGGTCAGTTGTTTCACACTATGAGAATTCTTCATCCTCACTGTTCCAGGTTTGCCTGTCAGCTCTCAGGTAGCAGCAAGTGCTGCGCAGCCTTTGCAGGAGCTGCATATGCCCTTCATTAAAGGGCATTACAGCTGTATTTATATCTGACATAAATCTGCTTTGTAAACAGTGACCTGATTCAGGGGCTGGACTCCTACATGGCAACATGAGGAGCACACGTGTATGCTGGTCTCTGATGGACAGCACCAATGCTGCCCGACCACCAGAGGCAACGCCACTCACCCTCCTCAATCCCTGTGAGCATGACAGCATTTCAAAGCCTCTGGAACTGGTAGGTTGTAATGGTTTGGGAGTTCCCTGCCCCCCCCCACCCTTTGTAAAATGACCCAGACTAGAACTCAGTCGGTTGGAAGTTAAGGACTGAAGCTCTATTTACAGCTCAGCACAATGTACAAGCAGATATATACACTATATACAGGAATAGTTACAGAAATATACAAGTTAAAGGTAATACAGAAACACAACACCCCTCTCAGAAATCAGAGACCCCAAGTGGGCTCCCAACCACTCTTCCACCTTCTCCCCACCCCTGTACCTTACCCCAAGGTTTGCCTTATGCGCAAGGTAAATTAGGAGGATCGGCCAGGGGAAGTTAGAAGAAAAGTGGTTAGTGAAAATTAATCAGCAGAGGAGCCAGAGCCAGAAGCTGCTAGATCGGCCCAGCTGCTGCTCTCCCAGGAAGAGACAGACAGAGACTGCCTTATCTATGTTTTGGTTATTGTTCCCAAACAATTTTTTTAGCAAGCGTATGAGTGAAGTAGACATCACCATGTTTTCTTTTCACAGCCTATAGTGGAGTTTTCTCTATTAAAATATTCTAATTAGCCTCAAACCAGCACACAGGTGGAGAGTCAAACCACCAAAAGCTGGAAGTTCTGGCTTATCCAGAAAGTGTAACAGTGCAACCAGAGAAGACAAAAACCTTGAACATTTCAACTTTGTTCACAACATGGCATGAAGACAAAGGACAACTATTCTGAGCAATAAAACTTACCTGCACTCAACAGGTAATGCAAGTGTCTGAGGGACAGTAAAATTTGGACAGTCTAGTCCAAAATTCACTGCAAATGATGGCTCATTCAATCCAGAAACCAGTAGCTGAACTGAACATAATATCTAAGTTCTTACTCAAGATATCCCTTTTCTCTCATCTCAGTTCTATTTTTCTATTTGCTGCCAATTCAACACACTGTGAAAAGGGGGGGGGGGGCAAGGGGAAGAAAAAGAAGTTACTCCATTAGGCTCATTCTCAGAAGCCTTAAGCTCTATATATAAAGAATTAGTACTATCAACAGAGTCCATGAATTGCAGCTAAAGTCCACCATGGAAGCAGTCATGACATGACAAACTCAGTTTAATCTGAAAAAGGTTGCTACAGTCAAAGAAGTGTTTTTTAAGAATGGTAATTAATTTTTAAAAGAATGGATTAAAGAGGGGTCTCAATTAATAGAATACTTCAAGGAAACAAGATAGAGGATTATATGTTGTATTAATACAGCAATTTAACAGCTATTCAACTTCTATTAACTTTTCATTAAAAGCCAACCCTCCCCCCTCTTCTAGCAGATTTTCTGCCCATTTGTCCAACACAACACAGCTTCATTAGCCTAAAAGTGCAATTTCTGCTTTTCCACAGATTCACTTTTATTTGGCTTGTATCAGTAAGCTAAAACCCTGAATGGCAGCAGAGCCCAGAAATCAATAACACAAACACTGCATTAGTCTGTCACAAGTTCTAGATGCTGTTTTGATGGAGCATTCCCAGCAGTGCCAGTTGCAATAGCACATAAATCACTGCAAGAGCCAAGTAGGAAGCCCCTGGGTCTACCTGCACAAAAGCAGAAGGCAAAGGCTTGTCCAAGAGTTGTACCTGAACTGGAACAGCACATGAGTGATGCCTTTTCCCAACATGTTTTCCACCCAAGGACTACCCCATTAGCACCTCACTGCCCACACAGAATTGGAAGGGTGTTGTTGAAAAGCTGACACACAGCACCCTCCATTTTAACCAGAAAGTACCCATTAAAACCTTGAGTTTTCAGATGAAGTACGGTCTTGACATTTGTAACTCACACATTGACGAATTGTTCTGGGTGAATATGCTCAACCCATGTTGAGGCTCCACAGACCTTTGAGCAAGGCTGGCTGACCATAAGACAACTCCTGCAGGTTGATCTCAGGCAAGACAGCAGAGAAGTGTGGCACCAGCAACATGCAATCCTCAAAACCTCTGAGAAAATAGACCTAGATGTCTTACCAACACAGACAGGAGAAAGCTCCTGTAAGGTCAAGGGTAAAATAAGTAAATAAATAAAACCAGAAAAGTCCTGTGTCTCCAGTAGGAAAGACTGAGGACTACCAAGCAGAGAAGTGCCACATGAGAGCAGCATGGCGGCAGCCTTGTGCCTGGTGTCTGACCTCATTACTGTGGTCTCGGCACAGGAGGACTCTATCTGCATGGATTTTACTGCAGGATCAGACCTCTACAAAGGCTGCATAAAAGATAACAGAAAGAGCTTACAATTAAGGTTAATACCACACAAAAGCTGAAGCAAACAAAAAACATGCCGCTCTATCAGCTCTATGTGCAGAGACTACTCAAGCTTCTCTCCAGACCTTCACAGGCACATGGACAGACCCTAATAAAAAGGGCTAATTTTCCTCCACTCCTGCTGCTGAAATTTTAAGGAATGAATCCAGACATCAGCAGAGGGGAAAGTTCAGGATATATACGGCATTGGTTTCCAAGAGAATATTTATTATGTCACGTGAGACCAACATATTTAGGCAACTTGGCAGAAAATAGACAAGCTGCAAAGCTACCCTAAAAATACCACTCATGCTAATTACAAGAAAGAGAAGCAGCACCAGCCATGCCAGCACTAACAGCTCATACTTTGAGCGACACCCTGCTGATTTTTTTCCTAATTACATACGCTGCTTCTAAAAGATTCTCTCAGGTGCACAATTTACATGTTTAGTTTAATGTTATGCCATTAAGATACAAGCCAAGTTCATTCCAGACTGATGCCTTACAGCTCATCTGTGTGATTTACTAACGTATTTATCCCTCCGCACCTTTTCCCATCACAGCGTCACAAAGTTTCTAAGTTCTGCAAGACAGTTATCCCCAACAGATGCATTCACAACACTGGCAGGTGCAAGTAGGGCACCAAGCCATGATGTGATTAAGAAATCCTGGAGAGACACTAGGAAAGGAAGAGACAAATTGCCATCGTGCATCAGCTCCATGGTCCATCTCACCAAGTGTGGTGTTTGAGAGTTGCGCACTGGGTGCTTCAAAGGATCCCTAGAACTCTCACAAGCCCTTACTTGTAGTGCATCTGCCCATAAAGGAAGCCTCCCCAAACTGCTAAAAGCAAACTTATGTCTCATTATAACATGAAATAAAAAGTTTTGTTTCCTACCAGAAAGAGGAATGCTATCTGAGGAGAAGGAAAGTGAATCAGAGTATCATTATTTGGGAGGTGAAGAACTCTGGATGTGAAAGCAGATGTCAATTCACCCAGACTGACAGCTCCACTGGGGTGGCAGCTCACATCAGAGAAGCTGGCCAGTGTCTCTGATCTCTGTTGGACACAATTTCTTGCAAAAAACAAAGCAAGGAGGAGCAGAAACAAGTAATTTGAAACTGTGCCTTTTGAGAAGGTGGAAAGTTAACGAAGTAAGAGGAGTTTAAACCCTCTCCTAGTTGCTTTTCCCCTTAAGATAAGTGCTGCACACCATAGCCTGTCTGCCCTGCTGATGTCTTCCACTCAATCTCCACTACCTTCTAGTGCAATTAGCCAGACAAGAAACCAGAGGAAAGAAACCACACACACACACAAAAAAAAAAGGCATCAGCAATTATGTAAATCCAGGACCTTATCCAATCTATTCTTCCACTAAAATATGAGCTGCTTTGCCAAGAAGCAGCTGCCTCTCCTTCCTTCCCCAGGACAGCTCTATCCAGCTTCAGCATTTTAATAGAATTGATAAAGATCAAAACCATCCAAAAAGACATTAAAAAGCTTAACTTCCCCGTAGGCTAGAGCTGGAGAGGCAAGAAGCTAGCCAGGCAGGAGCTACACCCGAGTAAGTCTGCAGATTTGCCAACAAATGCTGCCACCTAACTTGGTTTGCCACCAAGTTAGGTGGCAGTGTTGATTTGAATGAGGGTAGAGATTCTCTTCAGAGGGACTTGGATAGGCTAGATCAAGCCAACATTAATGGAATGAGTTTCAACAAGGCCAAATGCCAGGACCTGCATATGGGTCACAACCCCAAGCAAACGCTACAGGTTTGGGACAGTGTGGTTGGAGAGCTGCTGGTAGAAAGTTATCTGGAGGCTGTGATAGACAGGAGCTGATTATGAGCCAGCAGTGTGCCCAGGTAGCCAAGAAGGCCAATGGAATCCTGGCTTGGATTAAAAATGCTGTGGTCAGCAGGAGTAGGGAGGTGATTGTCCCCTTGGACTCAGTTCTGTTGAGGCCACACCTCGAGTGTTGTGTTCAGTTTTGTGCACCGCAAAACAAGAGAGATGTAAAGGTGCTGGAGTGAGTCCAGAGAAGGGCAACAAAGCTGGAGAAGGGCCTAGAGAATAAATCTTATGAGGAGCAACTGAGGGAGCTGGGGATGGTTATTATATAAGAGGAGGCTGAGGGGAGACCTCATTGTTGTCTACAACTACCTGAAAGGAAGTTGTGGAGAAGGTGCTGTTGGTCTCTTCTCACAGGTAATTGGAGACAGAACAAGGGAGAATGGCCTCAAGGTGAGCCTGGGTAGGTTTAGATTGGACATTAGGGAAAAGTCTTTCACAGAGTGGTCAGGCACAGGAATGAGCTGCCCAGGGAGACGGTGGAGTCACCCACCCTGGATGTGTTTGAGTGTCATTTGGATGTAGTGCTTAGGGGTATGGTTTAATGGTGAATCTTGTAGAGTAAGGTTATAGGTTGGACTTGATGATCCTGAGGGGTTTTTCCAATCTGGGTGTTTCTGTGATTCTGTGAGATGTCTGCTTGGCCACATACTGGTGACAGTGGTTCTTCCCAAGGCATTAGCCAGAACAGAAACCAGCTCTGCCTCTCCTGCTGAGTAACTGCAGGGCTTGCAAAAGTCAACAGCTGTAAAAGAAAACTTATTTTTGTTACTAAAATCAGCAAGGGTGACTCACAATAGGCTTGGGGAGCCTCCTTGATGAGTTTCATTGTTATGCAGCCACCTTTCACCCTTAATTTTCAAAAATACCCCGAGTGACAATAATGACAATAGAGCATAATAGCCATAATTAGCTAATGGCAGAGAAAATTTCCAAGTCACCAACTAACCAGAATTGCTACTTCTAAAAATGGAACAGAAATGAGCGATGCAGTGAATTTTGTTGATCACTGGAATGTGAGAAAAATCTAAGCAGACTGGCCATTCTCTTCTGCAGATTCAGTAACAACATCCTGACAGCCACATCAGTAGAAAGAACAGGAGCAAGTGGTGTTCAGAGGGCTGGCATTGAGGATGATTTGCTGATAAACACATTAGAAACATCTACTTGCAAAACACATAGGTCTAACTAATTCAAACCCAAGCAAATCACTGCTTTCTCAAAGACAGGTTAATGGATTTTTTTCCCAAGGAGGGTTAGAGAAGGAAAATGAACAACAGCAAGATTTTGAAATTACTTACTAGCTGATGGTTCAAGGCAGACAGTTTGGAAACTTCTTACACTTCACATGACTGAAACCACTCAAAGCAATTAAGAGTCCTAGGAACACCGACAAGCCACTGTGAAACTTGCTCCATTGATTTGGTCAATGCAAAGAGCAATGAAGAAAAGCAGACAATCAAATTTAGGACAACTGCAACTGCTTCTTGAAGCACTAAAGTTGGCTGGAATCTTTATTTTATATATAGAGCTAAAGTCCAGTAGCTCTCCTCTGAGTAGGGGGTGGCATGGAAAGTATTTTCCTTGTGGAGTTTATTTTGAGTTGAGAATATTTTCCAGTTTAGTGCTGACAGACAAGTCTGTAACTACATTGTGTTAAAGAATAATGAGTGAATTTCCAAAGCCTGTCACAGGGAAAAACACTTTCCTCTTTAAAGTACTTGTTCCTGCAAAGGTTTTTACAATTTCAAAATAAGGATAAAAGGATCCAAATAAACAAAACACAACTGTCTATCCTATCTACCATCCCAGGTAAGGCAAGATAATCAGATCTTAGATCAGAAAAACAGTTATAAATTGACCACATCTGAAGGAGAAGGGTGTCATTTTCCCATATTCTCCTCCCTGGCAATCACCTCCAAGATTTTCAGAACACCAATATCAGCCTCCCAAATACTTCCCAGCACGGAGCTTCTCTGGGATTCAGGGACAAATCTCTACAGCCTCTCTGGAAGCCCCAGGTGGAGAAAATGGTTTGCTAAAATGACGTAGCAAAAGCTTGCATTAATACCTCTGATTCTATCCACACCTTCAGTGATGTTCTCAGAAAGCATTCTTATGAATGGCTCCAGCAACCCTCCTGGGAGAGGCTCTTCCACTCTTCACTCAAGCCACCATGCACTGGGTGCAGCACAAGGGGACATTACAACGACAAAGTGGGCGATTTCCTGTGTTCCTCCAGCACCTTCTACTTCAGAAATGCTGCCAGACCACGGGCAATGGGACCATCCAGGAAGAAAGTGAACGAGCACGAGGAGGTTTTAAAGGTTCCACTCAAACCAGCAGAATGAACTGCAAAGTGCAGTATGTGCACCAAAGGCTCCTGTCCCCAAAATCCCACCTCATCCAGCCCCTTGTTTACAGTTTGTGGTGCCCTAGGACCAGTGTTTAATTTATCACTTCAAGTCCTACTCAATGTGGAAGAGGATTAGTTAACAAAATGCATTCATGGCTTTAGAGTTCAGTTCTTATACCCAAAGACAGTTACAGTATCTGCCATCTGTACTCAACAGATCCTTGGAAGAAGCTCCCCAAGCCAGCATGGCAGACGAGTACCCACAAAGTTATGGTAACAGCAAGCACAACCCACTTAAAGCTCTTCAAATGTGAAGGTGATTGACAGGATTTCCAGATTAAAAGCCTTCTGCAACACCTATCAGCTAAATAATACCGTGTGCCTTTTTTTTTTGTGTGTGTGTGAATGGCAAGTTTGCTCATCTAACCCCCTAAGACACCACTAAGCCAGTATGCACAGCTAAAACACCTCTGCTGCCCAGGCTGGTGTTCTCAGTGTTGAGAAACAGTGGAAAACAGAGTGTGTTGATTCATACTAAGGACAGGTGAAAGAAATGTCAGCAGTTTTATTTTAAAATGCATGTAGCTTTGTGCACAAAGATAGGAACACTCCCAGTTCCCCAAAACATTTTAGCATGTACTAATTCTTCTGGAAAAGGTAGTGGAGACAAACATTTCTTTTGATAGAATGGGTCAGCCACAGAAGCTCCTCTTTCACTCCTCAAACCAAGAGTCCCATCCCTGATACTGCTTCTGGTGACTGTAAGGTCCATCCTCAAGCCTGCCTGGCAACATCATCTTCTGCAGGATTTTGAGTTAATCTTCTCAACTCCTGGGGATGGAGAAGGCATCTCTTGGACTGCCATTTCTGGAATTGGCACTCATAGTCAATGTCAAACACCCTCTGCTCCCTTCCTGCAGCAGATTCAGGCATAAAATTAGCACAAGTTAAGCAATACGGAGTGTGACTGTGCTGCAGTCAGGACGCTTACTACACACCACCCAAACCTCTGACATTTCCATAGAAACCACAGTGGGAAAGAGAAAAGTCTCCCAAAGCTGACAAGATAAAACACTCATGATGACATAAGTAAATCTGGTAGGAAAAATACACATGTGCAAGACCCTGGCCTGGTTCTCCAGCAGCTCGGGCACTCACAGGTAACACAGTTAACATCAAACTGACACCAACTTTCCCACCCCCCCAGTTCCTCATGCTGCCAGATGGGACTTACCCACTGTGGGTATTTCAGAGAAACTTGTTGCACATTATAAGCAACTTTCCTCCCTGTTATTTAAGGGAGTGTTCTTGCTGTTAGTGACACTAAACACTAAGGAAAAGTTGAGAAAGTTCCTTTGACTAGTTAAAACCTTCTGGAACATGCACTGTCCTCATTAGCAGGATCGATTAAGTAAATAAATACTGGAATGTGTAAGAGAAGCAATTGACTTACTTGGTCAAAGGAACCTCCCCACATGGAAGCAACACCCAGCAAAACCCCACATTATGACCAACAGCACACACTCTCAGCTGTAAATTAATAAGCCACTCCTAGCAAAAGAGGAGCTCAAATATGTTCCTTACATAGTTGCCTACTCCAAAGAAGTGGTTTTGTGCAATACTGAAAAGGGGAGGAAGGAATAAATAAATTTAAAAAAACCCCAAACCCAAACAAACAAACTCACCAAAAAAACAACAGCTGAAAACGCTACGTGATAGGATTTAAATAATTTGGGATGCTCGGCTCTTGTTCTGGAAAACTAGCCATCTTTCAGTGCTTGGCAGAAGCAAGCTGGCTGTACTGGGAGAGACACAAACAGGCATGGAAGGAGGTTGGTTGTTACAACTGAATCATTTGGTGAGATGCCCGATATATTTCCAAGCCCTTTCCAGAGAGAGGAATAACATCCACAGCTTGCCCGGTGCTAAGCTCAATTGACTACAAACTACAGTACCCTTCTACAAAAGCCAGGAAAAAAAAAAAAACGAGCCAAATTCCAGGAGATTTGGAAGCAAATCTGGACACAAACACTTTTCAAAAGGTCAGAGATGCTTGCTTGAGGCTCGATTAACTCAAAGAACAAGCTTAAGTGCGACTGTCACTGGAACTGTACAGAAATTCCCACGACAAACACCATCTCCACGCAATAAAAAGCAAACTTCCTTACCGTGGCAGAAGCCGAAGCTGGCTGCAGTACTTGAGGAGAAGCTGCTGTGCTCCAGCAGCCCACCTCGGATTACCATCGCTTGGCAAGCACGCACACACTCGGATCATGTGCAAGCTACGCCGAGCAGCTCTCGCCGCTGAGTCGCTGCTCTTCCTCTGCTCGGCTTCTACGAGCCTACGAACCGCGCCGCTCGTCAAAGGGGCAGCTTCGGGAGCAAGAATGCAACGTGTGCATCTTACTCTCCTATTATGGTTTCGATGTTATGGGCTGATTGCCCCTGTTTTCCCCCTTTGGCAAGCCAAAGCTTTACCACTAGCATCTTTCACACACAGCACATGACTGACTGCTTAAGAAAGAAAAAGAAAAAAAAAAAAAAGGTTTGCTTTTTGGGTCTTAAAAAATACTTTTGTCTGATGGATGTGGGTTTTTTTCTGGAATTAAGTGTCTAAATATATACTCCACCTATGACTTCATCAAAAGCAGAGCTAAAGACACTAACAAGTCAATACATTAAAAGGTTTATCTTATTAGAGGTTTTACAGTTACTTAATAATGACTTCTGGTAACTGCTGCCTGTGTATGTTTATTAGCCTAAGAGAGCCTTAAAAAAAAAAAAAAATCTGTGTAATAGTGTAACCCTTCCTTTCAGCTGCATTAAAAAAAATAATGCCAGGCTCCAATCAATACCATCATTAGCAAGAAACTAAAAAAAGATCAGCAGAAGCTATAAAATACAGTAAATTACATTCTGACAAGGGCTTGACTGCCACTGTATTTTATAAATTCCTACTTAAAATTCACATACAGGGGAGAAAAAAATATTAGATATACACACACACACACACACAAAAAAAAGTAAATCTGAACCAGAGATGGAGCAAATTTGTTGTGTTCTCTGTCCATAAAACAGAAGGGTAGACTTCAAGCTGACCTTTAAGGGTCAGTCACATTTTCCATGTGCTACTAAATATCTCTTGCAAAAGTGAGGTAGGTGGAGGAAGAATCAGTTCATAAAGCCCCACTCAGTGTTTACATGAAGTAACCAGTGAGAAATTATTATTTTACAAATCAGAGAAAATCTGTCTTCAGTTAATCTGGACAAGAAGAAAGTTTAATCCCACTCTGTCAATATTTTGGTGTGCAATGGTTTTTACTCATCTCAGAGTTTGAGCCCCTAAAGACGAACAGGCACTTCCACTGCACAAAGTAAGAAGTATTCCTCCCTCTCTGAGTACTGAGGCACTGAAGGGCACAGCAGCTGAGTTCACAGAGCACCAGAAGAGCGTAAGCATTTCTCTGGCCAATAAAAACAAAATTCAAAACAAAGCTACAAATATAAACTCAACCTGCACCATGAGCCCACTGCTTAGGGAATGAGCTGTTTGCCCTTCAGCTTCACCTACCTTCCTGAACTAAGGCATTAAAAGATGCTGACACGTGGAATCAAAGTTGCTGCCATCTTATCGCCTGGATTCAGGAGTCATAGGCTTATACCCCAGAGACCCCACTTCATCTCCAACCAGGATGGAGTCCAACATTTATTAAGAATAGCTGGTAATTAGGATTCCATTCTTAACAGGCTGAAAATCTAGATAAACTTACTATAAATTTTCAAAAGTAGATAAAAACAAAAAACAAACAAACGAAACCCCCAAAGAAAAACAAACAAAAAAACCCAAAATGCAAGCCCCACTGCTTTTTCCTATTTGCTCACTTGACAAAAGTTTGGAACATCTGCAGGAACTGCCTCCCCAAGCATATTCCAGCACATCCTTACTATTTATTCCCAGGCAAATAAACCATCACCCTCCACCGGAGCTGGCTGAAAACACCACCCTGAGGCTGCCCACCTTCAGGTTGCATTGCCAAGAGAGGATGATGCTGCACGGGGCAGCAAGTGAAGGGTGCAGGTGCTGTAAAAGCTACCAGCCACCAACCATCTTCCTCCACAAACACTGCTTATCACACCTAAGGCAAGGATTTCCTTCATTTAGCTTTTCTGATCTGAAGGTACTTCCAGTCAGAGTAGAGAAGGTGAAAGGAGAGAGGCATGGTTAGAAGCAGAAGTAATTAGGATGCCAGAAACAAATCAAACACAAGATACAGATTTTAAAGGAGTCCACCTCTATTCATCTCAGTCTGAAAGAGTATTAAAAGCATTTCTATTCTAATAATAATCTTCAAAGAAAACAGTATTTGGTGCAGGATGAAAGATAACCCTCAAGCTGAAAAAGTGTGCAGTGCTACTTTTACTGCCATTCTTAGTTAAGACAGTTAAGATTACCTCCACTGCACATTTCCATGCATACCTCTAAAATGACTATCCCCAATTTCAATCTAAAAGAGGGATTTGAGATACTGTAGCCAGGTGATGGTCCCCAGAACAACAATACCATAATCCACTTTTAAAAGTTGGGAGGTTAGGATTTTTGTTTAACATACTACTTTTTTCTTTTTACCTTTCTGCCAGCTTCCCTAGAAGTAAGCAAACAAGACTTTTGTGACTAATCCTTAGCTTTGGCAGTTGAAAAAAAAATTACTGCATTACCACATCACAATTAAAATCAAAAAGAAAATTACTATTTTACTTTGTGGGGAGGGGAAAATGCAAAGCACACATTGGTCCTCTGCTTTCTCCTCCACCCCTGAAGCATCTCCCTGCATCAGTACCAATCATGGTCCAGGGCACTGGCACTGCTCCCTTTGCTACAGGGAAGCCTGCACAGCACAGTGAGGCACACTGACCGGGCAGAAAAATAACATCAAGGCAGAGAGAGAACTGCCTCTGTGATACGGGAACTGCTGTGAGAAGTTGCCATGGAGAAAAGGGAACTGCTGAAGTGTCTTGAGGTACACGGTGCCGAGAGACATTACAGCAAAGCCAGAGGGAATACAGAAGCAAATGGATTTAAGTGCTCCCACAAACCTGAAGCTTCCAGACAAGAAATTATCAGTAATTACTAATAATATAATTTTCATGCAGCATTCATAAGCATGAACCAGTTCTGTCCTCACAACAAAGAGGAATAACAAAAGCCACAAACAGTTACCAAATTAGCTTATTAAGATCTCTGGGATTTTGGTTGGTGTTTTTTTAGTTGATTGGTTGTTTTTTTGAACCTTCATAACCATCAAGATTGGTCTGAATGCACAAACATGATTACAATAAAAAGGCCCTGATGTTTTCTGGACACAGAAGCACCAGATACATCATCATACTGCTGAAAACACGCTCCAAGGAAGCTCTTTCAAGGGATGAAAGGTTGCTCCCCTGGAATCACTAATCCTGCAAGGTTGCTCCTTTGCAGGAAGAGCTGCTGTACAGGAGCGGTTTAGGAAGCTGCTACTCAGGTTTCAAATGTGGTCCTCTTTAAAGCACACACTCATCAAATGACAAAGGTAGCTAAGCAGCCTGTCCAGACCAGAGCTCATGGGGAAAAAAAAACAACCAAAACCAAAACACACCAACACAAAACCACAAACAAATCCAACAACAGCACAGTTAGGAAGCGCTGAGAGTCCAAGAGATTCAGTTAATTTTCCTCCTGTGTCTGTGCCCATTTCCTATCAAAGTACAGGCCCATAGGGCAGAAAGCTCAACCATGATCAGATACTTTCCTCCTTAAGATCCAAGAACCGACAGCACTGCCTGTGGACCAAAGCAGATTCATTGTTCAGTAGCACCTATGTATGCAAACAATTTAACCACTATGATGAGAAGATCAAAAGACACCTGCTGATGGTCTGGTGAAAAAGATGCAATCATTCCATCAGCAAGGTGAAGCAAATCCTGAAGAGACGTGAGGCACAGCAGGAGAGAAGAGGACTTCATCCAGTTCTGCAGAGCCCTTCCCACTGTCTCTCCCTGGAAGCTGGGGCACCAGGAAGTGAAAGAAGACCTTCAAAGGCCAATGTCCCCAGTTGGCAGGAGCTGCAGCCAGGCCAGGACACAGCTCATTCCAGAGACATTTTTAGCACAAAGAAGGAAAGGACACACTAGTAATCCTGTACTGCTGCTTCCACTCAGCTTCCAGAATTTCAAACTCTGTAATGATATGGTTCCTGGAAAAGCACTTCTAACTGAATTAGAGGACATCTCATGAGCACACCCTTGGCAGCAAGACTACCATGATGTGGAAAGACTCCTGACTGCATGACCCTGGCCCTCTGTAATTCAGTTACATGCCCCTTTTAGAAGATGTGAGAGGCAGGTGTTTTTAAAGCATCCTGCTCCTGTATTTGTATGTTGGGTTTCTTCTTTTAAGTAGTAAAATTAATTGCTGTTCTCTCCTTTACCTGGTTGAGCTGTTGAGAAAACCCTTGCACCAGAGCAATACTTAAGTAAAGATGAAGCATGGACTCAGTTTTCATTTTAGCAGGGAGAACAGAGACTCCAAGAAGCTTCACCTTACACTAACTAGGTTTGGCATTGCCCAGATACACTTAAGGAATTTTTATGCACAGTGACAAAATACTTCATACAGTTGTCCAGGCTAAAATACCCATTTGACAGCAGATTCAACCCATCCTTGCATTCATTCATGCTCTGAAACATGCCCTTAAAAGGAGAGTTAGTTGTTCTTTTGCATTAAGCAAAGCTGTGCTAAAATGTTTGTTTCCAATGAAACAGGGAGACAGACATCAGGAGGAAGCAAGCTGTGTCTGAAGAGCAGAATTTCTGGCAGATGGGTCAAGAGCAGCAGCTGTGTTCAGAAAAAAAACACATACATCTTTACATACTTAGGGTTGCCATTTCAAAAACACCGTAAGAGACAGTTTACAGCAAGGGAAGGAGGGATCAGTTTTGATCACAGGTCTCAGATACTGTTCTGAACCTTTACAGATAGTACTGCAGAAGGATGTCTCATCAGGCAGGGAAAAGGTCACCTTTAGTAATGAAGCTGTACCAGTTTGTGACAGTACCAGAAATATCAAATAGAAATTTGTGTCTACTGCAGTGTGATCACCAAGTACATGAGAACAGCCCTCACTTGCCCAAGTCCAAGTTGAGCCACTGCTGCTCTCAATCAGGTTTAAATTTCCTTAGCAGCACTGTGGCCCTGTGCATATTAGGAGTTCATTTCTCTTCTCCCAGGGAGAGAGTGGAATTCACCTGCAAACTGTGCAAGGGATGTAAAAGAGAAGAATCAGAAAAGTCACATGTTTTGGCCTATGTCCTTGATGTGGAGCAGGTGCCTAGTACAGGGATGACCAAAGAAGATTGAATCTGAGCATTCAGAGCCAGGCGAGACTGAGATGAAGTAGTCTGCTTATAATACACGAATGATCAGATTTTACAGTGCTCATCACACACTACTTTCTGCAGCGAAATCAAAAAAGCAGTTCCATAGATTCTTTGCAAGTCAGCCAGGCAAGCTTGGTAAAGGCAAAGGGCTGCTGCTGGATTTACTAAACTGTGTCACGGAAAGAGCTACAGATGCCTTATCATCACTGAAATGTTACAGAGATAATGCCTCTGTGTGTTAGCTGCCTCCTGGAAACACAGTTAAGGGCATTTTTTTGCTTATTCTGCATTGAAACCAGCGTGTCACATCTTTTATGCTAACACAAGTTCCAGACATCCAGCAGAAAACAAAAGCAGTAACATTACCACCACATATTTTGGATTGCCTTGACCTCAGCAGGTTCTCTCTAACCCTTCTTTCAAGATATTCTAAGTGGATTTTTCTCCCCTGACAGGGCCAGGGAGACTCAGGAATTATTATAAGCAGAACCAATTAATGAGTTAACCAAACCCCTTATGCCAGTTACACTTAAAATGCTGCCCTAAACATGCTACATGGTCAGTAATTAAATCAGCAACAACATTGTGCTCCCAGGATTTTTTCCAGTGAAGGACTGGGAAGCACTTAAAGAACCGTTTGCCATGCCACTATGTAGGTCCAGCTTTGCTCTCTCTTCCTGGTGAGGACTGGAAGCAGCACTCCATTTTCAGAGAAACACTATATAGGTTAACAAGCACTCTTGAAGATTTTCCCCCTTACAGCTCAGAAAGAGAGAGGAACATGAAGTGCAATGTGAACATCAGGTTTAGCAAACACATGCTTTTCCTCCTCTTATTGCAGACACAGGAGGGCTGCAATAAGAGGAGGAAAAGCATTACAGATAATCGTGTCAAAGACAGAGCCAAGTCCTACGAGCCTTTTTCAAGTGAGTGCACTAAGGACTACTCCTGAAAAATTAGTGTGTTGCAGAGAAGAAAGCAGGGCAGCAGAAGGATAACTCAGTCAGCAACACTGATTATAAAGGAAAATAAATCATCATTTCTATAGCAGGTGCCCTCAGCATCATTTCCAAAGATTGCTCTCCTGAAAGGACCTCTTCAGCCTGGTGAGATCAGCAGGATTCAGGAGGAGGAGATCACCTCCAAGTGCCTAGCTGACCTTTATTCTGCAATGGCAAGTCCTGTAGCAGAAATACACTCTTATCCTCACCCAGGCCAGCAACTAAAGAGCTGACAAGCAGGAAAGCTATTTGCTTCATCACATCTTCAACAGGGTCATCTCTCCTCAATTGATATTCTGAGGACTTGGTCCTTCAACTCTTTTCTATTTATGCACATCTCTGCGCGCCTTGTACTTGTAAGCATTCACAGGCCTTCTGATAAGACCTGTTCTATTCATAAATAGCAGAATTCAAACAGAGCAAGATCCCAGCATTAGTCAGAGCTATTGAGAGAAAGGAAATTAGATAGTAGGTACAAAGAGAAAGCCTGAGTATGTGTTACATATTTAAATGACACTGACATTTCTTCAAAACCTCATTTGGGTTTTTCTACAGTTTGATAAGTTTCATCAATGTTTTTTTGGTTGGGTTTTAGTTTGGGTTTTTTGTTTGGTTGTTTGGTTTTTTAGGGAAGGTTTCACTTGCAAAGGTGAGAGTCTTACCAAAAATGATCAACCAGCTGTTACTGTCATACTGGGAGAGAAAAAGAACACAAAGAGGCTGAATACCATATAATTAATATCCAAGCTTTCTGTGGAAGAACAAGTATGGCTAAAAGGAGCATAAAGTCAAACTAGGAAGAAAAAAAAAAAACAAGCCAACACACACACACAAAACAAAACCAAACACACAATGCAGGATCATAGAATGGTAAGGTTGAAAGGGACCTCAAGGATCATCTAGTTCCAACCCCCTGCCATAGGCAGGGACACCTCCCACTAGTACAGGTTACTCAAGGCCTCGTCCAGCTTGGCTTTGAACACCTCCAGGGAGGGAGCAGCCACAACCTCCCTGGGCAACCTGTTCCAGTGCCTCACCACCCTCACTGGAAAGAACTTCCTCCTAACATACAGTCTAAATCTTCCCTCTGCCAGTTCAAACCCATTGCCCCTTGTCCTGTTGTTGCAAGACCTTGTAAATAGTCCCTCCCCAGCCTTCCTGTAGTCCCCCTTCAGATACTGGAAGGCTACTATCAGGTCCCCTCGAAGCCTTCTCTTCTCCAGGCTGAAGAGCCCCAACTCTCTCAGCCTGTCCTCACAGCAGAGCTGCTCCAGCCCTCTGATCATCTTTGTGGCCCTCCTCTGGACCCGCTCCAACACTTCCATGTCCTTCCTGTGCTGAGGGTTCCAGAACTGCACACAGTACTCCAGGTGGGGTCTGACGAGAGCAGAGTAAAGGGGCAGAATCACCTCCCTTGCCCTGCTGGCCACGCTTCTCTTGATGCAGCCTAGGACTCGGTTGGCTGTCTGGGCTGCATGTGCACACTGCAGACTCATGTTGAGCTTTTCATCAACCCAGACTCCAAGGTCCTTTTCCTCAGGGCTGCTCTCCAGCCATTCACCACCCAGCCTGTATTTGTGCTTGGGATTGTGCCTACCCAGGTGCAGGACCTTACACTTGGCCTTATTGAATTTCATGAGGTTGGCCTGGGCCCACCTCTCCAGCCTGTCCAGGTCCCTCTGGATGGCATCCCTGCCCTCTAGCAAGTCGACTGTGCCACACAGCTTGGTGTCATCTGCAAACTTGCTGAGGGTGCACTCCATTCCTCTGTCCATGTCACTGACAAAGATGTTAAACAGCACTGGTCCCAGCACTGACCCCTGAGGGACACCACTTGTCACTGGTCTCCAGGTGGACATTGTGCCGTTGATCGCCACTCTCTGGGTTCGACCATCCAGCCAATTCCTTATCCAGCGAGTGGTCCATCCATCAAGTCCATGTTTTTCCAGTTTGGTGACCAGGATGTCATGTGGGACAGAGTCAAATGCCTTACTCAGGTCCAGGTAGATGACATCAGCTGCCCTTCCCTTGTCCACTGTCGCTGTGACTTCATCATAAAAAGCCACTAAATTTGTCAGGCAAGATCTGCCCTTGGTGAAGCCATTGCTGGTTCCCACCAATCACCTCTGCTTTGTTTTCCATTTGCCTTAGCAGAACTTTCAGCAGGATCTGCTCCATGATCTTGCCAGGCACAGAGGTGAGGCTGACTGGTCTGTAGTTTCCAGGGTCATCCTTTTTTCCCTTCTTGAAGATGGGTGTTGTTTGTCCTTCTCCAGTCAGCAGGAACTTCACCAGTCTGCCATGACCTTTCAAACATGATGCACAGTGGTTTGGCAACTTCATCTGCCAGTTCCCTCAGGACCCGTGGGTGGATCTCATCAGGCCCCATGGACTTGTGCACATTTAGGTTTCTTAGGAGCTCACAAACGTGATCTTCTACTATAGTAGGCAGATCTGCCTGCTCCCAGTCCTTACTTTTACCCTCTGGAACTTGGACATTGTGGTTGGAGCCCTTGCTGTTGAAGACTGAGGCAAAGAAGTCATTGAGCACCTCAGCCTTGTCCATAACCTTTGTCAGCAGCTCTCCATTTTTCTTCTGTAAGGGTCCCACATTAGATCCTTACCACAGAGTCACAAAAGATAGATTGCCCAGAACAAAGTACACACAAATGAGGAAGGATCAGTACAGGTGTGACATGCTCACACTAAGGAATAATCCTCATGTCACTCTGTACTGCTGTGTGCTCAGAGACATGAAGGGGTACACACTTCCTTGATACCTGGACCTGGCTGAAGGTTTCTGCTAATAAATCCCTTCTTTGTTAAAGAGAACTTCTCACCATAGAATAAAAGCCACACCCACTGGATACCACACTTTGTATTTATTAGTTACTGTGTTCACTAAGACAACTCAAGAAATTTATGTTGTTGTATCTTCCTAATTAGCAATTTTTTCTTCTTTTGTTGAGATCCCCCCTCCCCCATAAATGGCAAATTGCATCATTGCTCCGTTGTTGATTTGAAGATTTTTTTACCTCCCTCACAATCCAAAACTTAACTTGCCACTTTAGTCTCCAAACTTGTGAACAGATATGCAGGCAGACAGCTTTCCTGATCCTGAGGCTACAAGTTTAGGTAGGTAGCACAGTCCTGTTTTGTGCTGCTTCAGGAGACCAGGCAAGAGTGAAAACCAAACAACCATCCTTTAAAGAAACCCTTTTCGCTCCACCAACTATTTGGATTGAAACCAGCTTCTCACAACCAGTCTCTGGCAATCCTCTGCTCCCTTCTTTCACAGGACAGATCCACCTGTAGGGTTACACTGCACTATAGACACTTTCTTTCCAAAGTGCCCACTCTCAGTTTTCATCCTTTGCTGTACATGGACAGGATAACCTCTCCTCAGGCTAAAAAAACCACATAAAATAGTTACAGGTTGAAGAACATGCAGGAACAGCAAAATAAAACTAGCATTTCTGACATTATTGTGCTGGTGACTCATGAATTAATTCGTGTTTGTCAGCTCCTATAAAGGTCAAGATCTTCAGAGGCAGTTGAGGCCAACAGACCCTTGACAAGGACAGCAGCCAGACTTGGGCCCAGATGCCCAGAGCCAGAAATGCCTTTTCCCGCCTGTAACTGTTAACTGCCACAAAAGCAGGAAGGGATCAAAGAGGAACTTCAATTGACAACATCGTTCCCTCCAGCCTCTTTCCCAACGGCAGCCTCCATCAGGAGACACTCGGCACACAAACTCCATCAATATTTTAGCCAAGTCAAGCTCTGCCAGTCAGTTGTGTCCCTCTAGGTAGGAAAACAGCTCTCCCTCCACAAAAATCCAGGATTCAGTTTCTGTCCCTGGTGCAGTTTTACTCCAGATTCAGCAAACAACCTTTCACAGCTCAGTCAGCAGCTCTGCCGCAGGTGGCACATATAACAGATGCCCAGACCCCAACTAACAGCAGCAACAGATCAAAAAGCACCACCACGCTGACATGGAACCACAGAGGCAATACAAAATGCAGCCTGCTGCAAGCTGAGGCAGGAATGGTTCAGGGGACTTGCTTGCATAGTTTGTCCTTCATTAAAATCCTGTTGGCTGGAATGCAGAGAAGGAAAAAATCAGGGATATATTTGTACTTAATGGCATGGGCCACGCAGTAATTTGCAGCCTCTATGTCCAAGTGTCACATCTATCACTTGTGCTGAACAAATGCTTTAGTTTCTTTATTCTTACTTTTCAGTTTTTCTTTCCTGTGGTGATCCACTGTGTTCGCCCCTGCCATGAGCTCTGTTTGAACAATGTTTTGCAGAACAGAAAAATCTCTCCCCTGCTGAAACCAGCCAGATCAGACTCTTTAGTCTAAGGAAGCAACATTTAAATATAATAATAATAATCTTTCAGAACTCAGAGGCAGGAAAGCTGGTTACAGACAATGCTAAAGAACCCAAGTCAGCAGGGCCCAAGAGTCAAGTTTCTTATCCCTAAAAACTGCTTCCACATCATGCCACCACCACCCCACACACCCCCTGCCCCACTGCCTTGTAAATTTAGATCACCCAAAAAGATCCACTACAAAGGGAATGGAGCTTGTTCAAGGGCCAACAGGGCTTTCTCTAAGTGGGATCAGACATAAAGCATTCAGAAGTCTCATTAAGAAAGCAGCTGCCTTTTGATGTTTAAGTGACTTACTGCTTTTGAAAAACAGGGATTGGTAGATCCAGGGTACAACTGGAAAATTGCTCTGCTGGTGCTTAAAAGCTTGTGGCCCTAGGACAATTCAAGTTCCAGGACAGTCTTTCAGTGACAAGATCTCACATTGAACAGCTTGAGTTTTCCACCGCTAATTATCAGAAGTCAGTGCTGGCAAGGGATATTACAGGTTTATTCAATAGAAGATTGCTTGTTAGAGCAGATCTTGAAAGGGCAACTCCTTCTGCCTCACTACTCTTTCACTGTTACATTTAAATACATTAATATTTTAATCTTCTAAAAGCGAAGGCAATTTATCTTGTCTTTAAAAATGAATAAGGTGGGGAATGTGACCATTTTTAGAAAACAGTATCTAAACATTCTAATGTATATATAAACATTTCAGTACCCCCCAAGAACACAGTAAACCCATGCAGTGTCACAGGGGAACAACATTTTTGGATGTCCAAACTGTCACCTTTTAAAAAGGAACATAAAGATAAACCTGCAACCACCTACTAATCAGAAAAGACAGTGGAGAAAATAGACTTTCATCCCTTCAGGGAAATGTTTCCTTCTATGTTTTACAATAAGATAAATAATAATAATGATAATAAAAAAGAGACAGAAGGAGACAGACAGACATCTGGGTTATGTTCTAAATGTAATTAGAAGCCTGACAACAGGACAGAATAATGTCAAACAAATTACAAGCAATGTGTTTTCATTCACAGGGTGACAAGTCAACAGGCAGTCAGTTAATTTTAAGACTGATTATGTACCAACTCCTTAAATAAAATAAACACACTCAAGTACACATAAAGCAACAGGGAGTCGAAGCACACCATCGATTTCCCTTTGGGCAGGGCTGAACATCTCGGTTGTATCTGAGAAATGAGTTTGGGTATTTTAGTGGGGGTTGGTTCATTGTTTTACCAGCAGCTGCCACTCCTTCCCGGGTGCCCAAGGCAACATGACTTGGATCTCAGTACTGGGACTGCTGAGAATCCTCAATCATCACTAAACACCAACACAAGTGTATATAACCTCATATATAAAATGACAATACAGAGCAACTCCCACTCACAGTTCTGCCCCAGACAATAACTTAGGGTAGGAAAAGTTGCAGGATTATGAACAAAGGTCTTTAAAAACCAGCATCTTTACACTGCATCAGACAACTCCTTTCCCCTGGTTCTCCAGCACTCAGAGAGCACAGCATGCAGACAGGGAAGGGCTTTGCTTTCTGAGCTTGGATACACTTCCAGGGGCTGACTGGCACAACCCCTTCCCACTGAGGGGCTCGTAGGCATTGAGTTTGGGGTTATTTTTTTTGGTCAGGGTCAGGAGCCACAACCCCACAAGCAGAGGGGTATCTGCTGGCATTATTCCCACTCTGAACTTTAAAGTCCCACTAGAGGACAGTTCTGCTGTGTATATGAGGTCCTAACGGTGACTAACAGCAACCCCTGGGATGTGTTCTTACAGGAAGGCAGTGGCTCTTCTCACGGAGACCAGGCAGCTCCTGTCTGACAGCCCATTTCCCAGCACCTGTACAAAAGAGACTCATTCTGCTTCCCACATCAACACCTGGAGGAACCAATTTACACAAAGCTTCAATTTTCCATTTCTGAGGCAATAAAAAAAATTAAAAAAAAAAAACAAACAACCAAACAACCAACCCCCCACACACACACAAACAAAACTGCAAACAAATCCAGAATCTCAATCTATGGAGTGACAGAAGGGGAAGAAGTGCAGCCTAGGGAGAGAGCAGTTGCAGAGGACAGCTCTTCATTTTCTTGCAGCAATAAGAACTACCTATTTGTTTGAATGATGGTGGCTTCACAGGAACACCAGTGCAGAGCCAAAAGACGACAGTTATGACGTAAATAGAGGGGAAAAGCAAACGGAGTCAGCGCAAAGCGTTAAGGCAGCAATGGGACACGATGGTGGAGACGCCAGGCTGCAAGGAGAAACAATGCAGCAAAACAGAATGACAGATGAAAAAAGAAAGGTTACAAAAGCAGAACAGACTAGAAAGGCACTTGCAGGATAGTTATCCTTGCCTGTGTTTCTAATTATATCTGTAACACTTAAAGCTGAAAGGATTCTAGAAGGCAAATTTACTTTTCGTCCTCCGTGCCACTTTCTATTGGCATTTGCCCCAAATGCCCAAAGACAAGAGGATGGTTTCAGCATCTGCTCATGGGTGTGAGGAATGTTCCCTGAGAAAATCTGGAAGGGGTAGAGCTGACCTGGCTAAAATTCTTGTGGTGGGGCAGGGACAAGCTGGGCAGCCCCATCAGACACACACCTACCCTCAAACCTTACTATGAAAACGCAAATCCAGCAACACCGCCGCAGAAATTCCAGGCGGTTTCTGGTGAACATTTTAACAAACCAGAAAACCAGGACCAGATTGCAAGTTAGACATCAACTCCAAATCCTTTGAATAAATACATAACACAGTTTAGGATGGGCTGTGGTGAAGGCTGGTGAGACTGGCAGGAATGATGACAACCCAGGAGAGCCTCTGTGCCTGGGCAGGAGTAGACACGACAAGCTGGGGGAGTCATCTTGTTGAAATTTCTCTGGACTCTAAGTGGTTCTTTAGAGCATTACATGAACTGTGTAATGTATCTACAAGCTTATAGCTGTGAACAATTTCATTTAAATTAGATCTCTGAAGCATAAATTGGCCCAAACTGCTCAAATTTGAAACAAAGAGGAAATAATAGGTATTAGATTAACCAAGTAAAGATACATCAATTTTAATTGTAGAGCTATTCCGAGTAGAGTACTCTGGAGAGGAAAAAAATACTTAGACTATCTCCATGGGAGTAGTAGTGCTTAGCTTTAATCTGGAGTCTTGTGACTCTATAGAGAAGCAGCAATCTGAGAATTTTAATGCCAGATTTCAAGAAGTCAACCCAAATTTCAGCACACCAAAGTCTGTAACAGTCAATGAGGACATCCAAACAGCCTAACTGGAATAATTTTAAGTTTGGAAATAGACAAACCTGATGAGAACTGCAGCAGCACTACCAGCACACTCTGAGAATTAAGGCTGCAATCTGAAAGGGAACATCTCAACACTATCGGCTGCATGATTCAAAAGCCTGGCATATTTGCTGATACCTGAATCTCTCTGTTAATTAGGGGGAAGGGAAAGACTTTTGGAAAAGAAAAATTACACCAGAGATGTTGTTATAACAGTTCAGAATATTTCCAGTAATGCTTCAGATGCCACAGCGAGAGATCTTACCAAACAGCTTTGCGAGACACGGCAGTAATATTTATCATCAGCACCTTCCCCAGCTCAGTGTGCTGAAAGCACACAGAGGGGAAAAAAAAAAAAAAAACAACAAACCAACCCAACACACAGCCCTGGAATCGTTAAGTGTCTGGGAAGAGGAGTTTGTTTGGTTTGAGGTTTTTTCCTTGCCAATTTTTTTATTTACTGATAACTGAATCAAACCATAAAGTCAGTCAAAGAGCACACAGCTTCCATAAACCACACCAGCCCTTGTCCCATGGCAAAGATAAACACACTCTTGCAAAAGGACAAAACTGCTCCAACATATTGAGCAGATATTCCTGACATCTCCAAAATGACCCTTCTGAGTGTTAGCTGAAGAGGCTGGAACCCAGCCTCGGTGTGGTCAACGTGGCTGGAGTCTGAGACTTCCCATCATGAAGATGGGAAGGCCGTCACGCTCCCAAGCCTGACAGCACTGGGAGGTTTGGTACACCAAGAATATGCCTGGGTTTTGGGAAAGGCTCTTTCAGCTGGTTTCTTAACCAGGAGCTTTCTCTCAAAACACCCAAGAGTCAGAACCCAAATTAAGGACAAGTGTGAGCCAGCTTGAACCTACTATGAAAATGAAGTGGTCAGAGGCAGCTGAAGGCGGCAGAACAAACCAGCTGCTTCCCACAGCTGCTGTGAAAAACATCAGTGCCACTATGTTGCACCTGCAATTATTTTAAGCAATCAGCTTTTAAAAAACAGCCATAAATAAGGTTCATTCCTCCTTTCTCCTAACAGTACAACTTGTACTTAACCTCCCCTGTCACTAAAGAAATATTCCATCTCAGAAAGCAGCACAGTATCAAATTAACAACCCAACAAACAATACCTCCACGTTGCTATGCCCGTTAACCTTTGATTTACAACCACGGGTTTGTCAGTTTTGTTTTTTAAATTAAGATGCTTATATCCTGAAGGGTAACAAAGTTCACCCTATTAAATTAACATCTGCTATAAATAATGCACTACCAGAGAGTCAAAGAACATTTACAAAGCACTAAAAGCAGGTGACTGAGCATTAAACAGTCTTTCTCTGAATAACTGAAAAGATAAAAAGATAATAAGCATCAGAAAACAAAGCCCTTTCTTTGCACACATTTTTTTAGTATATAGTCAACTCCAAGTAATTTGCTTTGTGTTTGCTGTCAAGAGAGCCGAGCAAGACAACTGCCGACGTGGAAAGCGAAGGCTTTCAGGGACAGATAATTTGTTAACCTCATGTGTAGGTTATAACACTCACTGATCTCCCAAGGCAATTTTCATTAATAAAAAGTTTCCAAGATCAGTCTTTCTCCTTCCTTTGCCCCAGAGAAAGCTTTACTCAACACTCCTGGAGACCAGTCCTGCCCTCTTTCCCTTTTTTAATATGGAAGAATCAAGTTCAACAGTTTCTTCTGCAGTATGGGCATGGATAACAGGAGGAAACAGACAGGAGATGATCTGGCAATGGGGCCAGAATGTGCTATCTTTTTATTCAGATGGAGCTCACTGCTGTCCTGTTCTAGTGCCCACTGTCACTTTCACATCCTTTTCACAGAATCATAGAACTATTTCAGATGGAAAAGGCCTATAAGATCAAGTCCAACCATTGACCTAACACCACCACAACCATTAAACCATGATTTATAAAGGTAAAAGAAAATAGAAAGCACAAATTACCTTCTGAAACCAGCAATTTTTTTTTTTGGTGCTGAAGTCTTTCATGAAGAAATACAAAACACAATGCAACAAGAGCTCAGATTGCTGCTTTAGACTCTAATGGCTTCAGAACAGCAATTAATGCTTCTTCCTGACTTCATAACCATCCCATAATGCATTTATCAAAAGCACATTACTACAGTGGACACAGTCACTCTTTTCACAGCTCCCACTGAACACTATCAGTAAATAAAATCTTACGTGATCCAATTAAAGAAAAAAAAATCCTAATAATTTACCTGGGGCTACCTTGTTTTGAACACTCTGCTATGTCAATTTTTGAAATAGAAAAACTGGGTAAAGTCCTTTGAATACAGTAAAAAACAAAACAAAAACAAACAAAAAAAAAACCCAAGCCACACAAATAACAAACTTCCTCCCCAGAACAACTCTGGGATGCTGAGCATTTCCTTAGAGTTACAGGAAGGAAAGAGAGGAGTGTTACTTGGGAGCTTTGTTTCTAACACTGAAGGAGGAGAGGTTTTGACAGCAGAGAGGCTATTGTCAAGCGCATTTGGACTCATGTCAAATTTCTGCCTTGACAAATTGGACTGGGAGTCCTTTCACAGTGAAAGTGCACAAGAGGACATCACACGCAGTGCAGAGCCATTTCTCCACTCCAATGAAAAGCAGAAGGGAATTACAGAGCTCTCTTCCCTTTCCTCCCATCCAGTTGCTTCCAACAGGCTGCAACAAGCAGAGCACAGCAGCATTCCACAGGGACACATTCAAGGATGAGAGCATCCTCCCACTACTCCCTTACCCACACAAACCCCACTATTTTATTGTGGGGAACACAAACTGTGGCTGCCAGCTGAGCTCCAGGAGGAGCAGCACATGTGTGAACCTCACACTGTGTAATGACTGCTACCAAAAGTGCAAATGCAAGTGGGTGAGTATTGGCATGAACCATACAGTGTGTAGCTAAAACTAGGGTTAGCAATATGAAGAATCCATAATATCCTCTGCACCCAGGTAGCTCAGGGTACTCCAGGCCAAATATGCTTTAACTAGAGGGAAGGTAAAAGGATTAAGATGCAAAACACACATGACCTTCCTCACCACTTTTTTTTCCCACCAAAAGAGGTTTTGCATCATCCATCCTGCAGCAATAGCTTGTAAGATTTCAGAGTGGAAACAACTGGGAACACATTTCCCTTTCTTTGAGCATATGAAAGATTATTTTAAACCAAACAGGTTCATGTTCTAGCCATGATCCTAAATCTCTGCCACACACTTCAATCTCTTAACTGCTACTGTGGGGAAAACTTGGCAGTTTATATATAGGACTAGTATTAGGTCAGTATTCCAGCCAGAACTAGCAAAATCCATCTCACATAAAGGATGCAGGCTATTTAGCATCTCTTACAAGTTAATCTGTGGTATTTACTCCTGTGGTGTGGAAGGTTTTACACTGATGAAGTCTGCTCGTTAGTACAAGGAGAGCTGTGGGCAGAACCTGACTAGGACTCTCTACAGCATAGTTCTGCCCCTTCTCAACTTCAGTATTCTCTGCAGAAATCACACATTTTCTCTAACAGTATCAGAGAGGTAAAGCAGCCAGGCAGCACACAATGGAGCTCCTGGATTTTTGTCTCTGGGTTGCAGAAGGGGAGGGGGAAGATTTGTCAAGAAACCTTCTAGAAACCCTGGAGGTGAAAGGCGACTACTAGAATGAGCTAAATGAAAAGCGTAATTCAAATGCTGACATGTACTTCACAAAACCGTTCTTTAAACTACATGGGAAGGAGCTGCACCAACCTCCACTTAAAAAGAGAAAAAGAGAAGAAAAAAGAAAAAAAAAAGAAAAACAGCTTAGGCACAGTATTATCCAGCAGCTGTTCCTGAGGCCTCCATCCAGAAACAGACACCTAGGTTTTCATTCAGTAAGGTACAGCTACAACAAAATTACCTCCTGGGTGCTAATGGTCTCTTAGTAATAAACAACCTCTTCAGTTAAAGGCGGGGGGAATGCATTATAAAGGAATTTGCCACACATTTCCTTCAATAAATCCTTCCTCCATTCAGTGCTTCCCAACAGGAGCTGGTCTACCAACTATCATAACCAGTAATTCTCTCCCACCAGGGGGGAAAAGTAAAATAAATAAAAAAAAATTCAGACCATAAAAATATCTCTTTTATCACAGGAGAAAGTTATTAGGAGTTTTCATGCTGCCTGGCTGATGGTCCCCTCTTTCTCCATTAACTGCCTGCAGAGGGAGAAAGGAACAAATGCTGGTCGTGTAAGGTGCATTCAGAGACCTAAGGTAATCATACTCATTCGGTTTTATTTATAGCAACAAGATTTTATTTCTTTGATTTTATTTACACCAAGAATAAGTCCAAAGGTTCCTGGCAAAAGCATCCTGTTAGGGCAGCTGGTTGAGCTGCCATCACACTGTGCCAGGCATTTCCCTTCTGAACCCACCTACTCCTGTCAGATGCCAGAAAAAGGTAAAAAATGTGAAAAAATAAAATTCCCTTCTAGTTTCCCAGACCTCCTGACAGTTCCTGCCTGCTTGGTTTGTCCTCTGCCAGTTCCACGTCACTGAGAGCTCCAGGTTTCTTGGCCAGAGCTCTACTTCAGAGAACATCTCTCCAGGGCAGCCAACTTGCTTTCTAGTTGAGTCAGAGCAGAGGGACTGGCTGCAGAAACCCCTGAAGAGCCATCGGTTGCACTGTACAAGGAGTGCACTTAACAGGTTCCTACCCAGATCTCCAGACTCCCAGAAACACTCTTGATTCCCCATTTTCCCAGCACACACACAAGAGAGGACGTGCCAGCTCTCTCCAGGACCACTCACACATGCCAAATCTAGGTGGTGACTAAGCAGGGCCACACATCACATACCTCAGCACCACACCTGCAGCAGGGTAAGCACACACTGGCATGCAAGGCCTTCCAGCTGTAAGACCCCACTGCAAGAAGAGCTTCTCAGGTATGGCAAGGAGCTAAGGGAACAAACACTGCCCAACCCAAAGTCCCTTTCCACAGGGCTCATGCACCACTCCTAAATAGGAAAGGTCAAACCGATGTGGAGAGAAGTGGCTCAGACTAAACTGGACTGGTCAAATCAGCCTCTACAGTGAACAAGGCAGCAGTTTTGGGGCTGGACAAAGAGCTGCTAAGGCAAGGAGTAAGACATATTTTCCTTAAACAATGCCAAGCTAGAGATACAAGCAACTTTTGTCTTCCAAACACATAAGCTTGTTCCTCATAAGAAGCTTACACAGACTAAAGGAACTGATGCTAATAAAGTTTTATCACTTCCTACACCCAGTCCTCAAGGGAGTCCCAGCAAAGCTTTGCAGGCAGCCATGCAAGAGCTTGGGATCGTGCTGCATCCCATTTGAACAGGGGGAAAATGCCTACTGGCAATCAAAAACGTCGAACAAGTATTCAGGATATATCCAGCCCCAAATCAGAAAAGACAAAAATAAATATATGAATTAATACATACTTGTAAGCTGGTCACACCCTTAAGCTCCCCAGAGAAGTTTTACAGCTTGTAAAATCCTCATGATTCATTTGGAAGGAAACCACAGCCTGTGTTGCAGCCACAAAAGTGTAAGGTTTCACAGGGAAGAAGGGATGCCTCAATAAACTGGACTTTGAGGGGGATGTGTAAAGAGCACTAATACATTTCAGGGCTCAGCTGCAAACACGATAGAGTGGAATACAGAAGAGTTTCTGCCCCACATCCGCAACATACTTTATGTAGAGCAAAGTACACTTTATTAAAACAGAAATTTTCTTTGCAGTGCACACCACTTAGCTATCCATTATCAGCCCCAAAACAACAGGGCACAGGAGACTAATGAACAGCATAAGCAGGAAATACAAAGATTTGAAGTAAGATTTAAAGCACAAATGGCTCAGGCACTCTTGTATTTTACAGGAGGTCATTCACTGGGCCTTTATACTTCATTTATCAAATTACAGCTGAATTGGTGCAGTCACCCTGATTCAAGAAACCATCACGCATGTTTTACCTTCAAAAGGGGAAATAAATACTTTATCTGTAAAGCATTTTGCATCAGAGAATTTCTGAGTCCTTCTCTGGCACTTTGCCTTGTCAAAGCACCCAGGCACTCAACTGCTTACCCTACAGATGGCCTTTGGAAGTGCAAAGAAGTTAAGTGTTTTGCCCATAATGGCTTGAGCAGTTGCAGAGCCAGATCTCAGATCTACACCTCCTCCCCTGAGATGCACCTGACTGAGCCAATTACCCTTGCTGCTACCTTTAACGAGTGGGGTTTTATAGCCTCAATTTTTCTAGTGCTTTCCTTGTCATCATAAACATCCCAATGTTTGCTCACAAGTTGTTCCATTAAAAACAAATATGCTGCCACTCCACGGCAGTGGAATTTGCTGCAGAAAATCATCAGGAGAGCAGCACCGTCTTGCGAGCCACCTGCACCACCTCCCCTCTTTAACTCAAACCCAGAGGCATGTTACAATTACATTATTCCAGCAAACAACCACGTTATTATGGCCATAGCCACTGTGATTTAATAATTTAAACAAAAGACACACACAGTGGTAGGAACATAGTAAGTAGTACAGCACTTCATTATGGCTGGGACCAGTATTCATGATCCCTGAAACCAAAGAAGGTCTTGAAAATGCTACACCCAAATGCGTCACCTCAAAATTAAGACCTCAACACAGAATTTTCAGCACGGAGCTTGATGATCAGAACACTGATCATCTTTTGTTGTTTTCCAGGGTGAAGAAAAGCTCCAAAAGATAATAAATAATTTATTGCATCGGTGGAAGCAACTTACTTACGAAACAGGATTTGCAATGCAAAAACTGAATCACGAAGCATCACCTTCGCACTTCACTCTTCCTCATGCAGTGCTATTGAAGACTCTCTCCAACTCACCCACTGCCTCCTATGGCAGGTCAGGGACAAGGACAGGCACCTGGTGCTCCATCACCCATCTGTAGGAAAGGGTTCATCCTGCTCTCAGAGCTATGTGAGGAATGAGCTGAGACGCAAGGCAGCAACCCAAGTGCTTTGAAAGCTCTAGACCATGCTGTACGGAGAAGTTAATCTAGTGAAAATGCTTTGGACACGTAGCCCCAGCCCAAACACAGTTCTTTGCCAAGACTGAGGACAATATGTTATTAACTGAAGTTTAATTATATCCACAAACATACATTTCTAGCTGAGGCATACAACCACGTCTCTGTAGATTTGTTTGTTCTTCTAGCGGGCCCATTAAGAAATTAGTTTTGTGTTCGCTTTCATAGCCCAGACCACACATTTATCTGGTATGAAATTTACTCCTGTTTTGTTTCCATAGGAATTTTACTGGTTCCATATTAATTAAATTATGTTGGAAACAGACAACACTTCATAAAGGACCCTCTAATCAGTGGCTAATAAGGGCAGGCTGCAACACAGCATTTACATAACACTGTTAAGATTCCTTTCACCAGACAAAGCATAGTTCCAAAGAACAACCTATTGTCTCCTCACCTATCAAATAAGGAAATTAAGTAGATCTTAATTAATATATTTGTGGTGCTTTGAATTAGGTGAGATTGATTTCCAACAAGGACCATCAACAAGAAAGAAGAATCCAGCTCCTTGTAGCATATAGGCAAGGTACTTTTAAGAGTAATACTGCAGGCAGAATGAGTCAGCAGCAGACACCCATCCAGGTCTCTGCAGCCAACCAACAGCCCCTACACGGGCTTCAGCATAGAAACCTCCCCACTGTCAAAGACCCCATCTAAGACAGTCAGGTCAAAAGACTGCCCAATCTCCCCAAAACACCCAGTATAACCTGACTGCCATGGAAGCAGCACAAAGAGCTCAGGATATTTTGTCTTTCCACACTCCTCCAAGTGCCTCACGCGTACGTGCGGGCGAAGAGCGCACGCTCTGTTCTAATGGCCGAGGCAAAATTCAATTAATGACACTGATCTTTAAAAGTCAGCAGAGACTGCAGAAATGGCTCATTTGGAAAATTTTTCTTTCTGAAAGCTTCCGTGCACTGTAATAAAGCAACTATTGCAAGCATTTATTTATTATTACAGAAAGATTTATTTATGAGAGATCTGCAATCAGCTTAACCTCTGAAAGTGCAGCTTGATGTAGCTTAGCCCCTGGCTAGAGTTTCTCTGCTGCTTTTACGTCAGGAAGCTGCATCCATTAGCCCAGGGTTCAGTTGAGAATAGCCCAGACAACACCTCAGTGCTCGCTCAGACCCAAGACTGCCAAAACCATTGGGCAGCCTGCAGTCAACTCAGCCCCATTTTTATGCCAGGTTTTGACACCATAGAGGAGAAGAGGCAGATTATGCAGGCAAGGAAAGTTGGTAAGTGGCACAAGCGGGGAGTGCATGACGGTGTTCTTGAAAGGAGCTGGAGAACTGCCATTTTCCCTGAAATCAGCATGGCAGGCAGAACTACTAAAGACTGTCAGTGCAAGGTAAGTTACCCAAACCCTGCTTTTCTGCAAGAGGAAGGCCAATGTCAAATGGACACAGCTCAGAAGATGCAATGTCAGCATGTGTCTCTGCTTGGCAGAATCCTGCTCAGTGCAACCAGAAACGGGAAGTTTGGCAACAATAGAGACACCTGATTTAAAGCAACTGTACTACTACATTAATGTATTTATTTATTCATAATACAGACCAGCTTACAGTTAAAATACAGGGAAAGGAACAGGGAGCTATTCCAATTGGTAAGAGGCAGTCATTAAGTCAACACTAGGAAGTGGGGAGGGGAAGTTCTCCCAATGGCTTTGGTCCATTCTTCCATCAGGATTTCACAAAGCCCAGACAGTCAAAACGCATATTTTAGGTCTTCAAGGAAACATATCCACATACCACCTGGACTCTTGTAACAGAAAGAGACAAATCCAACTGAAAGCATTGCCTAGTTCCTCAGCATCAGAGCTCTTGCAATCTCCAGTCTGTCATTTATCACTGGTAGACAGCCATGGTGAGAATGATAAGACTAAGTCCAACTGTCTGGAGACAGCAGGTACTGCACTGAACAGACCACAAAATTCAACATGAGCCTTGCCAATGCAGAGCAGGCACAGAATTAAAAGCAAAGACAGCCTTTTCCACCAGCAGTAACTCAGGCTCATGAAACTGTTTCCTGTTGTCCCACCTCTTGAACTTCCTGCCATCCTGTCCAGGGAATGTGTCTTTGTCCCTGACCCCAACCTACAGAACACAGCCTTCCACCCCATGAGCTGTAGCAGGTCCATCCAGCAGTCAGTGCTGGGACAGTCCCTTCCCTCCAGATTTTCAGAAGCTGAGCTCACAGAGCAGTAGTGCCTTACCCACCATGACCTTGTGAAGGGACACCTTCCAAGCCTTGCTGTTTCTAGTTGTTCACAATGAAGTCAGTGCCAGGCCACAATTGAGCATCCGTGTCCTCAGAACACAGGGAGTGAGAGAACTGCTCATCTCTGCCTCTGACACACACCAGCAGAATCAGTGACAACAGATGACATTTTGCATATTAATTATGCATGGGAAAAAATCTGAGATGTTAACATTTCTCATCGCTGTGACTCCCTCAGAGCCTCTTCCCTGAAGCCCAAGAAACACAGCAGGGTGCTCAAAGCAATGGGGACCACGGACCAAATGGCTGACTTGGAAGAAAGGAGAAATGGCTCAAGAGGTCTGTTTCACATGCAGAGGAAATGATTAGAAGAGGAAGTACTATTGGGAGAGAAAGTACCATTTAAAAAGTCCACCTGAAAGAGTGGTATCAGACAACTGCCCGAAGGACTGCACAGTCATTACCATCAGCTGCCAGCCCTTGACAGCACAAGGCTTGCAGTAGTTCTGCTAGGGCTCAGGTGTTGCACTTTCTTATGCAGGAGTCTCACACACAGGCTACAGCATGTTTGGGCACCTACCTCCACCATCCATGCAACTGCCCCTCTGCTGAAATGTCTCCTCAGCTCCACAAACTGCGGGGATACCCTTGGTTGCTCCTGACATGGCCACAAAAGGCGCAGGAGTGCTCTTGTAATCTCCGAGAGTGTGGGGCAGCAACCTCCTGGGATGCTGGGGAGCCCCCTAAGCCACTCACACCAGACCATTTCTACTCACATAGAAAGGCAGGGGTCAGAAGGCAGGTCCAGATATTGATTCCAAGACCCCTGCCAAAGCAGGATCACCTAGGGCATGTCACACAGGAACAGAGCCAGATGGGTCTTGAAAGTCTCCAGAGAAGAGAGGCTTCCATTTCCATTTCACACAGTAGTTTCTCACCAGCGCAGCCGCTGATTAAAGCTTGCTCTGACATCTGAAGACTTAAAGGCAAATAAAACCCCCTACACTTCTTAATCTGATTCATGCTTTTTTAATGACTGGAGTTTGTATCATGTGGAAAGCATCTTCTGCAGGATACTACTTTGACCACTGCTGTTCATAAATATAAAAGACTTGCTAATGCTCTGCTAAACTCACAGAAGTATTTTTATCAGCACCCCTTTATTTTTTTTCCCAACAATAATCCAATTCTTGTGCCTCTTATCTTAGCTATGAAACAGCATGTTAAATCCAAGATCGCAGCTCATTTAGATAAATGGAATTGGGCACATCCAGCAAGTCACTCCTGTTGTGACATTTCTGCTACTGACAGTTATTTCCATGCCCAGCATGGGCAGGGAACTGGGAGGACTCAGACACTTCAGCACAAGCACTGCCCCTCACCGAGAATGCACAGAGCAGCCAAATTTTCAAAAGGGACTCTACCTGAGTCTAGTCACATGTTAATAAACATTCTGGCAGCATTTCCCAGAAATAACCTTCAACAGTTACCTAGAAACATAATCCATCAAAGATAAAAGAAAAGAAAGTAACTTTTATTGGTAGACTACATTCTAGCTATATATAGGAGAATTAGTAGGCAAACAAGAGTCACTGGTCAAGGGAAGAGCTCAAACAAATGTCAAGGTTATTTATTAGACACCTCTTTCATAATCACAAGGGTTGCTGTCAGAAAGTCTCCTTTACTTGTTCTTTGTTGCTTTCCACGAGCTCTTAGGAACAAGGCTGAACTTTATGGGCCTCTATAGGACCCAAGAGCAACAAGCAGAACCTAAGCACTTAGTAGGCGATGACCTGAAGTGAGCCTCTTGCTCTAGAGCTTAATAGCTAAATCATCAGAATAAATTAAATTTTCCAATCAAATAAAGGGAAAGGTCTCCTTCAGCACTGAACAGTTCCTCTTCTCTCCATCCCCAAATTCCTTCCTAATCTGAGTAAATGTGGTATTTGCATCCCCTCCTTTTTTATGAACACAACTACTGGGATGCTGCAGAAAGAGCACAGTCAAAGGATTCTCTTCAGATACTCAGAGCACTCCTGATCTGCATATTGATTTCAACTCCTCATTTTTCACATAAAATGGATACATTGACTCAATACACCTGCTGGTGCATCTTTCTCTCTGCTCCCAGCCAGCAAGCCTGTGCCCAGAGATGAACAAACTCGTCCTGCAGAACATACTACTTGGGACTCTGGACAGTTTCCACTTGAAGCTGTACTGCTGAGATGCACTCGGAAGTGGTCACAGCTGTATGGTCACACCCATCTAAACACTTTCAGTGCTAGGGCTCGGCTAAGGTTATCTCACTGATGAGCTGCAGACAACACCCAGGGGACATCTGTGCAATGTGCAAGTCCAAGCATTGATATTTCAAAGGACAGAAACCAAAACTTGGCTCTAGCACGTAATTTCCCACCACTGCCTCTGAGTGTTGCATGAGATGTGCTCTGCTCAGCCTCCAGGAAGGAAGCTGGCCTTGGTTCAGAGGGATGCATGTGCTTTGTGTTAGTATATACATTAACAGCAGGCTACCGACCACTAACAATTTCATGCCTTCCTGAACATTGTATTTTCAGCCTAAAGAAACACTTCTGATTATTAAGACAAGGAGACCCCAGAAATTAATCATTCCTGTACTTCACTAAAACCATTTTAAGGTAGTCTGCCTCTGGAAAATTAACTGCTGGGAGTCTTTTAAAAATTTATACAATTTAAAGAATTTCATACATTCATTTACTCAGGTACAATCCTCTCCAACTCTTCTTTCCACTAATCAAGCATTATTAGACCTGGGGTGAACATTCAACTTATGCTGGTCACCAGTCTGATTAGAGAAAGATGGTGGGAGTTCCATCTGAAAATCTAGGGCAGGTTCTCCTCAAATCTATAAAATCTTGCTTTTGGCTTCAGTAGAAGTAGGATTAGACTCGAAACAGGTCTACTCATAATGACATTGGGGAGTTTAAAAGGGAGACAATACAAGCAAAGAACATCTCAAACCAGGATAGTTTCATACGCAATAAAAGAAGCTAACATCACCTTTATCTACATTACATCGAATATCTTTTGCTTCCAAAAGCTCTTAAGGCTGCAGAACTTTCATCTACCTTCTCCTCCTTTATTTCCACTGGATTAATACTCTTCCTTAGAAGTCTGCTGCCAGCCACTGTGTCTCTGGATATCATGAATTAAATTCTCAGTTCTTCTGATTTTTTTCCCCTGTTAAGAAGGACATTTATCAGGTTAAGCCCAGATTTCTTTCCCTGTCTTACCAGCAGAGTTTTGGATGACTAATCAAAAGACTGAATATATTTTAAAGATCTAATTCTTCCTTCACTATTTATACTAGTCAATGTCACTTTGACACTATTCTGGCTTTCCACGGCAAAAAACTTTCAGACTTAAATTCCCTTAATGTGAACATGCTCTCAGAAACAGACAAGAGTGCTATTCACTCCTCCAAGTTAGCTTCAGCTGTCACCAAAACTACAGTAAGCATTTTCCTTCTTGGGAACTATGTGTTCTTGCAGTTATAGTCAGTGGACCAGAAGAGTCTGGCATCAGAAAAAGAACTATCTAATTTCTTGGACTCACTGCAGGAGAACCTATCTTGGCCAGATACAGTTATCAGCACCAAGAATTCAGTTAAATTAAAGATGCCCTAGGCAATGGATATTGGCTATAAAGTCCTCCAACATTCACCCACTACAGACAGAGCTTTGAGTGCTCTTTAAAGGATGTTTCTTCCTGCAGTTATAAATAACTGTGAGCAAACACTCACTTTGTAAGTTAGCATAAAGATTTTCAGAACTGGCATCCATGAATTACTGCCACTGAACGGAAAGCAGTCGACAGCTCGAGAACCTTTCACGTTTGTCTTCATTTTCAGTTTGTTCAGATCTGAAAGTACATTTCAGCTTAATTCACACTGAGGGTTTTAAGTCAAGGTCAAATCTACTGTTTTCACCATGGTGTGTATTGCCTTCTTTCCCTCCCATTTCTAGTTCTGTACCAAGTACAATATGGCCTGCAAAAGCAGCTGCACCTTTGATCTACTGTGAGTTACTGAGCCTAGAAGTGTTGTGTCCCTTTGATAGGTAAGAGAGTGCTATCATGTTCAGATGGCCAATCCTTGTGTGACAACACTTGGCTGTTGCAGAGAACACTACCTCTGGGCAGCAGCAAGTACAAAAAGACAAAAACATACAAACAACCTTTCTAAAAATCTCTTCAAGGCAAAAGTCTTTCACAAGTAATTTCTACCACTGTTTCCACCATTTGGCTTGCCCCAAGCAAGCCCAATCTGCAGGCAGAGAAAACATCTCTGATAACTTCCAAGTCTTCATCCAGACTTGCCTTTACTTTAAGTGGCCTTCTCTCAATTCACTAGTGGTTCCTCTCCATCATGCTGCTAAGGAATATAACACTGCAAGCACATAACTTGTCCCCTACAGGAAGAGTCCTACCTCCATTTTTCATAGGGAGGGTGCCCATGGGAATTCTACCGAATGTCACTGTGAACTGCAGAGCATCTGCTCTATGCAGTGCTCCAAGACAACCTTCTCTACAGAGCATTTCCATGAGGGGTTGTTCACCAGGTCTTATTTTAAAAGAATCTGGGCCAAGTCATCCCTGCTGTAGCTTTAATGACGTCAATGAGCTACAGCAGGGGTGAAATTGGGCCATTATTTTTTATGTCCATATGTCATGTGCCCATTAAAGAAAAAAAAAATCAGAAGAAGATCAAGGAGGAAAAGAAAAGTTATTGAGTCAAAAGATTATACTGTGCAGAGATTAACATCTAGATGTGGAATGTTCCTCTTTTGTTCCTGCTGTGTATTTATAAATGTAATCATTTATTGAAAAATACTTCTGTAGTGGTAAGGTACAACCTGAGTTCTGTAGTGACAAATTATATTCACATTTCATATCCTGTTTTGATTTAAAAAAAAAAAATCTTTACCAGGAAAAAACTTCTTCAAAACTGAACAAAAGTGCCACAGTTGCCAGTAACTGTTAGTTTCTCCACTGTACGCCAGCATTAATCACACTCTGCATATCACCAGCCAGCAGTAAAGCCCAATAGACCTTGTTCTGAGCTCATTTTGTAGCAAATCCAAAACATGATCATACAAATACCAAAAGCAGAAATATGAAACAGAAGTTTAAACCTAAACAGTGTTTTCTGTGACTATTCACAGCTTCAAACACCCACATGAAAAGGGATGCAGCTGAGGAGACTAAGCCTGCCAGATGTAGGACACCAGCTGTGAACAAGAGCAGAAACCGCCACTGCATTGATTCTGTGCTGTCTTTCAGGAGGCTGAGCTGTGGCGTTTAGCTTCAGGTAGTCTGTGTAGGTGCTTCCCAAACACCCTGACTCAGATCATCAGGTACTGCACTGGGCTGTAAGCCACAGCTCTGGCCAACCAAATCATAAGATGTATCAAAGCTCACAAGACCTATGACCCAAACTTCTCAACCCCCTATTTAAAAGTCCACTTAAGTGGGTTTAAGCGACATTTGTGCGTCACCACATTCATATGAACACAAATTACTCACCAATAAGCCTACAGAGTCATGCCAATTCATCTTAAAAGCTAGAGAGCAAATCCTTCAGAAGTGTCCAGGAACAGCACCAGATCACAGGAGCTTGGTGTTCAGAGCCTCCACTTTGTAGATAACTTATTTCAAAGCTTGGTGAAGATTCCTTTGAAATCTTTGACTCCAATTCTCCAAGTCTCAGAATTAGACTGAGACTGACAGTCTCAGTCTTTTGGACAGAGACTGTCCTTTTTCTAAAGATCCTTTCTCCCCCCCNTTGTTTTGCATTAATGAGTTCTTTTTCCCACAATAACCCAGAACAGTTTGGGGTCTGGTTTGTTGGGGTTTTATTTTTATTTCTCTTCTCCTTTCTCTCCGTTCCAGCACTGGAATCAAAACAACTTGAGATGGAAAACGTGTGACCTCCCAAGCCTTTATTTACAGTATCGCAAACCACAAGGGAAGGATCTGTTCGAGATTCCCAGCTGGAATGCAAATGGCAAGGAAGAACGTGCCTTCATTTTTACAGCTGTGATAGTTAACACATCACAGGGGAGAGAGATTGGGAGTAGGTAGGAGAGCTAGAAGCAAACAGTGATGCCATGGAAATATCAGATGAAGATGTCTCAGCCACACAGGTTAAGTTTGCTTGATCATATATGTCCCTTCACCCTAGAAGCACAGAGCTTCATACATCCAAATGGAACCGCAAAACCAGTCTGACACACATTTAATGGGGTTTCTTCTTGACTTCTACAAGACTGTAAAGTCCAGAAGATTTCTGTATTTTACCTGAACACGTATTAATGCTGTAAGGATCTCTCTCTTCATGTCACTACCCCTCAAATTACTATGACAAAGACTTTATCAAAAACAAGAAGTGCAGAAGGAACAGAATCTTCCTCAGATATTCAAACAGCACAAACACAGATGAACAAGGTTTAGAGCTATAGAAAGTTACTTGTAGCAGGAAGCTGTCAGTTAGTTTGTGGTTACAACCACACCAGTGTCACAGCTCTTTCCTCCCAGTTAAATAGACATGTCCAAACAGTTCCTGGTGCCTAGTGTTTCTGTTGTAGGAGAAGGAAAAAACAGAAGAAAAAACTCACCCATATTTCCACCAGAAATTTCATAGTGCCAGACTACAGAGGAGACTGAGACTGTTTTGAAAACGGATCCCTCCGTGACTTTCCAAACATTTATGTTCTACACTGTCAGGTCTAACCCAGTTTACCGCTAACTATCTCCCATTCTTCCTCCCTTGCCTATCAGCAGCTCCCCCTCTGCTCATCCTGGCACTGTAACAAGTGCCACACTAATATACAACCTGTACACCTTGAGAGAGGGGAATGCCACAGCTGTACTGCTCTGTTATGCTGCCCGAGTTCTTCCCCTTGCCAGTGCAAAAGCAGCCATTCCCCAGCTCCCTGAGGTGTTATCACCTTGATCCAACTCACTGTAAAGGGTTCTGCATTACAGACTATAAAAGATCCAACACAAGGATAGATTTCTCTGCATTTTCATAAACTCATCCCTTGCACAGAGTACAATTCTCATGTCACAGGTCACACAGTGACTCCCTTGGTAAGTGCAGGACTTTGAAAAAAATAAGATCCAGCTCAAATTTGTGCCCATATAAAAGGGCACAGTGTTCTGAAAGGGGAAAAGCTTGGTACATTACAAAGCCAGGAGTGGAAATGTACTTAAAAAACATAAAAATCATAGCACAGCATGGCACAGGCACAAACAGGCATTGCAGTCAAGGCAGGGCCTGTTAGAGGGCATCAGAAGGACCCGAAGCAAACCCTTGCTTCCTTTTGAGAGGACACTACATGGTCCTTCAGTGATACACACAAATTGTTTAGGCAGGACATCAATGCACAAGACCTCTGTCCCCAGCCTGCTTCATATTCTCAGGCTAAGGCATCCTGTAACCCTACCTGCTTTCACCTCACCTACTTTCCCCTCTCCTATGCATTAGCCTTCTGTACAATGTCAGCCTCTATCTATTCTGACTGAGAAACATTCATTCCTCATCCCATCCAGGCTTCTGCAGTTGCAAGATCAGTGTAAACCAGAAAAAGGTAGTTCAGTGTCCTTAGACAGATAAAAGTGAGGCTGGTGAGGGACATAGCAGCAGCAGGTACCTCTTCATTCTGCATCAGCATCCTCCATCATCACCCATCACACTGTTTCCTCTGCTGGCTTCTTGACAAGCTTCCAGAGCCACACTTTGAACATCCCAGCCACCTGCAGCTTGCATACACACACATAACCCTCCAATTCTCCTTCACCAGGGACTGAGGACATTTTACTAGATTTTGACATATTACTATGCAAAATATGCCCAGGTAAGACCAGCAGAGGAACCTCCTCCCATCATTTGCACTCTGTCCAACAGTTTGGATTCAAAGCTCACAGGTTTGGAAAAACAAAGAGCTACACAGGGATGTTGGCACAACACAGGGGAAAAATCACCCAGTGCCTACAGCATTTTCCTGGACATTGCTATTCAGCTTTTTGTTTTCACCAAGGCTGCATTCCCTGACAAGGTTTAAAACCCATTTTTCTCCCTGCGTTCCTTACCTGCCAATCCAGGGACGTTAGCTGCTCTCTAGTGACGCAAGCCACACGGATTAATTTCGCTGCGAATCCAGTTCTGAAGGCAGTTTCCCTTCACCTGCCCAGTAAATTAATGACTACTTGGATACCTCTCTTACCAAGGAGAGGATCCTCAGCCCTGTTAAGTCCTTCAGGCAAGTGAAATGAGTAGAGTCACAGCCTCAGGGCAAAGCAAAGCCCAAGCATTATTAGGGCTTGCATTTCCTCCTTGCTGTTATCACCCATTCAGAGCCTGCACGCTTTGCGCTCTCCTCTACTGCAGCCTACGGGGGAGCAAGGGGGGAGTTCGTGATCAAAAGCAAGGGAGGTAAAGCTCTTGGGGCACAGGAGCACAAATTCACATGGTAATTAATGTCTCCACGAGCATAAACTGCTCTGTTAAAGCTGCTGACAGCAGCTTTTTCTCCCAGAGAGACCCGTCCACAGCTCTTTCAGAAAGCTGTGGTGGGCAGTAGAGAAGCTGCCAGGTTCTCTCCAGAGGAAATCAGGTATCCCACAGAGCACTACAGCACTCAGAGTAACTAGAAGCAGCCTACCCAGGCTAATCCTGAAGAGAGAGGTTTCAGGAAGGGAACCAACATGGGGAATGAATTCATATTCATTGAAAGCCAATTTCCTGACAAGAGATAATTAAGGTATTCAAGTCACCTTTAGTTTTCAAGGATTTCTGGTAAAGATACTGAATGTTAGTACAGGGCTGGGTCACTGTGGTTTCAGTGTAACTGCTGCAACTCTGAGGTATAAATCCAGAGAAACTGAAAACATATTACAGCCTGATAAGCTAACAGTCTCAGATCCAAACTCATTTACCCTCAATTCTTCCCAGTAATTCATTCCTCTTAAGACAGAGGAAATACAGAATTTTTTGAGTTTTAGCATCCAGCAAAAATATAAAGTTGCTATACCAGAGTATCACTGCAAAGGGAAACGTTTCGTGGAGGTAAGAGTCAAAACCAATTTTTCTGATAAAGGAAAAAAACTGAGTGGTGAGGAATGTACTGGAGGAAAATAAGAAGATGCAAATCTACACAGTCTAAAAGCTGCCACCTCGTCCATTGAAATGTTCCTGTTCAGTCACCAATTTTGCAGGCAGACTTAACACTGATATATGTTTCTAGAAGTCATACAAAGGAGGTTTGGTAAGAGTTGGACATATACACAGTGAATCCACCAGCAACACTCCAAAGATTACAGCACAAGGGAGCATGTACATACATTCATAAGAAGCATAAAATCTCTGAAAATTTACTTGTTGAAAAACACCACAGTATATTTGGTTCCCCATCCACACTCTTTTCTGGGGAAGATAGTCAGTCCTCTTGGCAATACAAAGCAAATTGAAAGTATAGAGGGGAAGAAAGAAAAAAAAAAAAAAAAAAAAAAGAGAGAGAAATTAATAATGTTATGATAATACCAAGAGCTGCACACTGTTTCTTTTGACAGAAATCTAATGCAACAGGGTTAACATTTTGGGGGGGAAGACAACTCACTCAAGATTCAAATATACACCAAAAGTTTGTTAATTGCACAGCCTGTGCAGCCATTCTCCCTCTTCATTTCTTTACTTTTAAATTCATGAGAATGTTGACCAAGCAGAAAAAGGCAGGAAGCAGGAGTTTTCTTTACAAAGAGGTTTATTACCAACACACATCTATGCAATTTAAGCCAACCAACAATCTTCTGTGAGTGCCAAGTCCTTCTCAAAGGCAACTCATCCAGCCCTTCTTCTAGGCTCCATTTTATCACATTCCCCCCCGCCCCACCGAGCATCTATTCAAGTGGAACTCAAGCTAAGGTTAATCCCCTCTCTCACCAGCAGAGAGAAAGTATTGTCAGACTCATTACCATTCTCCCTAGTAACATCTAAATGTTTCTCTCTAATATAAAAAAAAGAGCAGCCATCCAGCTGGAATGCCAGAACCTACCTTCTGAAAAATGTCTCTCTAGATGCTTCTGAATGCAGGGAGGAGTGAAGACAGCATTGCTGAAAAAGGATGTCACTGTTGGTCCACATGTGTCAACATCCTAGAGAAAGATAAAACACAGTCGCTTAAGTGCCATGCCCGTGGGAAATCTAGTGCAAGAATAAAGCAGCATTATTTTCACAGTTATACCATGCTAATGGCTCCTATGCAAACAACATAAAGCTGCAACATTTTATAATTGCACATCAGAGTTCCTCTGCAGACATCCCTCCGGCATGTCAGAAATTCAATACATGATAGTAGGCAGCAATGAGCACCTCAGGGATTTAAAGTGTGTTCCAAGCCATGAGTCATCGGCATCTTGAACTCATGGAAATTTAAAAGAACAAAATAAAGAGAGAAGCAAAAACACACACACACACACACGTGGTGCACTGACCACTCTCACGTGCTCTCCCTGCACAACACCACAGCTTCCCCCTAAAGCGTCTCGCTCTTAACAGGCTGCTCAATGACTTCTGCACCACAGACATAGAACATCACCTCACAGCATTCTTCCAGACAGGATCTCACATTCGAGGATGGAAATGGATCTGGAGCTGCCTTTACAAAGCCCACAAGTCCTTCCACACCTGGAGGAGTGAGGAGAAAGTACCTCCCACAGAAGCCACAGAGAACAGTGCAGCCAGGCCCAAGGGATGGCAAAGGCTGCAGTGCTGAACCAGCAGTACTCAGGAGGATGAATCCAGCTCCCTTCTCACACTGCTCAGGAAAGGCCAACACCAGGGTGTCCATTTACACTTAATTTTCCAGTTCCAACCTGCTTTCCTACAAGGCTTATTTTTGTCAAGAGAGCTGTGGGCCAGAAGGAACCTGTAACCAACCTGTAACTGCTACTTGCTCAGCAACTTATGTGGTTTCCTTGGTTATGCCAAACAGGACATTACCCTTCAAGAGGTTCCTTCAGGTAGTCTCATCATTACCTCTCACCACTGGAAACTGGTTTTAATGCTGCTTTTAAAGCATCTAGTTTGCCCTTTAGGGCACACACATGTGCTCACTCCTCCCCCACAGCCACCACTCCCCTCTCTTCTTAGATCTCTTAAAATATATTCAAGTTCCTTTAGGTCTTCATTAATTTCTTCACTCATCCTTGGTTGGTCTGCCCCTAATGTTCTCCAAGCAACAGCTCTCAATAGCTCGAGGTCTAATAGGGCAGACAGAGAGGGGAAGCCTGGAATATCTACAGTTGTTCCCCTGCAGGTGATCCATAGGCAGCCTGAAAACCACTCAGAGTAAAGCTGCCTTTAACTAGCTCATCTACCTTGTATCAGAGATATTCCTCTCCCCCCTGTCTCAGGAAGGACACAGTAGCAAGAGCCGTGATTTGCACCAGAAAATGCAAATCTGAGTTCACATCCACATAAAAAAAATTCCAGTATCTCCTCAACTGGGACCCAGATCCAACCAAGCCTTAAGACCAGCACCCACATCTCAAGGATTATACAAAAATTGAAATAAAAGCAATCTGCTCCCAGGACCACAGGACCTAAAATGCTTGGAAAAAAACCACTGATAACCTCAGCTGCAATACCCTGTTCCAGTTAAGAGACAGATTTATGTCTTACCAGCAATTTAAAAGAAAAAAAAAAAAAAAAGTAGCTCCTCTACTCTCGCACCTTCTTGCACAGCAATTTAAAAAAATAATAGTGCTTGCACAGGTCAGATTCATCCTGGAGGAAGAGCAAATCGAGTAACATTTCAGGACCATTAATCTCAGAGATCTCACCAAGAGCAAGCAGCCAGACAGCTTAAAAATATATTTAGTCCACAAATGCTTATTAACGTCATTTGCTGATTCACAGTTGAGCCAGTCTCATGGAGCCCAAATGCCACTTCTGCTCTTCCAGGCTGGGTTTAAAAAAAAAAAAAAAAAGAAGTGTTGGGCATTAAGTTTTTTAACCCATGTCAAAACCTTCTGTCATGCAGGTATTAGATCTGGATCTATATGAGCGGGAAATGGCAAGTCCAGTCTGCAGCTCTATGTTTTAGGAGCCTGATCAGAGTTTCTAAAGAGAGGGATTGCTGTGTGCCAGGTTCTGGTTCATGTACAGCCTTCCACTGTGGTCTCAAAGCAACATCTGCATCCTTATGTGCACAGCACAGAGGAAACACTCCTACCCCACAATGGTCTTACAGCATTTGCTTAGCTGTGCCAGGCACTTTGAGAGTTGAAAGCATCAAGCACGAAGAGCCAGCTTGGCCCGGGATGGGCTACAATTCAGTACTGGTAACACACAAAAGCAGATGCAGTTGTCTTACATACTCACTAGATGCCATTCCTTGATATCACTCAAAATATAACTGCAACATGCTACAGAGCTGAATCTTAGTTTTATTTTATTATTACTCTTGTTCCCAGTATTAAACGCAGTCAAGATCAGATCATAAATAAAATGGACTCTGCTGGCTTACAACACAATTAATACTCAAAGTTGTTGCTACTTTTAAAATTACATCTTGAAATTGACTAAATAAAAATGTGATGGCTTGCTAGATATAGACTTATGTCAAGAATTCATGCTTTGAAGGAGAATCAATTCACTAATGTTTTCAAGACTCCTTCAAGTCATTTTTGTTTTGTTTTTTTCATAAAGGGTAATTTAAGGTATTCCTTCCCCTCCTGCTATACACAGTGCAGTAAGACTTAAAGCCCAAAGGATCTTCTCCTTAAATCACCCATTCAAATCTGTGTGATGAAAATATATTTAAATGTAACATTTCAATCTTGCTTTGCATTTGAACTTTTAAGTTCTTTTCCAGGAAAACAAGTGTCTCGTTAGTCTTTTTTAGCTGTTCTGCCACACTGATCTGCAAATAAACAAGAATCCTCACACTACCTTTCTTTTTTTTAAAGGATTCATTATATATCCACGTGTTTTTTAACCAAAATACAACATACAGTTAGTCTGATTGAGTCTTGCCACTTTTAAAATGTTACACAACTCACTGCTCACCAAGAGCATTGAGATTTGTCACTATCAGCTGTTTTCACAAGCTAGACAAGTTTTAGTAGATGCTGCATATGCTGGACAACATCCTTCCAAAAGGAACATCAACCACAACCTACACTTATGTAAATAAACAAACAAATAAACATTTGAGTAAACTCAAAGCCATTTCAATGCATAGTTGTTGGAATTAGCATGGGGTGTGTGTGTAAACCCATGGTTTCAGAAAGTCTCAGTGTCTGGTTGACCCATTGTGGGGGCAATCATGAAAGCCTCACTGGGTAGCTATGCAAACCAGAAAGAGCAGCTGCAAAACCTCCTCAGTTTAAGAAATCAGCACTCCTATCTGCTTTACTTTTTGTTATGGGGTGAAGAGTTTTGTTTTTTTTTTTTTTCCTTTTTTGTAAATTAAGGAAGGATGACAAAATCTCTTCTCTTTGGCAAGTCTGAATCAATTGTTCCAAAGAGAAAGACAGTTGTCTACACACTTGCTAAGGATACTAAAACCAAAAGTGATTGAAAGTAAAAACATTGCTGAGCAACAGAAACTGAAAGTATTGTAAACACCAGCATTTCCTCCTCAGTAAACACTGAAAGTAGCAGACAAATCAATGTAGTCTAGGACATTCAGCTATGACACTTGTTCTCTGGAATAATCATGTAATATTCACCTTGACTGTATTCCCCAATCACCACTCTGTAGTTGCAGAAGCCTCGCTGATGCTATTCTTAATTTACTCATTTTTAGGTGTAAGAACAGATTACCATTGCAAAATTTCATCTTAATTTGTGAGGTTTATGCCTCTTTTACACTGATACTGAGTAACCCCATCTGCATTTAAGAAACATTTTGTGATGAGCGGTAACCAAACACAGAGTTAAAACTACTTCTGTTTCTAAGTCACTCTACTGAAGTGTAGGAGACTTCAGCATTATTAAACAAGGGGAACATGTGTCCAAAGGAAACCACCAGGGAAAAGGATCTCAGCAATATTATTGAGAAATAAGAGTTAACACACAAGTTCCCAAAAGGCATGGGGAACATTTTCACTATGGATGATTTGCAAAGGAATGTTACAAACTTCATCCCTTCCTCAAAAGACCTTCAGGGAAGCATCTCTTCTAGGAAGTCTCACAGTATCAAAGCAGCTCAGAACTGAACTCATGCAAAGACCACATTTGGCTTTGGAGCAGCATGAGAGCCTATGACAGGAGGAACATGAAAACAGACCACAGGTATCAGTAGACATATTCTCATGGCAAGCAGCTAATTTTCAGCACAGAAACTGAAAACACTGCATTAAACTAACAGAACTGGCATTTGCCTTTCCACTGAGGGTCATTAATTACAAGATACCTTCTACTGGTTTTTAAAGGCTTCGCTGATTAACTGATGTGTTGTGCTCCACTTCCAGTCTTTGCTCCTAAAAGGTACTACTGTCACTGCCACCACTGAAACACCTTGTATTGGTGGGACAAGCCATTATCTGAACAAACACATTTGTTGATGACCATAAACCAGAACACACTGATCTCATGCCCAAGATCAGAGCCCAAGATCAAGCAAGAGCTAAGGCAGCAGAAAGTGCGATTCACATGCTGCTTCTGCAAAGTCAGAGGCACTGGCAGCACTATATTGCAGAGATAAATGAACCAGAAGAACTGCTCCTAGTAATTTCCACAGCTGTTTAAGCTCAGCCTACTGCTTTTACACAGTCTGCATTAATAAAGACTAAACCCCTAGCAAGTGTCAGCTGTGGTCAAACACTGCATATCCGTGGTTTGGAAGCATCAATTTCAGACCATGGATAGTCACAAGAGTCCCTTATCCTCCAAGAAGGTGTTTTCTGTTCTCATAACAGTTATTCATCCTAACACAATAAGGGAATGTAAGTGAGCAACTAAGAAGCAACAAGCCAGAGAGAGAGAAATTTAAAATTCTGAAGAACCCTGTAATGAGAGGCTCCAGGACATACTGGGAAGTCAATCAACACATAAGATAACTGCAGCAGTTAACTAGAAAATATGAGGAGCTTGGAAAGGCCCTAGATCATTTTCCCCTGACTGAGGCTTGTAGCATCTGGACCTTCCAAAGTGCCTCTAGGGTTACATTCCCTAAGGAGCACAGGATCTTGGCCTCACTGCAAGCAGCCAGACCCAAGGGGAAGGAAGGAAAGCAAACAGCAAAATGTTTCCAGAAAGTTGCCTGGGCTCTGGACCTTGCTGCAACTATAATCAGCTTTTCATTTGCAAAGCCCTCTCCCTTCTTTCTTAAAAGTCATTATTCCTGTATATGAAATGGGATACTGGGGTGACAACCCATTGCTCTAATCAGGCTGCAAGAAAAACACATTAAAAAAGAAACTACGGCCTAAGTTCACCCTTACAAGACCTTTATGAGCCTCACATCAGTCTACATGAAGCAGGAAGAGTTCCCATTTCATATCACACATGGACAACGGCAGACTGTTTGCCCACACCCTCCAGGAGACCTCACCTTCCTCGACAGAGGATGGCCTCCTGCCTCCACAGCAGGATCCCAGGAAGCATAAGCAGCAGCAGCTGTTCCATGCTAGCACGGTATTGTTTTGAGGTGGGCAGTCATGGATTCAGATGTTAAAAAGCAGCTTTTAGAAGCATCTATTTAGAGGTAAGTTTCAGTCTTCCCTCTGCGAGAAGCATAACCTATGAGGTGTTTTTTTTTTTTTTAGCAGGGGCACAAAAGTGGAGGAGGAGAAAAAAAAGGCAAAGAGGAAAAAACAAAAAAAGGCAAGAAGAAAAAAAAACCTTGGTGGGTTGAGCACCTGCATATGCTAAAGGCACTTCATGTTTTATATATGAGAATACTATCACCCCCAGTGAAGATTTCCAAGTAAATCAGTCACACAGAGTCTCCACAGCCTGCTTTCAGAAATATGGCTTTTACAAGTAATTATTTCAATTCAACCATTTGATTTATATTCCTTTGCAGTTATTTCTAGTGAGGCATATTTCAAGCGGAGAATTCTACATCAGCTTCCACCTTGCCGCTGCCCATATAAATGTGGCAATTAGGACAGAAAAATCAGTGAACAACGCAGTATTTCACCTTAAATAAAGCAGCTCAGGAAATAATGCACCATTTATTTGGTACCATACAGCCAGGGAAGAAACACAGTGTCTCTGTAACATGCTTTAAAGAGGGTTTGAAATCCATTGGCAGATCTTGATGGAAGCCTGTCCTTGTCAACAAAACCCACGATCCATAATAATGCTCAGTATTGTGCTTTAATTCTCCCTTTGATCAGAGAGCATCTGATGATCAATCAGGAGTCCCATGGAATAGCACTCTGAATTTCAATGTCAACACAGCAGTACTGTGGTAATGATTGAAAATATTTACATATTGCCTCATCGATCGTGGGGTGTTCTTTGCCAACCATCTGGCTACTGGGCATTCCTTTTTTCTTTTTTTTTTCTTTTTTTCTTTTTTAATGTTTTTTTGGTTTGTTTTGGAGGGTTTTTTTTTTTTCATTTTTTAGGGCTTTCAATACTAGCAATGTGGGTTGTTTTTAACATCTTTGCAACTAACATCCAGCATCCCACCTGCATCAGGTTCTCCAGATCTTTTTAACCCAAAACGTTAGCAACATCATGAATCAAAAGGAATGAAGGAAAAAAAGAAAAAAATAAACCTCTTAACAAATCCCTTAACAAGGACAAAACTAAAAAAAACAAAAAAAAACACCAAACAAACAAACACCAAAAAGCAAACAAAAAAAACCCAAACCCCACCAACCAAACACCTGCTCCATGCTTACCAGAATGATGTGCCAATTCAGCTACAATGTCTCGTTTTTAATGTGACTCAAAGGTGTCACCATTTTGACAACAGATGAGTCAAATGGAAATATGTCACTCACTCTGCACTCATTGCCAGCCTCGAGAAAAAAAACTAAACCTGCAAGGTCTATTGTTTCCACCTCCAGGTGGAATACCTTATAATAACTGCAATGCAAAGCCTCTGGGCTCTGTAGCATGTGCCTGTGTTTATACTGCCTTTAGTAACTGCTGAAGTCATCCAAGGCAAGCAGTTCAGGACAGCTGCTGCCACACGGACAAGGATAATGCTTAATCAAGCATCCATTAGTCTCCCTTGCCTTCCCAGTTGGAGTTTCTGCACACAGAAACTCACCCTGCTCACCCCCAGGTATGTCTCACCTGGCTGCGACCCTGGCTACCTCTGACACCCAACAGATGTAGAAATGCTCACCCAGGCTATGTAAATGCTAGAAACTGGAATTTTAACATCTAAAAATCCCAAATAAAACTAAGAAAGCACTTCTCTCTGCAAGGGGCTCTGAGCACCAACAGGTTTCACTCCTACAGCAGAGTTTTACACAACACTCACCTTGCTGACTGCGAGGTTTCCAGGTAAAACTAAATTTCACATGAACTTTGACAATCTTATCTGCAGGCATCCTTCTAGGAAGCTTGAGAGCAAATCGAGTCAAATACCCAAGGAAGATTGACATCTACAAGATCTACATGTTTGCTGCAAGGGATCTCTGCAGAATACTTGATAGGAATATGAAAAAAGTGGTTCTCAAACAGTTGTTTCAAGGGCTTTTTTTTAGTGCCTTCTGGCCTGTTTATAATGATAGGCTGACTCTGCTTACTGCTAGTACCATAAATTTGATCTGGGAAGAAAGGGAGGTCTAAAAGTCAAATTATATTCAGCCTTTAAACCAGGAATAAAACCCACTCAACACAGGCTAGTTAATGATTCTGGCAGTAACGTCTAAGATAGAACACCACCCCTTTTGTTCAGTTCTCCTTTGGAATAAAATACAGGGAAAAAAACCCAAAACAAAACTACTGAATTAGACAACAAAAGACAAAGCAAGTGGAAAAAAAACTGCTAACATATCCATTAGACAATGAAATCTCCCCTTCATGGCAAGCTCCTTTTTCTGCTGGGCAAACTGTATGAAGGAGGACAGAACAAGGCTGTTAGAAATGGATTTATAAGACTAACTCTGAGAAGTTTTACTACCCAAAGTCTTCCCCTTGCACACCACCACACAACCATGCTGCATTTCCAGAACTATTGCTGTGAGCATAAAGAGGAGATAAAGTGCACACTCTCAGCAAGGCAAGCCAAACCATCTCTTGGTCTTCTAAACAAAATAATAGATCAAAGCTGGGAAGCCAGAGCAACACACAGAAGCTGTAATCAGAGGTTCAGAAGTTTAATCCTTCAAGTATGCTTGCCCAAATACGCTCTTCCCCCACGCAGAGGTGGTGTTAGATAAATGTGCCTTTCTGAAAAGCCTATTTATAGGCATTAAATATAAGCAAAAGTTAGCATTACAATTTATTCTGTTGTCCCAGAACAGACAAAAGACACCTTGTGTCCATGCTAAACACATCTTTGAGAATATTTGATGGGAGACATTTGCCATCTGCTGAAGTTAAAACTTGGAACAGTATTTTACAATTCAGATACATATTAGACAAATAATGAGTCCCAAGAGTCTGAATAAATGATGCTTAAAACAAAGGAAAGAGGGGGAAAAAAAGAAACTTTATGCCCTTCTTCTCCATCAAGTGCTTTGGTGGATCAGAAGCCTAAAAGCACTACACTCAAAATAATAACAGCCCACTTGGAAACAGGGAAGACAGTTTTGTTCCAAAGCAAAACTAGAGACAGAACACTGGGATGTGTACTGTCTCTTCTACTGAATTGTGACCTGCAACACTTCAGATGTCTGCCCTTGTTTAAAACAGAAGCCACCCTCCACCTCTGATTGCAAAGAACACTGAAAGTCAGCCGTGGAGAGTGCTACCAAGGAGCACCAAGGAGGACGGCAGAGAAAAAGCAAGCGAGAGGCCTTCCTCCCCCTTCTGTTCTTTTTCACAAAATCTCTCTGAGTTATTTACATACTCACATCCTGAACTCCCCCTCTGCTTTCACAGTTTGCAGTTAACTCTGCATTCTGCTGGAGATAACACGTTTGGCTTTCAGCATGTTTAGGCTAGAACACCCTCTGAACATAACGCCAGGTCACCAAGCCCACAGAGCAAAGTATTTCCAGATGCAGAGACTGGCTGGAAGATAACAGACAGAAATATGAGGCTCCATCTCTCCACCACCCTGAAGAAATCAACCTACTCAGTGAAGAAGACAACTAAAACAGCTTGGCAACGCCTACAGCTGGTGCTCAACCTCAGATCCAGCAAAAAAAAGATGTAAATATTTAGATTTCAATTTCATCTGATATGATAAATATAAAATGTCTTTTTCCTTCTTAAAAAAAAAAAAGAGAGAGAGAGAGAGAGAAGAAAAGTAGCCTTAAAATAGGTAAGCCACCCACATGGAGAAAATGATCCTGCAGCATTTATACCTTTAGGAGGAGGTTATTTAAGTTATGGTATTGAACTTGAAACAAATTGCAGTGACAGGTAAAGTTGTTCCCATTGAATGGTCTCTTCTGACATATACAAAGCAGAATCACACCACAGCTATATCGAAATACAGACATAAAATTGTCTGATGGCAACCCATGATTTTTTTTACTTCTTAAGAAATACCCATGGCCCTTCAGGGCTCCCTACAGAGTGAGAACTCTGACTCCAACTCTTATCATCTGGAAAAAAAAGACTCAGAGCAGTCCACTGAGTCCCAAAACAGACTCCTGGTAACCCATACAAGGGACAGAAGCAGATGAGGAGCAGTTTACCATGGCTGTACTATAAAAACCTGAAATCCTTCCATAACCTTTTAAAGCACATAATGGAATTAAGGCCCCACCACACATCCACAGTTAAGTCATGCAAATATCAAACTTCTTTGGAGCTGGAGATAACAGAGCCTCGCCCCTAATGCGCCAAGATATGCTAAAGTGCTCAACGTGCTGATGTGATTACACACTCCTACCCTCCAAATTAGCTGTGGCACCGCTAGAGAAATGCCTTCTCAGGTCACTGCTCTGTGGGTTAAGTAAGCTAATATGCTTGAATTAGTGTCCCGAAGCTCCACAATCGTTATGTAAGTGCCTGCAATCCAAACAAATCAGAGTTAACTTCCCTGTCCCTTACAAGAATCACTGCCTCGATGACTAATTTATGAAACTTTCATCTGTTCATTCACTGTTACCATTCCCAAGTCCTCCCAGTTACACTGCAACAATCAGAGGGCCTTCCGGTTGGTAGGAAACTACCTCATTACTAGATTGTACCGACCTCTGCTCACTTTGTCCCCTAAGAGACATAGAATCTGGGTGAAAAAAAAACAAAAACAAAAAGGAATTCCAGTATCTGGTCTCCATGAGGAGACTTGAGCCATTCAGAGGAAAAGAACAAGGTAAGCAGAAAAATCACTTTTCCTCATCACGTCCAAGGAGTCTCTCCAACTTACCTAATCTCAACTGTTTTCCTGCTGAAGAGAGGCTTAAGGTTCCTGCTCACACCACCACAGCACACACCAACCTCAGCTGTCCAAACACAGAGTCAGGACTGTGAAAGCTCTGCAGAGTCCTTGCTGCCCGAGACACTCAGTACCCAGGGTTGGGGTTTTTTTCTGGAAAAAAACCTTGTAGTACACAAAGACACTGGTTTTTTGATGTTGTAGCTCTTGAAACCTGAAGGAAAAAATCTGGAAGCTGTTCAAAAGCCAGCGGGAAAAAAAAAATTTAAAAATCTAATTTGGAGTCCTCAAGCACTAGCTCAGCAAGGAGAAGCCGAAAACCAGCCTTTAGAGTGAAAGGCTGCAAAAGACCTCAGCTGCTGTTCAGGGTGCCCACACTCCTACCCAGACAGCTGCCCTCTGCCCAGCACTTCTTAATCAGCTGAGGTGTTTGCTTTCCGTTCCTGCCCTCCATGGCACCGTGGCTGCAGAGTCAGAGCACTGGTATGTGCCCTCTTGCCAGGATGCAGGAGCAATGACCTAGACACCCTCACTCCTGAACTCTGGAGCACTCTGCCAGGGCTGATGGCTTTGCTGTAGCTTTCCACATCGCTCACTGACCTGGTCTGCAGATAACCCTATCCTTGTTACCATTCTTTGTATATGGAAGCACACATGCTGGAGATGCCATTTTCCCTCCCACCAAGGAGCACTGAAGTTCCCCTCCTGGATGGTCTCACATCGCAAAGCCAGCAACTCCTTGCTGGGATCTCCTCATACGTGCCTAGGCCCTCCAGGGCAGGTTTGAGCCCTGTGCTAATATTATTAGATTTCTTCCTGCTCTTTTATGACAAATCACGCAGCTCCCTGCACCCACATATGTTCAATAATTGTTTATCTCCACTTGACTAAGCAAGTGACTTATTTCTTCTCGTCTCTGAAGCTTAACCCAGTAGGAACCAAGCTCAGAGAGGGTCACCAAAGCGGCAATCAGATCTGTCTCCAGAAACTACTGTCTCTTAGGAAGTCCTCTGAACCCTCAGAGCCACCCTGCAAAAAAGGAACTCTAGCTGGTTTCTAAGCTCTCTAGAGGAGTTTACTGAAACATGCTGCTGTGACCTTCTATTTTTTTAAATTATTATTTATTTATTAATTTAAACCCCTCATCGTTGAAACAGTCACAACAGCAAAATTCCTTGCCTCTGGAAAAGGCACGAGTATGACTTCAGGAGCTCTGTGTATTGACTTGGCTTCATGATGACTAAAACTCCTTGAAATGACAGAATTTGAATTAGCTTCATGCTAAAATGTTCTATTCTTCTGACATTAAGATCTAAATACCATTCAGTATTTTGCCCACTTAAAAAAAAATTCGTAGGACTCTTGGCCTGGTACCATGATTAGAGAAGCCACATTCCCTTTCAGTTCGTGGGTAAGTTGACACAGACTCCTCTGGCCCAGCACAATGTTGTGGCATCTGGATTTCCTCCAATACCCAGGAAACAAGGTTAAAAATAAAGTGTTTTAGTTATCCCCTCCTCCCCTCACATTAATTACTCCATTGCTGTTCACACTGAATACTACAGAACATTTCTGTTTATATGATGCTTTCAGACTCAAAATTAAATGCAGACATATCTTACTAATTTGGAGAGATAAAGAGAAATATTAATTGCATCATACCCTATGTCAGCCAGCTTTAAAACTCAATTAGGAGGCATCTTCACCATTTAGAGAAATTGGCTATTAAGAAAATCATGGGGTTTAGATGTTCATTTTTCTTTCTAAGAAAATAAAGACAGATGTTGAAGTCTTTTCCTCCCCTCTCTTGAAAACGAAGCATGTGTGGAGAGTAAGAGGAAGACTGAAAGAAAAAGATCACATGAAAAAAAATATTTCTCAGTGGGTCACGCTGGTCCTAGAAGAGGACATTACTGTGAATATGCATGGATGGTATGAGTCAAACTACACTCAGGCACAAGCATCAGCTTTCACTTGCCATTTTCTGAAGCTTTCCAGTCAAGCTGCCAAGACAGCAACTNAAATTCAAAAGCCCCTAGCACCTCTGTCAGTAGTAGGTTCTGAGAAATTCTACTTAAAAAAAAAAAAAAATCAGGACGAGGTCCTTTCAAACTGGTTGCTGTCAACTAAAATGAAAAGTTAGATAAAACTCCCACATAGCAGATGGTAAATCACAATAAATGCTCAGGCTGTTAGATGCACAACAAGTGAAACACACCATCAGAAGCAAACTCAAAATAGAAAGGATATTTTAATATTTGTTATATTGGGGGGGGGGGGGGGGGAAGAGCCCTGTTAAGCTCATCAGAATCAAAAGCCATACATTGAGGGCTTCTTACTTTCCCCACTGCCTCACACCAACATGAGGAACAGCTAAACAACTTTATCAGAGTTACATTAGGCAAAGGGCTACTGTCAGCAAAAGCCCAGGAGCTCGCTAGTTAGACATCACTTTTGAGCCATTCTATCAAGTAACTTTAAAAAAAAAATTGTTAAAAGATACAAGGGAATTGTTTACTGAAACCATTACTGTTTCCTGAACACAGATGCAAGAAAAAGTTATATTAAGAAGATAAACAGCTGCTACTGTATGCTGTTTAAGTGGTAACAAAAGCATCTAAGGGCCATAAAGGGAATAGTAAGGGAATTAAAAAGCATTTTTATGCATGAAGATGGCTAACATCCGTACATTCATTAAAGTGGTATCAACCATGCTTTTAATTAAAAGTTAGTGACAAAAACTTAAATATGATTAATGAAACCTAGCAGCCTACCAGAAGTCTGCTCTGTCAAAAGGAAGAAGCATAGCAAGCTGCATTTCCAGCCCTTGTTTGCTCATTTCTCTTTCCCTCTCTGAGATGCTGCCACATTCACAGCACACAGCAAGGACCACAAAGCAGCATTCCTGTGAAAAACAGCAAGCCAGGACAAGTCTGCAACCATGCCTTCATGCTTGGCCATTCTTTATTTTGTATATCCCAAGGAGGCATTTCAATTACCGAGCAGCCTGGGGCCAAGATGATGAGCTGGTTACCTGTCAGAATAACCACCTCTACAATCATCCATCAACCATCACAAGCATGGGGTCTGCCAAGGGCCAGGAAAAAAACAGCAGTCTCCTATTCAACAGTGGAAAAAAATAACTCAGAAGGCAGTGCTGAACTGTGCAATGCAGTCAAGTCTTCTTGTGTTACTCAGGAGCACAACACAGTCATAATAAAAATAAACTATGTGATAAAAATACAGCACAAGCAAAAAGATGTGGGCAGGGAGAGGGAATTAGTATGCAAGAGGAGGATAAGGAGTCCTACAGACCATAGATATTCCCACATGCAATCAATCTAACTACCTCCTAGTTAAGTCCTGACGTCCATGAACACTAATCTGTTACCACTGTCCTTTTGAACCAGAGCTGAACACATGCAGATTATGTCTGCGAACACTGCAGACACTTTTTGGCATCATGTAACCCACTCAGCTCCTTTCAGGTGCACAGGGCACACAGAGGGTGGAAGCTCTCACTTTAGAGCAGCTACTAACACAGGAAGAACCTTTCTTGTTTTGCTTAAAACCAGAATTGAAATAAACTTGGCACCAGTCATGTCATTTTAAGATAAAATGTAGCAGGACCAAGTTGTGTGGCTGACTGAACAGGACAGTATTCTGAGGGGTTCAGAGAATTGTCAGCGTTGGAAGAGACCTCAAAGATCATCCAGTTCCAACCCTCTTGCCGTGGGCAGGGTCACCTCACACTAGACCAGGTTCCCTGCTCCGGGCTCAGTTAATGACCCTGCAGCCTATCAGATTGAGCACCTCAGTGCATTCCTCCGTGCTACAGCTTCTTCAGTGGAGGGGGGGGGGGAGCTGGGGAAAAGGTGAAGTGATTTAACCCTCTCACAGCTGGGCAAAAAGCTAAAACTGTTCATGCTGTAGCCTGCTACCAGAAGCAGCATACTCCAAAATGGAGCCTAGGGTTGTTTGGGAGCACCAGGCAAGTGATGGGGACACCAGGAGAAGGGATTGCCCAGTGCACCAGAGAGGATCTCCTCCTGTAGCTCATTATTCTACTAAGAAATGGTCATTCTGCTATTCCTAAACGAAGAAATATCTTCCTTCTGCCCTCCACAGGGTAGGCATAACCTCAGGAACAGGGCTGACGGCCAGTCAGCCACCCAGCAGCTGACTGCAGGTGGATCTGGTGCCCCGAAAGCTCGTGAGATTCCTCCTCAGATGTAATTTGTCAAAGGTGTCCTGTAGCGAGGTCTCACCCCTCTGCTCCCACCACAGACAGGGTGGCCAACACTAGCAGCACCTTCGCCCCCTCCTCATGCACGGGCTTCGTGAGCCACCGCCGCTCCGATCGCACCAGGCGTCTCCTCTTGGTGCCCCTGCCAGAGCCGAACTCGTTAGAATTCAAGCTTGGCAGATGTGGAGGAAGGAGGACGGCGGCCAGGCCGAAGGCTCTCCCACGAACAGGGTCTGCTCTGGCCTCACCCGCCCGGCAGTGAAGGCAGCTGGCATGATCCCCCAACAGCCGGTACGGCCTCCTGGCACGACCCACGGAGCCACGCTCCCTCTAACCTTACGAAACGCCAGGTGCCCGTCCCCGCTGTCAGAGCGCCGGCACTACAACCGCGACCCCGGGCAGAGGAGTCCGTTTGCCGCCTGCAGGGTGGCGGGGGTCGGCAGGATGTAACACAACCGAACCTCCTTAGTACACCGGCGGGTGCAGAGCAAGACTGCGAAGCCCTGGCTATGCTGTGTGCAGCATCGAAGAGCCAAGGCAGCGTGCTGCGATGGCTGCAGCGCCCGCGGTGCAGCGGTCCGGTCCCTTCCTGGCCATTTAGAGGACTATTCGGGAAACTTTTACCGCCGACACATCCCGCTGGCCGCGGGCGGCGGTAAGACGACCCGATTCCGCTCAGGCCGCGGCAGCGCC
>VWZE01000746.1:449495-476797 GCA_013396675.1 Eubucco bourcierii
GATTTAGACCAGATGTTAGGAGGAAGTTCTTTACAGTGAGGGTGGTGAGGCACTGGAACAGGTTGCCCAGGGAGGTCGTGGATGCTCCCTCCCTGGAGGTGTTCAAGGCCAGGTTGGATGAGGCCTTGAGTGACCTGTACTAGTGGGAGGTGTCCCTGCCTATGGCAGGGGGCTGGAACTAGATGATCCTTGAGGTCCCTTCCAACCTTACCATTCTATGATTCTATGATCTTGGAGGTACATTAACTGCAGACAGGGACTAGCAAAGCCTCATTATCTTGCCTAAAGCAAACTTCCCAGAAGAATGCAAAACATTTGTATGGATCATCTTTCAAGTGATCTTCAAAACACATCATCTTTTTTTTTTTTTTTTGTGGTTAATAAACAGATGAATGTACTGTGCTAATTAAGAGTTACTTTTACTGGTGTAGCATATCTAAATATCAGCAAGTAGACTAATTGTCAGGAAAACACTCATTTGAGTACAGGCATTAATAAAAACAAAAGCAGAACATTGTGACAGGAATTACAGAAGTGAGGAAAGATTTAGTTCAATCAATCATTTAAAAAATCTGAAACAACTGGCTTTGTTATACTCTTTGCCATCTGTAATGCAATGTTTAGCTATAGAATTTTATTAGCATGGCTGAGTACCTCTTAATATAGACCCTGCTAACATATGCAAGGTATAACTGAGTTAAGCATAGGAAAAAATATTGCCCTTCTTTTTCAATCTAATTGTTTCTTTTGTGCCATTGTGTTTGTGCACACACACACATAGACATTAAAATAACTGTGTGAATGGTATTTCTGTCTATAGAAGTCAGATTTAGAGGAGTTTTAAAAGTTGGACTTCATAAAGTGTCAGCTTCCTAATCAAGCAGCTTTCATCAATATACAAGATGTTGTGGTAAAAAAATACAGTTTTGCCCCACCTTGAAAGCTTACCTTCTGCATCATCTAATGACAGGAACTGGAGCCTCTTCCTTGGATTATTGTGCTGTAAAGTAGATGTAGGACCAGCTTCCAGGTCATCTAGAAGTATATCATATCTACAGAGCAGGAAGCACACAACAATTACTTTCTAGAAATCATAAATCAAATAAATTATTTTCTACTTTTTCATGGTCTGCTGTAATAAAACAATTTTTAATAAAATAATTTCTATCAAACAGGCATTCCAAGTCCTCTGATCATCACTCATAGTAGTATACACCAATATACTCCTATTTATACACACCAAAATACCCTTTCCTTGTGACTGTCTTTCAGAAGTAAGCAAAGCTGCTGACTCTGAATGTGCTGAGCTCCCATGCTGAACATGCTGAGCTTCTTGTCAACCTCAAGAAGCATCGAAGTAGTGCTACACATTTCTTCTTCTTCATGCAAGCGTCCTTCACTTTAATCTCACAGCCAAGTATGTTCTCAAACTCTACCAGTCTTGCCAAACAAAGAGTTCTATAGGAACCACAGTATCCAGTACAGTAAGCAGAAAGTTAAGTCATTTAATTTTCAGTGTGCTTGTAATGCCACGATAGGTAGGTAAATATTACTCTAAATTTGTATTAGTTCTTTGTCACTAATAAATGCTGTGTCAATAGTAAACCAACACCTCATTTGGTGACTGCCAAAGACAAGAAATCATTCAAAAGTCTTCTTGCTAGATCTTTAAAAGAAAGCCTGAGATTCAGTTCAGAAACCTTCACATGATTTTCAGTGAACAGGAAGCAGCAGCATTAACTTGCTGCTGCTCTAAATGATCAGAACACATTTGTCCTCACAACACTCATACCTTGTCACTGTGTTTTCATTTCTGCTAAGCAAATGGCTAAATCCAGGAGAGAGGTTTTCTTTTGGAGACCGTTTGGGGCTGTATGTCACAGACACTGGTGCCAACATTATCTCTCTTCTTGCTGCAAAAGACAAAGTTTGACTACCTAAATAAAACTTCTCCCAGTGCAGTATCTCCCACTCACATGCTTAGACCCCAAAGGATGCCTTTCAAAGCTCTTTAGGTGTTTATTTAAAATGAAGAAAAGTGCCTTATCACAACATAGAAAAGATTAAACTTAACCTAAACTTCTGAGGTTAGATTAAACTTAACCTAAACCTCTGAGGTTTTCTGTAGTTGGAGATAAGCTATTTTTACCAGATTTTGGAATAATGTAGAAATCCTCTTTATTTTTCTTTCTTTTAGAGCAGTCTTTTGCTGTTTGCTGTGCCAGGGGAGGTTTAGGTTGGAGGTGAGGAGAAAGTTCTTCACTGAGAGAGTCATTGGCTACTGGAATGGGCTGCCCAGGGAGGTGGTGGAGTCACCATCCCTGGAGGTGTTCAGGGCGCGTTTGGACGTGACACTCGGTGCCATGGTCTAGTCTTGAGGTCTGTGGTGATGGGTTGGACTTGATGATCTTTGAGGTTTCTTCCAACCCTGGTGATACTGTGATACTTTCTGGGTAGCACAAGCCACAAACTTTCGAAAAGCACTTACTTGGAGTACTGGATTTCCTGTTTGAAGGAGGAAGGGATGACGACCTCTGGCCAGAAGGGGGGCTGTACCGTTTTGGTCTGTGATGCTCTCTACCTTTCTCTGGGGATCTGTTAGCAACCAGAGAAGTTTCAACGAACCCAACAGTTTGCCGTCGATTTGATGTTTCTAAGGAAAAGGAAAAAGTTATAATATAAATCAATCTTTTTCCATACAAGAACTCACAACTATTCTCCTGTACTCAGCTTTTACTGTACAAAGACTGCGTTTAAGTCTGCATCAGATCAATGTACTTGTGTTGTTTTGCTCAAGTCTTGTTTCTTGCTCATCATATTCATGAAACAGTTTAAGTCCTGGAAAAGGATGCTTTGCAGTGTGTGTGGGAGAAGGGATGCTAAATAACACTGATTTAATAAAGAGACAGCAGAAAGCAGAACAAAAGCATCTTTTTGGGAAAGAGGAACAGAGTACCTGCCTGAACCAAGAATATGAAAGCATTTAAGAAAAACTCAGTGTTTTCTAATTGCAAGGCTTCCTAAATCAGTATTGTTAGAAGCGCTCAGTGCAGTCTACAGTACACATGCCAGCTTTTAGCAACATCCTGATGCACCATGAGAACAAAACTAAAGTGGATGTGCAGCCAGCCAGTGCTTTGCGAGGACTATTAACTGTTTATAAACACTGAGATATTCTTAGAAAAAGGACATTAACTACTCTGAAGCCTGAGACCTATCAGCAACCTTTGCATTCCCTCTATTTCAAACAAACCATTTAACTGTGCCATTTTGATTTTTTTTTAGGAAAACTCCATGCTAAAACTTTTTATCCCATCATTCAAGCCTGATGGACTTTTAATGCTGAGAATAACAAAACCAAAATATACACATAGAAAAGTGAGTAAAAAACAAGTTCAGAAATACAGAAATAAAAGTTACTAGCAGATGCATCTTCTTTTTCTGTCTGTGTACCCCAATCTTTAAATGCTTTTGCTTCTTCAAGTTCTTTGAAAGCTTTTATAATTGGTGCTTCTGACATCTCATTTTCTTTCCCTGTTGTGTTTGTTGAAGAGTCTTCTTGTGAGGAGTCTTTTTCAGGAGGAGAACAGTACCTTAAAAGAATGTGAGGCAGTGAAGGGAGAAAAAAAAGAAGTATTTTTACTTTATTTCATATATTCCAATACTAATTGAATTTAAAAAACCTGGAGAAATTCAGTCTGACATTTATAGTCATCAAATACTAACTGAATTTAAAAAAATCTGGAGAAATTCAGTCTGACATTTACAGTCATCAAAACAAAAAAACATAAGGGTGTTTTTTTTATTTCAGCCAAGAACCTCAGAAGACTGTGTTATAGCTAACTAAAGAATCTAAAACTGAAGTGTGAGTTAAATTTGGTGATTTTAATTTGAAGCTCTTAGAAATAAATACATCCTGACAAAGACTTTAGAAACTTCTGATGAAGATGGCAAACTACTAAATTGCACATTAAACTAAACTGGAGGAAAGCTGCAGTCAACTGCTACAGCTCACATCAAGTACAACAGAGCAGTATCCAAACTCAGAGTAGAATTTGACTCAAAACTGAGAGCATAGAGCCAGTAGCACAAGACGCAGTTGAAGCTTTCTGATATTTCAAAGCAGGTACTTGAAGGCTGCTGCTTGCTTCACACCAGGTTAGTGAAAGAAGGAAGCTCTTTTGTCTTCAAAGGATTGTAAGGCATTGAGAACTGTATTTAACAAGCATAAAAATCTAAAAATACGATTCTAGTCAATTCTGAATAAAACTATTTTTAGAAGTGTTCAACTTTACACCATAGTGGAGGCTGAAGGAAAGCCACTCACCTAGGAGGAATGTAGATTTCTTCTAATCTGTTATCTTTGGGGCTTTCTTCAACTTCCAAAGGCTGGCCAGTGAAGATTGAATATTCTGCTCCTGGTATCAACCACTTTCGCCTGCTGACATCAGGAGTGGCCAACTTGCTATGAGAGGAAAAAATACTTCAAAATCATAAAAGCCTTTGGGATTTTCCCCTGTTTTTCTAAGAAAGAAAAAAAATAAGAAAATCCATCTACTTATTCTAGTTAGCAGAAACTATAACAAATATACAATAACCTTGTAAACACTGTGGAAAAAAATCACTACTTTTTAAAACACGTTTGGAAAGTACGAATAAAATAGTAAAAAAAGAATTCAACTTTATGTTGAAGTTGGTTTTAATAATTTCTTGGCACGTGAAGTCTCTGGATTACATCATGTTCTAATCCAGTTTAGCTGATGGACTGACATCACTGACCCATTTTTAGTCAAAACACATTAAAAAGCATTCTAAGCCACAGGACTTGTTTCCACACTGTGGAACATTGACTTACGTGGCACAAGAGGGCCTTAAACGACTTTCAGTAATGTGGCGAAGTTTCAGTGCATTTTCATGTTCTACTTGCTTGAGTTGAGCTTCCAGTTTTGAAATTGTCCTAATGTGGAAGTAGTAAAGATGTGTTATAAGATGATTCTAATTATATTAAAAAAAAAAAAAGTGTATTACACACATATCTTGAAGTTTACTCAATTTTATTCAGATATGCTGGTCAAGATAGAAGAACAAGAGCAACTATTATATTTTTATCTGTCTATCTAAATAGGTATATAAATATCCATTTGAATTCTAAGTAAGTTAAGCTAGGTAACCTAGCTAGAAAGACAGGACCAGGAGATATCACAGTGGATCAAAGTATTCACTTCCCAGGGGTTGGGGAAATCAAAACAAAAACATTTTTCTTCCTTGAAATGATGCGCTGATACAAAAGTCTCCTTGACTCTGGATTTAATGAGAGGCTCGTTCTCCTGTGTGTCACTCGGGTAACTCCATCAATCTGCTGCTCAGGTTCTTCACAAGACTTCTCTCTCTGCCACATACTGCAGTCCACATCTTCAGTGAACTGGCCCTTCACAACACAACGTTTCCCCACTTGCAGAACAGAAATGGAGAAGGATATAAAAATCTCCTTTTCCCTACAACTTCCCTGTCTGGAATGGTCCCTAGATAGCAGCATTGAGAATCAGGCAGGAGAAAATAAAGCATCAGTCTAAATATTTGACTAAACGGTCCTTCATGTCCTCAACAGTCCCAATAAAAATTGCAGGTTGAGACTTTCACAATTACCTTTTCAAATCCGAAATCTGGGTGTTTGCATCAAGCAATTTGTTTTCCGTTGTATTTAACGTGTCCTACAAGCACACAAGGGGAAAAGTAAAAAGCCTAGAAACTAGAAGTGTATCAAGAGACAAAGCAGTTAACTCTACATCACTCTTGAAAGTAACACATTAAATACACTTTCTTATTTGAAAGAGAGGCCTAGTAAATTGATTTGGCTTTGCAATACTTTTGCTGTCTATGACTGGAAAACAACATACTCCAAATTCCCTCCTTTTCCCTCCAGGGCTCTGAAGGCATAGTAAGCAGCTCTTAGCTAAAAGTAAGCAGCTCTTAGCTAAACTAAATATGGATCTTTCTGTTTGATCTTTTCAAAAATAATTAATTCAGCTAACTCTAGGACATGTAATCACATAATGTGCTTTTTTTTTTTTTTTTTTTTAATTAACTAGCATGTTCTTACCTTTACTCTTTCATGTTCTTTTCCAAGGGACTCATATTCTCCTAAAAGCTAAAACAAAACAAAAATAACACACAAACCCACACTGAAACCACACATAATTAACAGTTTTGTTGACTGCTATCTAAATTGCTTGTCTAATGCATGCAGAAGCACTATAGAGGACACAGTGTTCTTCAACAGTATTTGTTCAAGCGTAGCATATTCCAATTGGAACAAAAAAGTTACAGACAGAACAAGAGGGTACAGAGCTCCTTAGGCAATATACTTCTAATTTTTAAATTATTTCTCTCTAAAGAAACACAAGGAGCTGAATGAACCTGTAAAATTCCTCAAGGACTTCAAATACTAACTTCAAATACTAATTTTAAAGGCAAAGAGCAACAACAAAACACCCTACAGCAGTCCTCGGGGTTCTTTTGGGAAAATATCTTACACCTTAGTTAAAAACTTCCTCCATTCTTTTCAGTGGTCTGCACCAATAAGAAAAGGAGCAATGGCTACAAACTGGAACATAGAAGGTTTCTTCTCAACATGAGGAGAAACTTCTTTACAGTGAGGGTGATGGAGCACTGGAACAGGCTGCCCAGAGAGGTTATGGAGTCTCCTTCTCTGGAGACTTTCAAAACCCACCTGCATTTGTTTATGTGCAAACTACCCTAGGTGATCTTGCTTGGCAGGGGGAGTTGGACTAGATGATCTCTGGAGGTCCCTTCCAACCTCTAAGGTTCTGTGATTGTGACTGTGACTTTAAAACCGACTTTGTATTTTGGAATTTTAATTAAAAAAAAAGAGTTAAACAAGAAATGGCTTTTCCATCTAATATCCATTTTGCTGATCCATTTAAACATCCTTCAGTAATAGTTTTGTGGAATCAGAGGAACAATTCCTTCAATTCTGTCTATAACCACACACGATTAACAGTTTCAGCAAACGCTGATAACTTACCAAAAATTCAATCCATCCCCACTAAGTTTAAGAAGGGAAAAAATAACTTTGGGAAATAATTTCTTGTACTACCTTGAAAAATATTATTAACTAATAGCACCTAATTAAATACCTGAGACAAACTAGGACAAATGTTATCACATCAAGTACACACTTGCTGCCTTTAATAATTATTATTAAACATCTATTAGGTCTGTAGCATTACCTAACACCTCATATGCTAAGTAGTCACAGGAGCTACTGGAATTCCAGTAGCTACTGGAATGGGCTGCCCAGGGAGGTGGTGGAGTCACTGTCCCTGGAGATGTTCAAGGCGTGTTTGGACGTGGCACTTGGTGCCATGATCTAGTCTTGAGGTCTGTGGTGATGGGTTGGACTTGATGATCTTTGAGGTCTCTTCCAACCCTGGTGATACTGTGATACTGTTGATAATCAGCTGAGTAATTTCTGTTCTCTTAGCTCTGCAATTCAGACTTTACAATGGTAAACTGAGTGGTTCCCTGAAAGGCCCAGGACCTGCCGTGTTCCTAACAGGCTGTGCAACGGCAAACACCATCGCCCATTTTCCTTACTTACATTTTGAAACATTTTTTTTTCTTCCTTTAGCCTTGTATTTTTATTATCAGATAGCTTGTAAGCCTTTTCAAATGCTTCCTCTAGATCTTGAAGCCTTGATTTTAGGCGACTGATAGTGTTATCTTTATCTTTATTACTTGTGCGCATTTCTTCAATCCGCTCTTGCAGGACTTTGGAAGTGTTACTGACTGCACAGAAACGTTCTCTCCAGTCTGCCTGGAGGAGAAAAAACATCCATTATGCTTACCTAGCAGATGTCTTATTTCAGTACAAAGCATGATCTAAAACAAGAGGAATTGCATCAGGAATAGTGTGGCCAGCAGGAGCAGGGAGGTCATTCTCCCCCTGTACTCTGCACTGGTTAGGTCACACCTTGAGTACTGTGTCCAGTTCTGGGCACCTCAATTTAGGAAGGACATTAAGGTGCTTGAGCATGTCCAGAGAAGGGCAACGAGGCTGGTGAGAGGCTTCGAGCACAAGCCCTATGAAGAGAGGCTGAGGGAGATGGGATTGTTTAGCCTGGAGAAGAGGAGGCTCAGGGGGGACCTTATTGTTGTCTACAACTACCTGAAGGGTGGTTGTAGCCAGGAGGAGGCTACCTTCTTCTCTCAGGCAACCAGCACCAGAACAAGAGGACACAGTCTCAAGTTGTGCCAGGGGAAGTTTAGGCTGGAGGTGAGGAGAAAGTTCTTCACTGAGAGAGTCATTGGCTCTGGAATGGGCTGCCCAGGGAGGTGGTGGAGTCACCGTCCCTGGAGGTGTTCAAGGCGGGTTTGGATGTGGCACTTGGTGCCATGGTCTAGGCTTGAGGTCTGTGGTAATGGGTTGGACTTGATGATCTTTGAGGTCTCTTCCAACCTTGGTGATACTGTGATACTAAAATCATCTAAATAGAAACCAAAGGCACACCTGTACATGAATTAAACATTTTCTCATTTATGTGAAGTATAAAGAATAAAAATGAAGAATAAGACCCCAAAAGGTGTGTTTATTTTATAGGACTTAAAATATCCAGAGGTTAGGCCTCTAATCCCAGATGATTGTCTTGCTTCCCAGCACAGTACCTGAAAAGAGGTCTGTGAGAAAGCCAGGAAGGGACTTCTCACAACGGATTGTCGTGATAGGATGAGAGGGAATGACTTTAAACATGAGGAGGGTAGATTTAGACTGAATATTAAAAAGAAATTTTTTACAGTAAGAGTGGTGAGACACTAGAACAGCTTGCTCAAGGATGTTGTGGATGCCACTTCCCTGGAGGTGTTCAAGGTCAAGTTGGATGAAGCTTTAAGAAACCTGGTCTAGTGCAAAGTGTCCCTGCCCATGGCAGGGGGGTTAGAACTAGAAGATCTTTAAGGTCCTTTCCAATCCAAACCATTCTGTGAATCCATGAATAGAAAAATGTCTAAAAAAGGTGGAATGAATTAGGCTCTCCAACTCTCAAGCTTCCATGACAGTGTTTTGTTCTTTGAACAATAAATGCAGCTGTGCAATCATAAACAAATTGGTCTAACCTAGCCAGAAAGATTGTATAAATGTAAATATTAGAGAGCCTTTTTGCCTCAGTGCAGACAAGACCTGCCTTTATCACAGCTCTAATAAGATATTGAAGGGAAAGTAATTAAACCAATATTTTAAAAAATATCTTAATTAATAAACACATCACAGTATTTGCTCAAACTCTGGTTGATCCCTGCTAACCCCAAAAGTTTTTTTCAAAAGCAAAAGTGATGATGATTCAAGCAGGGAGTCTTAAGAAACTCAGCTAGGAGTGTGCCTGGTGTAAGATACTGGCTGCTGTTACACATTAAGGAGAGAGGTCCAAAATAAAAAGACATGGAAACAGGTGGCAGATTAATAATAAACAAATGCACTCTCTTAGCCTTTCAGTTAAAAAGCAACACAACTGAAGAACATGCACTTACCACTTGCTTTTCTAGCATATTATTCTTGTTTTCCAGAGCTTTTATGCGAGCACTTGCTTCATTCAGAGCTGCATCTAACTGGTCACACCTATTCAGAACACACAGATCATAAGAAGCTCTTGAAATTTTAAAATAATAAATCTACATTTTACAGCTTACTTCCCTCCTCAGGCATGCCCACAAATTTTGGTGGCCACACTGTGACCTCCTCCCATAGCCTTTGGTTGCTGCAACAAACTGGCAGCTCCTGCAGTGGCTCCAGACGACTCAGAGCAACAGAGCTGCAGAACCAAAAGCAGCTGAGACGCACCAGAGCAGAGTTCCACTTTAGCTAATTGATGATGCTGTGTGATAATTAATGACTGAAATCATATCAAAAGCTACTTTAACTCAATAAATGACTGCTCAGAAGTCACTTTCGATAGTTAGAACACACTAGTGCTGGAAGAGGAGTAGAGAAGAGTCCTGACTACCCACACACTTTTCCAATTATCCTGAAGGGTATAATTTTTTTAAAGTATTTGAGCTGTCTAAATTATAATATGTATTTTGACTGGCAATAAAAATCACACCAAAACTTTCTATATAGAGGAAACACTGAAGCTATATCTAATGGAATACACAGGTAAGGCACACAGGCTCTGGTCAAATCACACTGACTGGCAAATTTGCTTTATAAAGCTACCAATGAATTCAAGACTGGTTCTGTATCATCTGTAGGTCTCATATGAAAGGTAAAGAAAGATGCTGTCCACCAGCATGACAGGTAAGCACTATCTTACAATATTCTAAACTTCCATTACAAACTGCTTAGCACTGCTTCTGTCTGCCAGCCTTTCTTGAGCAACACCTAAAACGGATTCAGCGAAAAGCAGACCAAACAAGATTTCTGGTCCAAACATCACACTTGCTGCCTAACAATGATTTTAAACTGATCTTAAACAGCTGCATTAAAACTTGTCATTAATGGAAGAATATTAGTAACAGAAGTGCAGGGAATTGAAGAGAGACAAACTTTTCATGACATTCAAAACAATCCTGCTCAAGTATTTAAAGTGGAAAGAATACCATTTAGCAGAGGAGGAGGACAAGTAAGGACAAACAGTACCTGTCAGCAAGATTTTGATTGATTTTCTTCAAGTCTTCAGATGATGAAGTTTTATGGCTTGCCTCCAGCTGCTGTTTTAAGCTGTGTATCTCAGAGTCATAGTAAGCTCGTAGATCAGCTATGTGTCGAGCGTGTTTTTCCCTCAAGTTTTGCCTAATCCTATTTTCAAAATGAAGAACAAAAAGAAATTTCCAGCTACCCACATGACCATGCACTGCTATACTCACTGGCACATAACAAACTCAGCAGATCAATCTCTCTTAGAGAGCTTTGCTGCAATCAAATTAAAGCAAAGAAAGTTTCATCATCTAAAGCACTGGTGTCAGACACCACAGACTTGCACAGATATTCAAATGAGTACAGATATATTATTATATACAAATACAATACAAAGCTTCATTATTTCTTCTCTCCTGTGCTATGCTCTAGAAACTACGCAAGGAAAATTAAAATAGGAAAACTCCACCACTGGACTATCTTGAAACCATGATCCCTACATAAGCCCACACACAAGGAGCATGTGCCATGTCTGCTTGTCCACGTGCAAGTCATGAGAGCTTCAATCATGAATGGGGGATATTTATTTTCCCTAAGTGCAGTAATCCTGTGCTTCTCCCACCACCTGACTCTAAAGTACAAAACAACCCCCCCAGAACTTTTGACATTCTCTGTCTATGTTAATGTTCTCAAAGGAAGCATGTATTTTTATTTTCATGTTTAAGCAGAAATAACCAAAGTATTAAAAGATAAAAAACTGGTCAGCCTTCCAATTAAGGCTTTAACATCCAAGGAAGCCAGAGAACAAATGTTGTGCCTTAGATTAAACAGTATGGCCTAAAGAAGATTAAATAGTAGGGCCTAAAGAAAGACAATTGCAAGAAGTGGAAAATTACTGTTCTATTTATATGCCATCCGTACTTCAGGGGAGGAAAAACCATGAAAGACAGAGAAAGAACAAAAAATCAGCAATATCCAGCTATGTTCTAAGCAGACAGAACTCACATATTTTATTAATTTTGCTTGTTAAGTTTTGCTTCTTTCATCAAAGTGCCAAATCTATGACTTTTAAAAGAGAAAAAAAATGAGATACTTACTTTGACATTATCACCGGATCTTCAACAGATGTCCCTGAAAGGCTATATTCTGGCAAACTGTTGTCAGCACACTGAGTAACAGAAGATGGAGTTAGAGTCCGTGCTTCTTCCTCCTCAGTGCTGACTAAAGTATCATTACTAGCATCCATATATGCCATTGGAAAAGGACAGCTGTTCTCGTTTTCATTTTGGAATGGGTGATTTCTCCAGAGGTCCAACTGCACAGTTCTGCTGCTGGTAGGGTGTTTTGGAGAATCATCTAACTGAGAAGTATTACTTGTCTGTGAAAAAGAGTCTGTGTCACAATGACTTGAAAATCCAGGCTCTGCCATAGAGTCTGGAGAAAAAGCAGTAGTGTCTTCAGGAAGACTGAAGAAGCAGCATCCTGGGTTCTGCTGACCTGGTTTCATATGCAGGGTTGGATCCAATGTCAAGATCTAGGAAATAAGTTAGAATGCTAAAAAGGACTGTGATTTATCTTCTGTTCTTGCAAACAGGGTTTATCTGAAAACATTAGCAAACCATAATACACATTGCAGGAATCATACTGAATGCTACTATAATCATTTGGTAGAGACAAGCAAGATGAAGGGACCTGTAACAGCTTAGGTGATGATACATAGAAACCCAAGTTGCAAATGTTGGGAAGTAAGTCCCCACTAAGAATAAAAGACATATCCTAAGACCTGTAACTGTCTAGAAAACCTCTGAAATTTCAGTTATGTAAACAGAACAACTACAACATCTGTTTATAGGCTGAAACAATAACTTTGTACAGTTACTTCACAGATTAGACAAACAAAATAGTCACACAGCAGGCAGCATTACTGATTTTCTACAAGACTGAAAGCAATACAAAGAAACAGATGCGACAAAGACTATTTCCACAACCTGTGCCTCTTCTGCTTCATGAGTCTTGTGGGAAGTAGTAAGAAAACCCTGATTCTGTAACTGCAGTTGCACGTGCAGTGTATCAACTGCAGCCTCAGCACAAGCAGATTCGTCCCTGCGCCATCCTCAAGGTTGTGTAGCAAAGGTGTTTTGTTTGCCCAGGGTATTCTTAGAGGTTCTTTTCAGCTGGATCCCTTCCCAACCCGATTCATCACACGGCTGCACAAACTGCTGTTCCAGCAAAACGCTGGAGGTGGCAGCAGGGGCCAAGTAATGTGAAACCAGCTTGCAACAGACCAGAGCTTCAAATTGAGACGGGAAGTAAAGAAATTCGTGTTACCTCTGGTGGGTGGCTTGACTTGGAAGAAGGCATAAAATCCTGGTCTGGCTGCTGCTTGTTCTCTCTTTGCCTTTTATGATAAATAGCCTTCAATGATGAGAGTTTTGTTTCATCAGCAGAAGACAACTTTAACAGGAAAAATTGCTACATTAGTTTATCTGAACACAATCCTTCATCCCCAATATAAAGAAACTGGGGGGTGGATAAATCACTTCAGAACAGAAGGTGGCTTCTTTCAATGCACCCAATTTAAAAAAAGGTCTTTAATGAGGCACATGCACCTCTAATACACCAGTCAGTCTCTTTGCATCTCCTATCTACACAATTTTTTTCAAATGACAAAAAAGTTGGCTTTAGCAGGGGTAAATGAATAATGAAGGAACAAAATACGAGAGACTGAGTTAACAAAAGAGTCCTCACATCAAAAGTTTGTTCCTGGAGGACACATTTTTTTCCATCGTAAAAAAAAAAAAAAAAATCAAAGATGACAAGCAACTATAAGGCAACTTTGAAAATACATACAAAGTTTACCTGATCTGATGATATTTTTCTGGAGAAAACATCTGTGAAATCACTTCTGAAATTGGTTGGTAAAGAGTGATACATCTCCTTTTCATCTAACTTCCAGTATGAAAGTCCTGATAAGAAAAAAAAAAAACCACAAAGTAGGAGTAAATAAATATGAATTTCAGACTCACAGCTCTAGAACAGGAACTCCAAAATCCATTAGTAAGATGTTACTTTGCCAGCTAACAAGGATGCTGGATTAATTATTTGAATTTATTGCTGAAGCATTTGTTACCAGAAATTACAAACATCTCAGTGCAAAGGGCAAGCAGTATGATCTAGGTTACATCACACAGTATCAGTAACAAAAGCTACAAATCAGTGAAAACACAGATTTAGTTTTCAATGTTCAAGGAATGAGTCAACAGTTACCACACTTTCCTGTTTCTATCAATTTCAGTATAGCACTTAAAACTTGCATTACCCTAGAAATAACCCTAGACAGCCACTTGATACTACAAACTCTTTGATATGGTACTCAGCACCACACTGTGGCATGCAAAAAACCAGACTACCACGACTAGATACAGTCTCAATCCCACTTCAATTTCTTGCATGTATCCCTCTCTCAATGGGTTGCGAAGAAACAATAAATACACACAGTTTGCAGGGCTGCATCTTTGTGGCCCTGTCTGTTACTGAAATGAATCCACCCTGTTGTGATCAAAATATGTGAATTAGTTGCTTACACACAGAAGACAAACACTATCCCCATCCCCTCAAAAAAAAACAATTAAAAAAAAAAACCACAACAAAATAAAACCTAAAAAAGAGGTAACAAAATCCCTCACCATCACTCCTCAGACTCACACCCCAAAACAAGAAAAGTAAAACCACACCAACACACCAAAAAAGCACCTCCCCTTGCCTAAGGGGCAAGAACAAGCATCCTTATTCTTGCCTATTCACACAATGCTTGGGTAATGCTCCTGGATTACAGAAGTTCACTATTACCAGGCAGTCCTGTGATTACTAGACCAACAACGTTAATCTTTGAAAGATCATTTGATGTCTCACCATGATTTTAATAGAAATTACATCATGAAACAGTTTTAAACATCAACCTCAGCTTCGTGACCTTGAGACATTTGAAGAAAAACATTGCTGCATGGCCCACATCTGTCAACAGCGATATTGGGAGGTACCACACCAGTTTCAAATGCAACAGCAAGAAAAGCAGATCAAAGATTAACAGCTTGCCAGTGCTCAAACCCTCCTTACCTGCTTGAAATTATTTGAGATGCACTCTAGGGAGTGTTTTTTCTTAAAAAAAAAGTTAGCATTCAAAAGAAAAGGAAATTTAAGTGTAAGAAATTAACTATACCTGAAGCTTCAGACACTAAGGAATTTGGACTTTTATTGGGTTGATTGAGGTAAAAAGCGTAAGGTGGCAAAGCAGCATCAGTTGGGTTTGTCTAAAATAACAAAGGGAAAACAAATTTACAAGGCAAATTACAAGACAAGGAAAAAAAATTTAAATCAAAGATAAAATTCTAAAAAGTTGTATATAAATGTTATTTGTCTTTTTAAGCAAAGAGATTAAATTTAATTATATAGCATGATCCAAACCTAGACAGTTTATGTTCAAGGGAATCAGAGTGAAAAGGGGAACTACATTAAGCCACACAATAAAAGGATAGGGTTGTTTTCTAAGTCTCATGCCTGTCTGCTTGCAGAGCATTTTTTTTACATTAACTCTTACAAAAACACATTTTGGGCAGTCATCTAAACTTCCTTGCTGCTAAAGATGTGCAAGTACATAGTGGGATGACCTACCAAGAAAGCATTACACCTCCCTCATCCTAAGATTGGAATTTCTTATATTCAGCTATTATGATTGCCACAAACCCAAAGGCACACTGTCTATCTCTCAGACAAGATACTACAAACACTTCTCCTCATCACTCTCAACTTTAAGCAACCTCCCCAGGTAATTGCAGAAACACCTTTGAAAAGGGTGGGATTAACACATGGCAAAAAAAAAAATTCACATCATTTAAGATTTGCTAGGCCTCTCCTCTTTAATTGGAGGAAGAAGCGGCATGGATCGCTACAGTTCTCCTCTTTAATTGGAGAAAGAAGGGTCATGGATCTAACATTGAATCATGTGATTCATATTTGATAGTTCTATTCTCATGTAGGTGGAGCCATTCACAGAGTTTCAGGAATTATTTCCTTAAAAATAGCATAAGGAGAGAGAGAGGTTTATGACAATTAATACACTGCAATGTAACTGCTACACACATGACCATGACTCATCCAATCATGTTGCGTAACATCCTTTTGGATCAAACTATTACATGTAATTTAATTTCCCTCCTCAAAATAATCAGATTCGTGGACATGCAATGATTAACTCAAGAATATGAAGGACAGATGAACCAAACTCCTCTCAAAAGAAGGATTTTGAGCTGATTCAGCAGTCACAGCAATTGGCATTACTACTAATGGTTCTAAAGAGCCAATTAGATTTCCTAAATGTCTGGTGTGGAGTTTGGTTACTTTTAGTAACTAGTGCTGCACCTGGTCACACACAGGCATAAAAGAATGTATTATTCTTACATAAACAATACAAAAGAAGCAAAGGGACAAAAAAGGCATTCATTTTAGCATAAGAAACTGAAGAGAATACTAAAAAAAGCCCAAAACAAAGTAAACAAAGAAATCTCTGCCAGTTAAAATCCCAATCTAGAAGAATAGTATCTGACCTGAACAAAGTGGCTAAAGCCTTCACAGGTAAAGAGTTTTGTGTTTTAAAAAAAGATGTTACCAGCTGAAATCAAAGATTTCTCCAAAACTTAAGGGTATAATAAATGACTGTGACTGAAGTTTCAACTGAAGAACATAACTATTATCTCTATAAGGAAAGAACATGTGTTACTTGGGTAAATTCAGACAGAAGTTAGGCAAGGAATAAAATAAGCCAAAGTAGCTATGAGAGTTAGTAGAGAGTGATCCAAGAAGCTCTGCCCACATAAACTTTATAAACATATAAATGGGAGTATCACTATTCAAATGCTTAAATTCAAGATCAAGTGCTTAAATCAATGCATGCTGAATCAGAATATACTATAACACTAAAAAAAACTATCAGTGACAAGAATAATATTATAAAAACATAGTAAGATAAAGAGAGACTTACATTCCCAAGTGGTAATTTCCTTGCTTGTTCCTTTTCTTGCATAGAATTCACACACACTTCCTCAGCATTTATTCTTTTTGGTTGGCTTTGTTTCAACTTTTGTGCCCATGATGTTAAAGATTTACTAGATGGCAAGAAACACACACATGTACTGTAATTACATCCACCCTTCTCAGTGGAAACATGAAATCCATTTCTTCAAAGGGAAAACACAGGCACTGAAACTCCAGCCTTTGTGTATTTTTAAGAAATAACATGAAGTAATGACTGCTGAAATGTTTTAGGACTGTTCTTTTTAAAAGTAAAGCAAAACAACCATGAAAAATCCCACAAACAAATCACTGAGAGGAAAGGTGCTAACGAAATATATATAACCAAAATGACTTTCCTGCTACCAAAAAAAAAATCATCATGAAGAGATCCACATTTTTAGCCAGATCAAAAAAACTAATTTTTTTGGTCTGTTCAAGCAGGTACTGATCAAAGCCACAATACTGAGCTGGAATGTAAGTGCAGTGTTTTTTTCTTGTCGTGTTACCAGTCTGGTTATAAAGAAGATATCAGTTAAGATACACCAAGGATGCCTCCCAACTCAAGAGACTCTTCAATGAGAGAAAGATCAAAACAAGACACAGAAGGAAACAGAGGGGAAAAAAAATAAAAGCAGAACAAAGACACATTCTGAAATTCTTCTTAGAGGTAGAAGTGGAACAATGTTTCCATTTTACTTAAAAAGTGACACTTTGAAAAACCACATATTGTCCCAGTTTGGGGAAAATTGTGTAAAGAATTAAAAGGGTACAACAGAAGATTGAAAAACAAACACAGTTTGATTTAACTGAAGTATTCCACCTTGGTTTGAACCCTTTTTTTCTTCAAAATGAGTTTGTGATACAGAACAGAAAGCAATTTCAAAGAAAAAAAAAAATGACAGGACAAAAGGAAAATTATGCTGATATTATTTCAAAAGTCACCTTAGAATTTTTTTTCGAAGTGGAAAACGCTCTCGAATTGAACTTCTCCATCTCTAAGCTCCCCAAACCAAACTGTTTTACTAGATACTAGCAAAACACAACCTTACTTTCACCATTCCCTGTTTTTTCAACAGAGAGAAACTTTTTATCTCTACAAACCATTATCAAGAACTCACGGGCAACATAGAATCATAGAATGGTAAGGTTGGAAGGGACCTCAACAATAATCCAGTTCCAACCCCCTGCCATAGGCAGGGACACCTCCCACTAGTACAGGTCACTCAAGGCCTCGTCCAACCTGGCCTTCAACACCTCCAGGGAGGGAGCATCCACGACCTCCCTGGGCAACCTGTTCCAGCATCTCACCACCCTCACTGCAAAGAACTTCCTCCTAACACCCAGTCTAAATCTCCCCTCTGCCATTGCCCCTTGTCCTGTCATTACAAGACCTTGTAAATAGTCCCTCCCCAGCCTTCCTGTAGGCCCCTTTCAGATACTGGAAGGCTACTATAAGGTCTTCTTGAAGCCTTCTCTTCTCCAGGCTGAAGAGCCCCAACCCTTGTAGCACTGCTTATGGCCAGATGAAGCCACTGCCACCACACCATTGCCATCAATTTGACAGAGAAAGTACACTGTTAAGTTCTGTGCAACTAGAGCAGTGTTTGGTCAGTATTAATGTCAGATTATCTGGACAGTTTTTCAAAAAAACTCTTGGTAGATCCACCCACATAATGTCTAGAGCAAAACAAAGATGAACCCACAAAATCAACAGAAAACCCCAAACCCCTTTGGCTGTTGTCCAATTACAAATTGTTACTGTAACGCATGAACGTAAGCTAGCAAAAATGCCTGGTTGAGCACAATAGCAAAATAATAGTTGTGTAAAAGTGCTAATCAGCATCTAAAATTCTAGTGTGCAATCTCTATCTTAGCTCCTATTTGCAGGAGAAAGCAGACTTTCATCATTCCCCCCAATCTATCTACAACAGAAAACCACTGCAGATGCAAGCATGCACCACACAGAAATACTAGGCTAAACAAATAACTTTATCTGCCAAGTAGCATGGGATTTGTTTGCAATCAAGATGTTCTGTTCAATTCTGAAATGTCCTGAGACACCAACAGCAGTTTACTGAAAGGGGTCTGGTCTGTCTGCAACCTATGAGCAGATTTGAAAAGTTTACCACTTACCTGGTTTTTTTTCCACATTGAACTTCATCAACTTTATGTTCAGATTCAGCAGGCAAACCTAAAGTATCACTCCTTCCTGACAAAAATTTTTCCTCTCTTTTAGGGGGGAAAAGTTCTACTTGATTTTGAATGCTGGCTACAACTGCATCATTCTGCAATACTGCTGCATCACTCTGTCCTTGGGAAGTTTTCTCCATGCAGTCTGTGGACTTGCTAATGCTGTGAGATTTGCTGGGGTTCAGTTCAGAGGCAGAAAGGGTACCAAGGGTACCATACCCACTGCTCATTGAAGCATCTTTTGCTAAACATTCCTGATGCGGATCAGATGCATTTGGCTGAGTTTCAGCTTCATGAGATCTAAGCTGATTGACAATGCAATCATTTTCTCCAAAGAGTTCAGAACACATCCCCATTTGCCTCTCTGGTGATGAAGAAGTATCTGCAAGCTTGGCAGGCAAACTTCTGCTCTTGCCGGTACCCCAGCTGCTGGTCTGCAGTTTCACTAACTGCCTGATCTCATCCTGAACCAGCTACAGAGAAAAAAAAAAGGCAACATTCCTTTGAGATCATGTCACAAATCACATTTATATTTTTGCATCTTCAATTCATGTAGTTAGTGAGAGAATCAAGAGGACTTATTTCAAATACTTTGGGTTTTATTCAATGTGTAGATACCTCATGCATAACGTAGATTTACACACACTGTGCATTACAGTAAAATGTGCATAAGAACAGTCCTTAATTACATGCAGTGGGTCACAGGTCTCAGTAGTCATTTAGGAATGTCAAAAAAAAAAATTAAAACAAATGCATGCATGTATTAACTACATGCCTCCAGATCTATAGGTACCTACCAGGCAATTAAAGAAATATAAACTATCTAGGTATGTCTTAGAAGTTTTGCTAAGTTTGGTTCTAAAAGAGTTTATAACTTGGATATACATTTGTAAAGATTGCAAGGACACTTTAATGGAAGAATAAACCATTACTCCAATATACTAATAGGAATAATGTACCTCTGTAAGATTATTTGCACAAAACTTGACTTTGAAATCTCTCATTTAGATAACATGTTATTAAGCAGTTCATATAATAAAATGATCCTGATTTGGATTGTTTTGGTATCTGATGGAGCAGCTTAAACCCATAACCATATGCTAGCTGACCCCAGGACACTAGAGCAACAGATTTAATACTTGCTTACTCTTTAGTCTGCAACGCCTGTGAAGATTTCTCTCAGTATAATTGATAAGTAATTATTTATTTTAAGTTTTATGGTTGTGCACTGGTACACTAAACCAGCTCTGAGAAACAGCTACTGCTTTTGTCAAGGGTCATGAAAGACTCCATGCTAGTGGCTGTGTCATTTGATCAGTGATCAGTATTGCTGCAGTTAACTTGAGATTAGTGAACTCTGCAAGAGCACACAACTCTAATTACACACTATGAGATCAGAATATAGAAGTGTTTCAAGAACACATTTCAAACTAATTCCCTCAGGAGAAAAAAAAAAAAAAAAAAAAACAACAAAACAAACCCAAAACAACCAACCTTGCAATAAATTTAAGAACATGGAACTCTACTGGGTTTTTTTCCACAGTACCCCAGTGAATTACTCATATGTGAATAGCATGTGGAAAACACAAAATGAACAAAAAAAATTTGCTCTCTGAAAGTAAGAAATACAAAATAAGACTTAATTTCAGAGGAATCTACATGAAATGTCTCATGTATTTTATTAGCTTGCAACAGAATTAACAAGTGAATTTCTGCTCAGTCCTATGAAAAAAAAAATAAAAGAAGAGGGATGAAGTTTCCTGCCACAACAAGGTTTTTTTGTTGTGCTAATGATTTCAGTCATGACTGCAGCAATCATTTGTGTTTTAATGCTGTGATTCAACTGCTGAGGAAGGTAGGAAAGGGAGAACAAAAGGGAAGAAACAGAACTGTGAAGGGGGGAAAAAAAAAACCAAACTGATCACATTCTCTGTTGACATTTAATTTTTGTCATTAATAATTTATGCAGGAAAAGGCTGCTGTTCCAATTATATAGCACTTCTACTTCTCCTTGTATAGTCACAAATAATTCCAAGAGAAGAAAATACCTGGGGAAAATAAGATGGCATTTCTATACACCTTGGGGATTGCAGGTAACTACTTTTTTTAAACTCCTTTTCAATAAATCTGATCTACTGGTGGCAATAGCTTGGCATGGGAACACTTGTCTTCTAGTGTGTAAATCATATAAGCCAAGAACAGACCCTACTGCTTCCAAAACGAACTTGAAGTCTTTTGATCTGTATTTTTCACATGGATGAAAATGTATTTTTAGAAGCACAGTTATCTTACAACACAGTGCAAGCCTTATTTCAGAGTCATGTCATTGCTAATGAAGCATCTTGCTTTTCTATCCCCCAAAAAAAAGCATACTACTATTTTTGCGTTTTTGTTATTCTTGCTAGAACGTGCTGAGTTCCCTGTATTTTCAAATTTTCACTAGGCCACTGGCATTTCAGTTTCAGTTTGGAATAGCTCCATCTGTTTTACCTAATGCATTCATACAACTGAATGTAAGTTGTAATGGTTGATTTTCTATTCAGTGTGGCAATTCACGCAGTTACTAAGTCCCTGCTGATACCACAGACTCGACTCTTCCAGAGGTAGCCTTTCCTATTAAAGACAAAAACTGACAAAGCCAACACAAAGGATTAGCCAAGACTACAACTAGCCACAAGTGAATCCAACCACTTTCAGTAAGAGGAAGGAAATATGAGGGTAAGGAAACACTGGCAGGATAAAAATAATGAGATGGGAGTAGGGAAAAAAGGTGGAGACAGAGAAACAGGAGACAGGATAAAAGAACAGTACCTCTTGTTAATTCAGTTCAGGAACTGCTGATTACTACTAGTGTGGAGGGCATCAGAAAGGGAAGGGGAAAAACAGCAACCAAAATGATGAAGATATTAAGCATTATAGAATTACCATCTCTTAAACATATATACACATTTCTTCTGGTTTAATGGATAAATATGGGTCAGCAAAAATGTGAATCTTCACATGTCAGTTTTCAACTGAAGGGTGAAATAAGCGTTCTGCTCTCACAGTGAGTGTTTTTCTGTGCTACACGTTGTCTAGATGAGGGAGTGACAAGCTGCATAACACTTTCTAATGAAGAGAAAACTACTGTGTCTCAAAATTAGGAATTATACAGCCTAATAGTTAATAAAAAACAGCCTGTACCTATCATGTGGGCATTCCAAACTCAATCTTTGTGAAAGCTAAACAACTGACAACACATAATGAAAGAACCTTCCTTTCTGAAATGGTTCCTACCAGTTACTTTGTTAATTAGCCACGGCTGTGTCAAACATGCATCATGTAAAGTGGCCATCCCAGTCATCCACCTCCAAGAACTGCCTGTCTGAATATACTCACAGAAAGAAGTAAGAGTGACAGAGATCACAATGCATTTTATTTTTATGGAGGGGAGTGGGATTAAAGAGAATAGAAACATTCAGCCCAACCTACCGACATTAACATGTCATTACTTACTTGGATCTGATGGTGGAACTGCTCTTGCTGAGCAACTATTTGTTCCTGACATTGTTTTTCTACCAGTCTCAATAATTGTAGCCACCTTGTCTATTAAATCACAAAGTAAAATAATTAAAGCATAGTCACATTTCATCCCTTATCTTGTACTTCAGCTACAAAATAATTTTGGAATGCTGTACTTAGGTGCTGACACAACACAAAGTTTTAACGGCAGCACTGTGCTTGTCCAACCCACAACACATGCAGCCCCCATCACATCAATGGAAACAATTCACTATGGACATATTCACTGAAAAAAGGTGACAGCAAGATCTCAGCAAGGTGACACATGTCTACATCAAATGACTTCAAAGTAGGAACAGCTGGCAGGAAAATACAGGCAAAGACTGATCCCAGTTCAATCAATTATAGGCAATTTTAAATTAATAAACACCCTTATGTCCAGTGACCACTTCAGTAAGAAACCATTCCCTTCAGCAATCCAACTAAATGCCATGATATGTAACAATTTAGTGAGAGAAAAAAAAAATAATTTAAAAAAAAAAATCAAATACATGGAGTCTCTAAAGTGTAAAATCTGAATTTATAAAGCTACTTTATAGTAATGTTTATGGAGTTTGATCCTTGAAGCATAGAACACAGGATACAGAATGCATGTGCTAGGACACACACATCTACATTCTTTTCCTGGAACTGTTAAAGGGCACCCAAATTAAGCATCTGTCAAGAGACACACAGCCAGAAAGTTCAACAATTCTTCAGATACAAGCCCATGATGTGGAAACCTGAAGTTCTTTATGGAGACTGGAAATAAGGACAAAAATGAAAATTTAAAAAAATATAAAGTCAACATCAAATAAAGGTTGAAAGAATTAACTCACTGAACTTGCACCCTGTTTCCTGATTTAAAATAAAACAAACTAACAAATGGAATAAATAAATAACAAAATGAGAGATATTCTTAGAGTGAAAACTTCCAACCTCTAGGATCACTTCAGATCAGTTTGAAGTGTCACAATTTTAAAGGTTACATTTTCCAGTTCCAAAATTGCATTCCAAGTATTGTAAACTTTGAAAAAACAAATATTCACAACTGAATTATAAAATACCAAGACCACAGGATCATAGAATGGGTTGTGTTGGACAGGACCTTAAAGATCATCTAGTTCCAACTCCCTGCTATGAGTAGAAACACCACCTACTAAACCAGGTTGCTCAAGGCCCCATATAACCTTGCTTTGAACACTTTTCAGGTTTGGGGCCTCCCCAGCTTCTCTGGGCAACCCATTTCAGTGTCTCACCACACTTGCAGTATACGAAAAAAAAAGCTAAAATATTGTAAAAAACTAAGACAAATTTGCAATAAAACTCATCCATGTGATTAGTTCATCCATTATAAAAGGATTTGTCACATAGAACCATAGAATGGTAAGGTTGGAAGGGACCTCAAGGATCATCTAGTTCCAACCCCCTGCCATAGGCAGGGACACCTCCCACTAGTACAGCTCACTCAAGGCCTCGTCCAATCTGGCCTTGAACACCTCCAGGGAGGGAGCATCCACGACCTCCCTGGGCAACCTGTTCCAGTGCCTCACCACCCTCACTGTAAAGAACTTCCTCCTAACATCATGAAGAATAAACACATACATATAGAGATCTCACTGCTAAAATACATCATCTTTAGGTCTATCTTGCCAAATGTAAAGCTGGCATTAATTTAGTTTTTGTTTTGTTTTTTTTTTAATTAACTTTAACATTAAATACCTCACAGTTCTTCAAGATTTCCGAGTCACCACTTCCAATAGTCTGGATATCTTGCATGAAGGAGGCAAGCAGCTCAACAGAACCAGGCATTAATGAGGACCTGGTATTCCCTGAGTAACCAGAAACTCCATTGGGATTGGATGAGGGACTCCTAGTGAAACATGAGAAAAAAAATAGTTCAATTATTCATTGTATCAGTTGTTATACATTGTGGCCAAAATACTACACTACATATGCTGTGCAGCCATAAAAGAATTATAAATTTAATTTAAGCCCTCACCATGCTGAAAACCAAACATGGCATCTTCATAAGAACAAGAATGTTCTTCAAGACGTCAAAGAATCCACAATACACTTCATCCTTATCTTGCATACACTAAACACAGCAGCTTTCCAAAGAGACAGCATAAGCAGCACAGACATTCCTGCTCAGAAATGTCATCAATGTCAGCTTGTCATCAAATCTCTGTGCTTCTTCATAGATTCTGAGGTCAGAAGCTTAAGAGATAAAAGCTTCTGTGTAACAATGATTCATGAGATCCCAGACTGTTGCCTCCCTCCTTTTGAGAAGTTACACATGCAGTAAGCAACTCATCATCCCCATCCGAACAGGTCAGTCACGAAGAACCTCTTCTAACCTGTCACTTAGGCCATTAGTCCATACTCCTCCTTATTCACTGGGAATTGAACAGAAAAACAACTCAATTTTTCTAAGCTGTAGTTCTCTACAGATAACTTAGCATAATGCATGACTTTTCCAAAGAACGGCCTCTTAAGAGTTTGTCCAAGACAGGTTTCCGTGTCCCTCCTCAGTTTTAAGAGACACAAGACAAGTTACTAAACTTTTAAAGAAGGCTTAACAGTCCCTTCAGTGAGGCTTTTCTCATTAAGGATTGTATCTCTAAATGTAAAAACAACCCATAAAATATATTGTAGAGTATTAAATGTTATTTCACCTTAGTAACAATGTTACTGTAAAAGCATTCTAACTAAGCAAAACAAAAACAGCCTTTGTAAGTACTTCCTTCAACATATTACCTGTTACAGTTCAAGTTACAGACAGAGCTGTGGGTATTCCTGACATCAGAGTTTGTAGAAGATGAAGGGATTTCTCGTACAGCATTCACCACGTCACAGCTTTCCATATCTTAATCCCAAGTGTTATGTTATCCTGAAATATTAAGAAGTAAGCAACACCCTTCTTATTTAAAAACATTCGACTTCATTGTTTGAAGAAACAGAATTTGATTAAAGGGACAGATGCTTCAGCTAAACAACCCCAGAAAATGCTAACATTCTGCCACCAACCTTTCTTCCTTGTTCTGTGCCATGCTTGCAAACAGGTGCTGTTTAGTCAGTTTTGTACTCATTGGGACTCCTACACACCAAAGATTCCTAGCTGAGCATCACACATCTACACTGGGCTGTAAAGGGTGTCTGAGCCCAAAACATTCCTGGTAGAAGTGTGGTTGGGGTTTGGTTGGTTGTGTTTCTAAATCGGAGGGCTTCGAAGATTGTTTTTCCACATTGTGAAAGGGACTACTGTGAAAGGGACTATTGTCAACTTGCTGAACAGGAATCTCTGCCTTCACTAGAAGCAGCACACTCTCCAAGAAATAAAATCAAGACCCGCTGAGTTAGACTACAGTTTTGCAATTTGGCTTGTTTTTTTCCACAGATTTAGCTCTTTTCCGAGCTGTCTTTCTTACCACTTACCAACATAAAAAATGCAGTCAAACAGGAATCCCACAGCATTTAAAACCAGCAGCTGGTTAACTGAAAGCATCATAAATAAATAAATAGAGGATAGTTGTGAGATAGTCTTACAGTGCTCAAAGCAGCAGTTTACAAAAATAACTGTAGGGAGACTAAAATAACTCTTCCAGTTTTCATACTTTCACTATGAAAACACTGGAAATACATTGATTAATCAGTTCTGCTATAGTGCTTATTTCAGCATGTCCTACACTCTGATGAGTTCGTCCTGTGTTCTAACACTAAAGAAAACTTTATGATCATTTCATGGATGGAGAACGAGAGACATTAAGAAATATTGCCCTCACTGTCTGTTAGAATACTAAGAATAAATCCCTGCTGCCTTAAAGAAGCACACCACCTTCAAAGTACCACTATTCTTCTTTACAGGGCTTACAAGGGCATGCCACTAGCTTTTACATATTTAAGTTTTTATTATTTGTAGATCTACATCTCTAGAAGACAGTTTCAGAAATACAAAAAAATTGTTTAGACCTGAAGGAAAGTGATGGACAACTGTCTGATTTTTCTCTGTTTTGCTGGAGCCTGTTTGACTTTAGCAGAAGTGTTTTCCAAGCCAGAACTGGCTTGGAAATGCCAGAACTGGAAGTTCTCACAGACACATATATCCTTTTGGCAGAGTTTCTTGAGATAAACGAAAGAATGAAAAACTTTCATTCTCTTTCTAGTGATCAGAAGTCTGGAAGACTTGGACATTATCAGATACCTAACCTGACAGATAAAGCAGATGCTGTATCTCTGGAGCAGCCAGTTGCGAATGGTGGGGGCTCCATCAGTCACCCCCATCTCCCCAGGATGAAATCATGGGTGGCCTATCTCAGCAGCACAGCAAGTGGGTGGGACTTAGCTGTGACACAGGCTCGTTTCATAACCTCATTAGAAATCGGCTCGCAGTAAAAATAATATTAAGTGAGCTGTAACTCGGTTGAGGAACAGCTAAGCTGTCAGCTATTGTTTCTGTAGCACGGAACAGTCCTTATAGGGCCAAGTTGCTATATAAAGGATTCTTTTTAAAAATTAAATAAATAATAAATTTTAAAAAGTTGCAAGACATTTTTGTCTTATCACTGCCGATGCAGATGCAAACATCTGAGCTGGCACACACTCGGGGACTGCGGTTCTGCATTTCATGATCTCCCGCTGCCGCCCCTCGCAGATGGCCAAGAGGTGACAGGGTGTCTCGGTCCTCGCTTCCCCTCCCACTACCAGGCCCCATCTCCCCAGCTTCCCCAGGGCTTCCCCGCGGACCCTGAGAAGGGGCAGAGAGCCTCTGGCCTCTAAAGACCCGGTCTCCTCAAGGAACGACCTTACCCCAAAAGCAGAATTCTCTGAAGGGACCCCTTCTCGCCACGCCTGC
>VWZE01000746.1:476962-498049 GCA_013396675.1 Eubucco bourcierii
TGCCGGCTCCTAGCCCCCTCAGCTGCCCCTATGGCTCGCCTGTTTCCTACCCGCATTTCCGAGACTCCACGTAGGAGGCGTCCGCAGCGGACCGAGAGCTGCCTCCTTCAGCGACCGTTAGACGATAAACAGGCGCGGCCCATCGCCTCCTTCCCGGCGATTGGCGGCCGAGTTTCGAACGTGGTGGGGCAGAGGGCACTAGAGACAGAGCACAGCTCGTTGATTGGTCCCCTTGACCGCGCGCAAAGCCGCGCCTTTCGCGCTGATTCGCTATGCGAAAAAGTCAGCGCGCCACCGCGAGAGTATTGGCTAATGCGGCTCCGCGCCGCAGTTTCCCGGAACACGATTCGTAGTGGGTGGACGGTGTGCGTAAGCCCGGCCCTCGCACTACGATTGGTTTCTCGAATGCAAATTACCTGGTGGTACCGCCTTCATCTATTGAGGTCCGCATGCGCAGAGGTGCTTGAGGGTACGCCGAGCTGCGCGAGATTGTGTCTGGTGTCGTGCGTGGTGGCCGCGCTTGCGCGCTCTGGCGGTGGCGAAGGCTTAGGCTTGAGTCGTCTAAGGTGAGAGATGGTGGTGGGGCCGTAGGGGTGTGGATCGTGTCCTGGGTCTGTGGGTGCCCTTCTCGGCTCCTCCCGGACCTTGGCGGCCGGAGATTGGGCTGCGGCGGTGTCCGATTCTTGGACCCAGCCTGGAGGGGAGTCGGCAAGCATGGGGAGGCAGCGGTCGTGGCTTACTGGCCATGAAGCTGCGGGTCTCGGACGGACAGGTGGCCTCTTCTCCGTACCGGTCTGTGGCGGCTGTCAGGCAGTACTGTAGCCTCTGCTGAAACCCTGCAACTTGCTTTGTTTCCTGGATGTATGGAACAACTAATGCAGCTGTTTGTTGGAGCTTGGCAGCAAAACAGTTACTTTAAACCACGGCTTTATCAAACCTCCAGAGTGTAATGTTGCTACACTGTCTAACGCCCTGTGACCTTAACAGTCAAACTGAGAACTGCTGTCGCTTGTGTATTTAAAACGATAGAAGATGTGTTCTTATTGGCTTAGGTCTTTTGTATTCTTATGCTTTAAAATCTGGGCAAAGATGGGTACTCTCTTAAGAACTTAAGCATTCTTAATTTAGCATCTTTTTTTTTTGCATTGTAAGGTGTGTGTTGGAAACTATGCTTCTTAAGAGAACTGTCGAGGAAACTGTCTTCTAGGTTTACTGCTGGCATATAGCTGTAGCATTAAGTAGTAGTTACAGGGAGCACGATGTTTTATTTTGACTCGCATATTGAGATCTGGCAGCTCAAAGTTACCACGCTTCGTTTTAAAAGAGACTCCTTTAAACGAGCAATGCCTTTATTAAATTTGGTGCTGGGTAAAGCTTCATTTCAGAACTAGGTACTAGTTACTAGTTCTGCTTATTATTTTCATCAAGGGTTTTGCACAAAAAAAAAAAAAAAGCCCGACCAAACAACAACCAGTTACTGCCTTGTAGTGCCACCAAGTGGACTACTTGCCAATAAAGTTTTCTTAACATTATTTCAACAGTTACGTTCAACTTTTGTGGCTGTTTATTCTAAGTGTCAATTCTTCCTATGCTGAAGGAATTTTTCTGAATCAGATATTTCAAGCATAGTAGCACGTGTTGTTTTATTGTTTATCTAATGCCTTGCTGAAGAGGACAGCAATAGAACCTGACCTTCCTTGTTTTCCATGAAGATAATGCATACTTCCATGCATAGTTTCTGTCTTTGTTCATAACCTGACTTGGGAAAAATCAGCATATGAAGTAGTTGAAAACCTGGTGATGTGTTTGTTCCCAGATTATTTTTCTTCCATCTGATGGACTATATGGAAAGTTAAGCAAGTAAAGCAGGATGAGCAAGCTTGTTAACAAGAGCAACAGAGAAGAACACTTCTTACTTAAGATGGTTTACTACATTGGTTGCATTAGACCACTCCCCAAATCCTATGTACACTAGAGCCTGACCTCAAAATTTGGAAACAACTACAACAGAGCAAGGTCAGAAGATCTAAATCATGTAACTTGTTTGGATATGGCTTACTCAGTTCCCTGTACTAGTTTCAGAACTCAAACCCATAACTCATTCTGTACCTGTGAACACACAAACCAGTCTTGTGTTATCCACCATTAGTCAGCTGCTTTGACTTGGCAGTCAAGATGTCAAAGCTTCATTCTTGCAGGCAGAAATCTGTCTTTTCATTGTAACTTCTTTACAGTGCCCAAGCTCTGTTCTGCCAGATCTCATTTCCAGTGTCCATGTTCTTCAGACAGAAGTGTTCTGCATAGTGATGTTCTGCATCATCTTGATAGTGTGATTGTTTTTTTGTTTTTTTTTTATTCCCTCTCCCTTTTTGTAGTCTTCCATGACTCTTAAGACAACAAACGTGGGAAGCTGAGACATTACTAGGCCAGTTACATTATGTAAATTTGCTGCTTCTCTCAGTAGTTGAAAGTAGTGTTAAGGCAACCTGAGAGATGGATTTCTGCCCCTTAACCTGTCTTCTTGTGATGTAGTTCAAGCTTTAATCAACACATGAATTGTAGGCACTGTTGTCAGCAAGACACAACCTGGGCATAAGCTGAATGTCCACAGAAGCTTCCCAATTGGACTGCAAAGCAGATCTATCCTCTTTCATCTCATTTTTTTGGCATCTCTTTAGTATTTTCCAAGTGTTGTGAGGAGTAGTTATTTATTGACTGTTTTCCTCATCCCTTTCAATAACACTATAATGATCTTAACTATTTTAGGAAGCCTGATTGCAGTGAGAACCAAAATTCCATTTGGAATTGTAAATATATTAAAGCAAATGTCTATGAAACCAGTTCAAATATGCCTGAAAATAAATCTAAATATAAAAATATTGCTGAAGATACATAGCTAAAGTAGATCATCTTGAGGCAAGGATTCTTGTGATGAACTCCATTCCCTGCTTCTATTTCAGGTTCCATTCCAGAGAAACTGTGTCCTCATTTCTGTATGAATTTTCCAAGTTTATTTCAATTTACATTCTTACTGAGAGAAGTACGAAGACCATCATGGAGACCATGGATTTTGAGAAAGCAGCAATTTTCTGTTCCCGGAGTGCACTTACTTCAGGCAGCAGGAAAGAAGAAATCTTTAAATCTCCTTGAGCTAACCGAGGCAGAACTAGAAGAACAGTTTGTAAGAGGTGATGGCCCAGGAGGTCAAGCCACAAATAAGACAAATAACTGTGTTGTCTTGAAGCATATTCCATCTGGGATTGTAGTGAAGGTAAATTATATTTCAGTAAGTCACAAATTTTCATCATGTCTTCCAGGCCTTTTTTTCATAGTAGAGCATAATTGCAGCACAAATGTCAGAGGAAAAAATTCCCTGTACTGCAGTGGATCTCAGCCAGAAGCAGTTTTGGCTATTGGTAGATAAATAAACTTGGGGTCACAGCTGATCTTCCTAGCTTTAACCTATAGTACATTTTTGTACCTTTCCATAAAATGTATCTTCATTGTAACTGCCTTTCAGTGGCAGCTGGCACATCCCTATCCCTCTTGTTAGCATGTTTTCCTCAACAAGTTCACAGAATCACTGAACTTTAGAGGTTGGAAGTGATCTCCAGAGATCGAGTTCAACCTCCCTGCCAAGGCAGGATCACCTAGGGTAGTTGATAATGCTCACTTCACAGATTGGTTTTAAGCATTAGTTTTACCTACATCTTGTGGATTAGCACTTTGAAATTAATCTTTGCTTCCTTATCACAAGGGAAGACACAGTTAAGTGGACAAAGGCACAATGTCTACTTGGAGACCAGTGACAAGTGGCATCCTTCAGGGGTCAGTGCTGGGACCAGTGCTGTTTAACATCTTTGTCAGTGACATGCACAGAGGAGTCGAGTGCACCTTCAGCAAATTTGCAGATGACACCAAACTGTGTGGCACAGTCGACTTGCTAGAGGGCAGAGATCCATCCAGAGGCACCTGGACAGGCTGGAGAGGTGGGCCCAGGCCAACCTCACGAAATTCAACAAGGCCAAGTGTAAGGTCCTGCACCTGGGTAGGCACCATCCCAAGCACAAATACAGGCTGGGTGGTTATGCTGGTTTGAGGCTAGTTGGAATATTTTAATAGAGAAAAACACACTATAGGCTGTGAAAGGAAAACACAATGATGTCTAGTTCACTCATAGGCTTGCTGAGGTTGTTTTGGGAAAAATAACCAAAACATAAGGCATTCGCTGTCTGTCTCTCTCGGGGGACACAGCACAGCGTCTAAGGGTGGTCTAGCAGCTTCTGGCTCTGGCTCCTTTGCTGATTAATTTTCACTAACCACTTTTCTTCTAACCCCCCCAGCCAATCCTCCTAATTCACATTGTGCATTAGGCAAACCTTGAGGTAAGGTACAGGAGTGGGGAGAAAGTGGAAGGGTGGTTGGGAGCCCCTCCTGGGGTCTCTGATTTCTGGGAGGGGTGTTGTGTTTCTGTGTTCCCTTTAACTTGTATCTGTCTGTAACTATTCCTGTCTATAGTGTATATCTCTGCTTGTACATTGTGCTGAGCTGTAAATAGAGCTTCAGGCCTTAACTTCCAGCCGATTGAGTTCTAGTCTGGATCATTTTACAAAGTGTGGGGAGGCAGGGAACTCCTGAACCATCACAGTGGTGAATGGCTGGAAGTCAGCCCTGAGGAAAAGGACCTTGGGGTCTGGGTTGATGAAAAGCTCAACATGAGCCTGCAGTGTGCACATGCAGCCCAGACAGCCAACCGAGTCCTGGGCTGCATCAAGAGCGGCGTGGCCAGCAGGGCAAGGGAGGGGATTCTGCCCTTTTACTCTGCTCGTCAGACCCCATCTGGAGTACTGTGTGCAGTTCTGGAGCCCTCAGCACAGGAAGGACATGGAAGTGTTGGAGCAGGTCCAGAGGAGGGCCAGGAAGTTGCTCAGAGGGCTGGAGCAGCTCTCCTATGAGGACAGGCTATGAGAGCTAGGGCTCTTCAGCCTGGAGAAGAGGAAGGCCTCAAGGAGTCCTTATAGTAGCCTTCCAATATCTGAAAGGGGCCTACAGGAAGGCTGAGGAGGGACTATTTACAAGGTCTTATAATGACAGGACAAGGGGCAATGGGTTTAAATTGGCAGAGGGGAGATTTAGACTGGATGTTAGGAGGAAGTTCTTTGCAGTGATGGTGGTGAGGCACTGGAACAGGTTGCCCAGGGAGGTTGTGGCTGCTCCCTCCCTGGAGGTGTTGAAGGCCAGGTTGGACGAGGCCTTGAGTGACCTGTACTAGTGGGAGGTGTCCCTGCCTATGGCAGGGGGTTGGAACTAGATGATTGATCCTTGAGGCCCCTTCCAGCGTTACCATTCTATGATTCTAAGTTAAACTCAGAAGAAGCTTTCCAGGATAATATTGAAAGTATTAAAGATTAATGCAGAAGCCAGTCTGACAGGTTACAATGGCAAATAATTATTAGGCAGCCTCTCCAAAATCTATTATTTGGGCACAAAAATGCCCAGTTCTTGTCAGGAGAATGCTCTTGTCTTGGTGGGGAGTAGTGAGTTTACTGTAATGGCAATAATATGTAGAGTGGAATGAACACCAGCAGGAAAAAAAAATAGGTTAAATTTCCAGTAAAAATGTCCTATTGTTTCTTCAGTGTCATCAAACAAGATCCGCAGAGCAGAACCGAAAGTTAGCCAGAAAAATCCTGCAGGAAAAAGTTGACCTCTTCTACAAAGGTGAAGCCAGTGATGTTTTTAAAGAGAAGAAAGCATTAGAGAAGAAGAAGCAGGAGAAAAAAAGAAGAGCAAGGGAAAACCTAGAGAGGAAAAGGCATTTGAAAGAACTACAACAATTGGATGAGAAATAAACAAGTGACACACTGATTTGCCCTAGTAGGGTAAGGGAAACATTTGTTGTTATACCTGTGGAGTTATCAAATGAACAGATGATGTCAGGCTTCATAAGCACAACTGAAACACTGAGCAGTGGCCTGCTAGTACTGTAGAAAGTGATAGCATCCCTGTATTCCTCCTTCTGTCTGCCTTCATCTCATTAATCACATTTAGCAATCAGTTCTTGCCAATTTCAGAAGATGATAAACCAATCCTCGTTAAAAAGGAACTATAAGTGTTCCATCAGTGTTAATGGAGACCAAAAAAAAAAAAAGTAATCTTCTGTCCAGATGATACATTCTGATGCTTCATAGGAGTTCCAAATATAAGAACAGCCCTAAAAGGCTGTAAATTTCCATCTTGACTCAGATGATGTCTCTGCTGACATAAATCTTTTATAAATAGTGACCAGGTTTAGATACTGGTTCTGATGGTGTCAGCAGACATGCTGACAGAAGGGACACCAGTTGCTGGTTACCACCTTCAGATCTGAACAAATGCTTTGTCTTCCTCATAGCTAACTCAAGTTTAAACAGAAGCTTTACAAATCTTGCATGGAGTGGTGATGATTGTTGGGGGGCTGGAGAAGAAGGTAGTGCTGCAATTGAGGACTGGTCAGCCATGTTCTTCCAGTTCAGGGGTAAAATTGAATCATTACAGATAAAGAACAATGTGTGTTGGAAACTGCCTCCCAAGGCAACAGAATCCAATTCATCCAAGCTGTGAAGTAATTAACTTTGCCTGTTTTTTCCCTATATTTTCTTCAAGTATCCATAGCTCTGTGTGCATTAAGTTCCTCTGATTCCTTAGGATTTAGATTTGACTGTACAACAATCATTTACAGTCGTTTATCCTACACTGCAGTTAAGCCTGGGCATTCTGTCTTTTCTCATTTTGGCAGTTCCCCAATCTTATGCAAATAGATGCAGCTCTGTTCCCTTTGTCACTGTTACTTTGGAGCTGCTAATGAAGTAGACTTTACTGTTTTGATCCTGTTAGCAACTCTAATGCTTACCTAGAACTTCTCTTTTAATTTTTGGATAGCATACTCACTGGCTGCCACTAGGTTTTGGCCTTCAACAGTGGAGTGCTTCAAGAACCAAAGCCGAAGTGTGTATTTGGACAGCACTGGAGACTACTAGGAACTGCACCCCCTTCTTACAGAGGCTATGCCTGAATGGAAACTCACCAGCCATTTCCAGGCTCATCATCTCACCTGTCTCTGAACTTGAGTCTCCTGCATGAAGGTTAAATCTTTATCTCTTTGGAGTTCTTGTTCATGGAGTATGAATCTGATTAAAGTGACTGTACATAGTTTTAATACAAACTGTTAATGAAAATAAGCTTTATTACGTCAAGTAATAAATACATACAAAGATGCAAATAACAGTTTTAGTAATTTATCCAGAGTTTTCTCCTTTTTTTGGCAAACTTCAAACTGAAATCTCCAGCCTTAATGTAGAAATTAGCTTTCCAGGACCTTGTTTTTATTTAATAGGTTTCCCTATTTTCCATATAACTCATGCACTTTAAATGAACTTCAAAGCACTATCAGTCATGCAAATGTTTATGCAAAAACAAACAGGAAAAATAAGGGGAAGGTTATTTCTAAGCAGGGTCTATGCTGTATGACAAATTGTGACTTAGCAGACTACTAGGTACAACATGCTATTTTGCACTTATTAAAAAAATCCTCAGAGCTTATGCCAAACCTTGAAAGATTGATAGTTTGGGGTTAAATGAATATAGTCAAAGAAAAAAAACAAACAGAATGAGGCTGTGGCTGGATAAGAAGATAACTGAAATATAGCCTGGGAGAGAAATAGCATTCCTCTGCATGCAGTTCAGGTTTCATGTCTAAGAAATGTTTTAGGGAGCTTTAACATCTTTACAAAATGCAAACCCTCAGTAAGTTGAAAACCCCTTGTTTCCTCATTCTTAACTATACATTTTTTTTGTAGGGCTAAGGAAGAAAAGTCAAGTGTTCAGAGTAAAGGAATTTGAATGTTTCAAGAGTCAAAAAGAATAAGTGTTACTTTTTCTTTATTAAGGGATGGAAAATCTTGCAACTGAATGAGCAGGCTAGGATCTCGCATTGCGTTCCGTCTCGGCCAAGCATTCCCGAACTAATCCTCTAGCATGGATAATGCCTGCAAAAGAATTAGACATATTTTAAATAATCTGGTTCAGGTCACTGTTGCAATGATAGTGCAGAGAAAGGTTTATGTATTTCTGTTCCGAGTTGCTAAGGCTACTACAGCATGCCTCAGAAAAGGGAGAGATCCCTAACTTCCCCAACATCATCTGCTGATAAACAAATTTCCTTTCCCAAACTGGCATTGTGAATTGAAAGGGGACTAAACTAGGAATCAGAGCATGGTCAGATTTGTAGGTCTGCAGTCACAGGTACATTTTTGTGTGATCGGAGGAAAAGGAAAAAAAAAAAACCAAAATCACCTTTCCTACTTGTGAGTTGGTTTGCTACAGTGGGGTGAAAACAAAAGCGATTTTTGATGCTTCTTCTCAGGGAACTATCTGAAGGTACAGACTTTTAGAGTTTGCAAAAAGGACTCCAGAGTCCAAGCCATCATAATACTGCTTTAAACCCAAGTTGTGTCTCTTGTAAGAGTAAGAAGAAAAATTTTATAGTGTGTGCAAGAAGTGCCACTGGCTCAGCTCCCAGTGTAAATCATCACCACTTTACATGCCGCAGTATCTACTCTCATCTGATAGACATGTGGAATTTTCCACTACAAGTCCTGTTGCCTCGAGTTCCAGCAATCTGGACGTTGATTCTTAATCCTGGAACTAATCTAGATTCTGCTTCTGAAAGAGAAGACCTTGAGAAAGATTTTAAAAGAGGGGATGGATAGACTTTTCTGCAGGGTGTGTTTTACTGACAGGACAGAAGGCATTTCTGTGCTCAGTCATGCTCCTTAATAAAGTGGAGAAAGGACAATAAGGCAATAGATCAGGTTTCATCTCTACAAAGAGATAATGGATTTTGTTTCTAGAAGACTGCTAGCCCAGATCACAGCAATAGCCTTTACATCCAGGGAGTGCTGACTTGGGACTTGACCTGTTAAAGGCTTTGCAGAGGGTTAAATTGACACAGACAAGCAAAGCTGCATCCTGCAGCTGTGGGATGCAGAACCGTGTACTCAAAGTGGTGCGTTAGACCTGGATCTGGTGGCAGGATGCCCAGTTTATGCAGCAGAACTACCCTGAATTATGTAGAACACTGGGAATTTGGCCAATTTTAGAGGTCAGTAGCCTCTTTGCTTAGGAGCAGGTGGAGCTGGGGACAGGGACTTTATTGAGAAATAACCTTCACATGGCCATGAAGGCTGCAGTCCTGTGGTTACCCTCCATCAATTCTGCTCTCAGGCTTTCGCATGCTCCTTCAACCATCGTTCTCCCAAAACGGCAAGAGAGGTATGTTTGTGACCAAAAGATGGCAGCAAAAGGTATTTATTTGGGATTCTTTGCAGCACTATCACACCACACTTGCAGATTTCAATCTTAAACCTATGTTAAGTAACCGATGCTCATTGCAAGAAGCACCAAAACAACTGTTCCTCACTGGACTGAACCATTCAGTTCAGAGGAGGTCTGCATCTCTCCTGGTCTCTCTCTCAAGTTGTCCCCATTAGCCTATTGCCATTCATGATCTATTAATACTGACTCAGGCAATGCAATAAAGAGAGACTCCAGCAACATTGATTTTAGTTGGGCCAGATTCCACTTACCACTCATCAGCAGACTTTATTGCATCCTTTCCCAGAACAGCTACTACTCATTTTATTGCATGTCACTGCAGATGTATTACTCTTCCATAATGGTTGAGCCTTAAATAAAGCTTTGTAGTCTTGGGTAAATGTAAGGGGGATTTGCAAGGTGGGGAAGTTTAGTCTGTTACAATAACATTCCCATTCTGGGTTGAATATGTGCGCCAAACTCAGCACAAGGACCAAGGAAAGGGAGGAAAAGGTAGCTACATTATACTGGAAAAGAACAGAACTGCCAACACAACAGTTGTGGGTGGCCTTTCAGGGTCATTTCAGGGGCTGGAGCAGTGGAATGTCCCACTGCTTCTTCAGAAATAATCCCTATCACGTCCCCTGCGGAGGACAATGTCAAGCTGATGTCAGCAGTGGGGCATGCGGGGGTTTGTTTTACACTGCAAGGAAAGGGCATTTATTGCCCCTTTTAGCTGACAAAGCAAAGCTAGAGGGCTCTCATGAGCCAGGCCTAAAAGCTTCCACATCCCTTACTTGTGGACTAAAAATGACATCCACTTGACCATGGAGAGGAAGAATATGTGTGCTTGACATCTCAGTCTGACAAGCCTTCCCTGACAACCATTTGGGTTTTTTGTAGCTCTTCTCTCCAACAGCCTTAGTGTGAATTACCACAATGTAGTATTTCTTTAGGCAAAATGCATGTTAGTAAAGACTCTTGGGTCAAGTAGATGGGTGATGTATATGAGAAGAAGTAAACAGTGCTTGGCTGTATATTTTGGAGACTGGGGAGAAAAGGGAATTGAAGGGGCAAGTAAATCACCAGGAACATGAAAGAACATATCCATTAGACACCTTAAGGGTTCTAAAATAAGGTTTGAATCATTGACTGAAATTCCCTTTATGCACATGAAACATTCTGTCACTGGTTTATCTGTCAAAGACAGCATAAGCAGAGTATCCCAAGGTTTCAGTTGCTTGTTAATTCACCCAGTTTAACGATGAGCTCAAGACAGCTGTCTCCTTACAAAAGAAAGAGTTGTCTTGAAGCTGCTGTACACGTGTAGCAAGCACACAAAGTGTATAGGACACAATTATATTTAATAAATGTAAATCATACCTCTTTTTAGCCTCTCCATCGCACTTTTACTGCCAGCATATGTGGGTCTAATCTCTTTTCCTAATTCTTCTATGATAGCTAGAAGTTCTGCATATTTGCTCTGTGGTACTTGACTGCTGCTGGTACCCTGCAGTTGCAAGTAGATTAATCTCAAAACAAAGCAATTACAACAAAAAGCAACTGGAAAACAATGGATGAGTAGAACAAGCTCAGGAAGCTGCTTTTTTAAAAAGTCAAATGTCAGGTTCATTATATAAACTTGATTTTGCAATTGGACACAATGGTACAGGCCCTTCAAAAATTGGGATCAACTGGGAGGATGCGTCTGCAAGACTGGGGCCTTAGGTGGAGCAGAAGTATAAAGTCCTGCAAGAAAGCTAACTGGGAACTGCTTAATTGAATTCCACTTCTGTTTTTCCCATGTTTGGGTGTATCTTGTGGAGAAGTTTAAACTAGGCAGGGAGAGTGAGAAGCAAATAAAACAAACTTGTCCAGATCATAAGGAAGTCTTAATAGGTCAAATATATTTCACAGAAAGCTGACTACCAGATCCCTGAAGCAGCCCATGGACTGTCTGAGACACACTTCATCAGACTAAATGTTAGAGCTTAAATCTGGCAAGGGAGAACAGTATAAAAATACTATTTTTTAAACAAATTGTTTTAAAATGTGTTAGAATCCTTATTATCAGAACATCAGACATGTTTCACTGTGACTCAGATGGGTCGGGACTAACAGTTAATTAGTAACCAATCTCACTCAGCACTGCTTAGCCTAATTTGATCCCACCACATGTGCGATGAATCAGCCTGCCATTTGGGTTTGATTTCAGATCTTGGTGGGAGGGAGGAATACCTCAGATTACAGCCACAATCCACGCTACTATGCAAAGGCAAGGTCAGTGATCTGATTAAAGAAGAACAACAAGCGGAGCTGTACCTGCATCCCTTGTGTATAGCCTAGAGATGGGGGTCCATAGTCATTTATAAGCTGTCGATATTGCGCAGATGTTGCCATACTTGTGGAAGGAGGGTGAACACTCCCAGCTGCAGAGAGAAAGGAGAAAAAAAATCTGTTATGATCTAAAGATTAATTAGTCTGTTACATTGGGATATATTGTAATCAAGTCTTTCTAAAGCTGTGACCTCTCACCTTTGTCTAATCTTACTAATGACTTTTCAGAATCACTCTATTTGCTAGGAAGAGAATGGTTAAATTAGTGTTTGGTGTACATTTGAAAACAGCACTGCTTGCAACATTATCACTGTAAATTGTTTGCCTAAAAGTGAAAGAGTGCAGCATGACAGGTTGTTCTGCCCAGGCAAACTGTAAATATTAAGGAGCCCTATTTTTGCCTATATACATTCCACATAGATGAGTCTCATGTACTGTGCTATTTTTACTTTTTCAGTGCAAGTTATCTTAAAGTAATTTTGCAACTCAAAGTGTCATCACATGGTCAATGCAATTTACCCTCAGTACTATTTTCAGCCAATGCCAAAAGTGTTCTTAGGGAGCAGTCAGTTGAGGTATATCAGATCCGCTGCTCGTCTGAGATCAGAGGTGACGAGTGCTACTATTATTCCTCTTTGTGTGATATCAAGTATTTTTAGCCAGTCAAATCATGCTGTTTTAAGTAAACCAAAGGAAAGACAACACCACCTCGGGTTATGGCTACTTTATAAAAAGTTATAAAAGATTATATTCAGATCTACAGGGGTTCGAGTCAGCTTGGAGTTACAGAAACAGACTCTAATTGATGAACTGCTCCAGAAATGAACAATCAAAACACTTCTTCCCCCTCGCCCCACAACAGTAAGAATCTGGCTTTGAGGAAAAAAAAAACATTTCTGATTGTTTTCAGAGGACTTAATTCCTAGGAGTGCTAGAGCGCCTGCTGGTTCTAGACTGTACACTCCGGGAGTATTACACTATTCCACTTGCTCTCTCTTGCAGCTGAAGTAAGTGCTGCTGCATCCACTGCTGTTGTTTCTTTGCCTGTAGGCACAGACACAGACTGCCTGCTGTCTGGAAAAATCTTCCCCCTTACTAATTTCTTTGCTGAAAATTCCCAACTGTCTTTCATTTGAGGAACAGATCTCATTTACCAGCCTTCATTTAAATCTAAATTAAACTGATGGAAAAGTCAGTGGGGCTCAGAACTATGTAAATCTTTAGCTTTGCTTCAAAGTTGCAAATTATTTCATTCATATGTCCCCTCATTACAAAAAGAAAGAGCCAGCAGTTACACTGTAAAAAGCACTGCTGCACACAATGAAACAGACTCCTGTCTTCAGCTGGGAATCTTTCCACTTCAGAATTAATCACGGAATCACTGTGGTGTTGCCTTCATTATAAGAAGAGAGCATGTTTCTAATATTTACTAGTTACCCAGATGTGAAATCCTAAGAAGGCAAATGGGGCTTGGTTGCTAAATCATCTTAAGAAAAAGCAAAGTTTTTTCTTTAAATAAGCTGTTAAATTTTATGGCACTACATTCTGCATTTCCATCTCGAAGGTTTCACATGGAGCAAATTGTCACATTCTACTACAGCATGGAAAACCCCAAACCCCTAAACAACACACAGAGTACTGTGAAGGAACACCACAGTTTGTCAGTTGTTCTCTCAATTAGTTCTTCACATTATCAGCTCAAAATGCCAACACAGTTGTGAGATTTCTGTATGTGCAACCTAGTCAAAGTTTCAGGTCCAGGTGGCTGAATTTCAAGTTACCAAACATGACACAACAGCAAATCAAGTCCTCCAAGGACTTTAAAATGCTTCAAAAATATTAATGAGCCCCTTGCGCTGCAAGGAAAGAAGGTTTAATTACCTCAATTAAGCCAAGAAAAACAATTTTTCCTCATGTACAATAAAACAAAAGAGCCATCCTGCAAAGACTTGTTCCTGAGCTGTTAGTGCAAGCAGTCACTGACAAGACCTGGGAGCTCCAAATCGGTTCAGAATTAGTCAAGGACTTTGATGACCAGGCTCAGGAGTCCTGCTCTACCCACTGAGAAAACCTTAGCTGCAGCCCATGCTAAACAAAACAAAACAAAACAAAACAAAAATAAAACCTTAAGAATCATCACTATGTCAGTTAATGCTATCCTAGTCAGATAAATTTGTGATGGTTGCAGATTCTGTTGACTGAAGCACTGACACGTGCTTGCTCTATAGGAAACAGAGCAGGGTATGTCTAGTTAAGGAAGAAACTCTCCTAGAAATGTGATGTGCCAAGACAAAGCAGCGAATCCAGGGGCTGTCACTGAAAGTTTCACAGATGGGAAAGCTAGCAGCGTGCGGAGTTGCAGTGGACAGGAGTTTCTGTCAGCACGGGGGCTAGAACCCAGCAGTGACTCAGTCAACACTGAATGACAAAAACAAACAAGAACTTTCAGTAAGCAACTCTGAGTAAAAAGCTGCCGCCGGAGCGGGAGCATCACTCCCGGTTGGAATTAGCAGTCAGATCAGCAGAGCTGCGTCGCTCCGGCAGCCAAGGGTGCTGTATTGTCTCCCGTACCCACCACATATGCAGAGCTGTGCTGCAGACACTAGAGGCCATCGCTGAGTACGGCATGCCCTGCCAAATGACAGATCGTGGTAACCATGGTGAGTTTACCCGTTTCTTTGCAGTCTGCATCAAAAATGTAATAAGACATAATGCCATGCGCCGACCACTTTATCAGCAGCAGCAGGCCCAGAGAACAAAGAAAAGGATTTGACTTGGCTATGGTACCAGCCTCCGTACACCCATGTCAGAAGTTGTGCAGTCAAACTCAGCTGGAGGGGGGGAAAGAATGAAAAATCCTTGATTTCACCTCAATTTAAGATGATGCGATCATGAAAATGAAATTAATTGTGGGGATATTAGTATCTCACAGGGTAATAGACCTTGAGCTTTTTGACCCATCACTTTGTATGCTAATCTTGAGGGGAAGCCCTGGGTCTTGGATGACTATAACTCAATTAACTCAAAATGCATCTGCATGTCTGAACATCCTGTATATTTCAGATTTAAAAAAATAAAACCCAACAAAACAACAAAAATCACCAGCTATTGCTGTTACAGTTAGCAAGAAAAAATAGGCTATCCAGTCAAAAATCAGTGTGACAATCAGGTATTCACTAGAGAGAAAGGGAAAAAAAAAAAAAAAAAAAAAAAANTCTAAATTGAGGTTTACTCTCATGTTAAAATGACAATGGAGACAAGACAGTTAAGAACTGACAGAATCGAAAAGGGAGTGTGCTTGGTACTGAAATTAAGTGGCACCCTGTATCATAGCCCAAACTGTCTTAGTGCTTGCTGCTGTTTAAAAACAAAATTAATATACACATTCATCCCTCCACTTTCCTAATTAAATGTACACAAAACCTTTTATAGACCCATTTATTCTTGTGCCAATGTCTTTTATTTCTGTATTCAAACAGAAGACTGCCAGAAGCATTTTCCCCACAAAAAATACAGTTATTTTCTTGTTAATCAATGTTAATCTTCATTAATTGAGTGGGGGCCATGTAGCAATACAGCAAACTGAAATTAGATTTTTGTGTCAAAAGCTCTTCCTTCCATCAGTCTGAGCCCATATTGACACAGGAGAGACAAAGGATCTAGAATCAATCTTTGTTTGCCTAAACTCCCACTGACCAGGAATTTTCCCATGAATTTCTGATAGGTTTGTAAGGAATCCCTTCATGTCCTTTGCTGTCTCCAAACCTGATCAGTAATACCAATCTGCTGCTCTAAATTTTAATTCCTAATTCTATTACTGCTGGTTGCTGGAAAAATAACAGGAAAAGCAGCTTACTGTACACCCTGAAGGAAGTGGAATCAGGAATGCTGGAGTACTCTTCCCTGATCTGATCCCATTAGATGCTATGGCATCTACACAGCTCAACTGCTGTTTTACTCTCACAAACAGCAAAGTAAAATCAGGAATAGTTACTCAACTCACCAAGTTACTCCTGTAGAACTGACGAAGACAAGTCAAGAGCTCTATTGAATACATGTTCCTCTTCTGCTCTGTACTTTGTAAGGTTCTGTCAAACTGCATAGACAAATTACTGCCATTTTACAAACTCTTTGTGCACACAGACATGAGATACCTGTAGCCTAGGGTTTATGGAAGGTACAGCCTGTGGAATCTCACTACTTCCACCTCTGTTCCACAGTCTCTTCAAACTGAGGTTGCCATTTAGATGGCTAGTAGTCATCACCTCTTCATATACACCCCAGTGCTGGAGGTAACTGTCACTGCCACACAACTAGAGGACATTCTTCATCTCCTCTAGATGACGGCAGTTTGATTCCTGATGGCATGAAGTATGAGAGAAGCAGGCTGGAATACTTTGTGTGAGGATGTAACTTCAGCTGTTGTAAACCAGACAACTTTGCAATCAAACGCATGAGAAAAGTTCATGCAAGTTGCTCTGCCAATCTACATTGCAAGGCAAGTACCTTCCAGCACAGGGGAGAGATAACAGCTTCAACTAGCACAGCCATTTCTGCAGCGAGTATCTGAACACAGCCTGAATTGCAGTTGTAATGTTTTGGCTAACTACAAGAATATTTGATTCCTTGGCCCTTGATGCAGTCTGGTTTAAGCTCAACAAGAACTCCTTGCCATCCATGAGACACCACATGCGTGTCTATACAAGCAGATCTACTGCACAGCCAAGCCACACACTGAACTCCACATGAGTTGCCAACCCAGAGCGAGCACAGGCAGCCCCCGTTTCCCCCCAGCCTTCCAATAAATTTCTTAATTTAAAATAATGGACCTTGTTCTTATTTGCACAAAACTTTCCTTATAGGTGTGCCTGTGAAAGTTTTATTTTCAGCTATTTCCCCCTTAAACAGCTCTTGTGGTAGAAACAGACCTTTCTTTGAATAAAACTATTTCCTTTTAAAAAAATCCAGTGTGCACACACATAAATATGTTCTCAAGAACTAGGACATTCTTTATTGTAGCAGCTAGAGGCCTTGCTCTTTTGATCTGCCACACTCTGGGCCTTTCCTCTAGTACCCTCATTCTATTTAATCTTTCCATGTGGATAACGGTCATGTTTTATGGCTCCTCTTCCTACCTCCTACCTTTTTTTTTTTTCTTTTAAAGCAGAAAAACAAGAGTCATTTGAACTCCCCACCATCCTTCTTTCCTAGCTTAAGACAGGCTATTTCTACACCAGCAAGTTATGAGGTGAAAGGAAAAGATCAAAATATGAAAGTATTTGGTACACGTACACCACCTGTATCTGGGGTGAGGGCATATGCTTTAAGATCACATTTTAATCTGGTCCCCCATGAACCATGGTTCAAAGCTGTCCAATCTTTGTTTTGCACCCTTGAATTCTCATTAAAACTGTAAAGAAAGCATCAGTGCTGCACAACTACATCAGAGCTTCTAGTTTACTTTCATCCACAATTTAGCATGAACCAAAATCACCCTGCAACTCAGCCAGCACATGATGGGTGGGGATGATGATATTTGCTGACTGTGAAAACCATACCAGTACTCTGAAGCTAAACATGCAGGCAGACAAAGCCCAAAACGACAGTTACCTAAATGTCCAAACAATTTCAAAGTCCATCTGAAATTTGCTAACTATGAAACATGTTTAGTGTGCTTATTTTGAGATTATTTTTTACTTCACGTGAACTTCGCGAGATCAGAGAACCAGTTTGAATCAGAGCAGGGAGTATATTTCCTGAAATTATCTCCTCTGCTAAGGCACAAACACTCAACTCTGCCTACAAACAGTATTCTTTCCAGTCCTCCCACTCCAAAACCAACTTCTCAATATGGACAATATCAAACATGAGCTGTCTCTGTAAAGGGAGACAAGCAAGCCATTTGCTCATGCAAGTCTGCACTGCAGTCTTTAATATAAAGAATGGTCTGGGGTGCTTATATCATTTCTCAGAACTGAATGAAATTGGTCTCTCCAGTTGCAAGTTGCTGCCTCAGTTAGGGAATTTCTTTTTGTTTCATCTCTCAGTGAGAATTTGCACTTTTCACCAAGAAACTTCTGGTTGCTGTGAGGTGTGGCAGGTGCACTGACAGACTCCTGGTTCTCAGCTACGGCAGTACCTGTTGTACAGGTCACCACTTGTTCATGTGGCGCCAAGACTCAGCTCCTTCTCTTGTCACAGTCTGCTGGAATTTGTTTTCTTACACTTTATTACAGAAACATTTTTTTTTTTCTTGAAGCCTGCTATTCCTGTAATAATTAGAACAAAAATAAGGAAAATCTTAAGCTGTTTCTGCTTGCTTCCATGTCTCAAAATTACTTTTCTTTGACCTGTGCATAATCTGAACAAAATAAGAATGCTGGTGAACGTCCACAGTGCCATAAAACTCATGGAAACAAGGGAAAAGACAAACTACAGACCAGTTCACAGCTGGTGTAAATCTCTCTGGTTCTGCTGAAGTCAATGGAGATACTCTGCTCCAGCTCAGCTCAGCAGCTGTCTCTCTTACAGAGAAAGAGAGTTAAACAATATGAAGCACAAGACAGATGAGGAGGAAACTACTTTGCAGGATTCAGTATGATAAGCAAGAAAATACAGACTGACAGCCTGGAGTGCTACATGCAGGTCAAATTCCCAGAGCACAGCCCCTCCAAGAAGGAGACTGGTAGTTTGGACAAAACCCTGGGCCAAGTGTCACCTGGGCAAAGAGGAAGAGGAACAGGCACCAAATTCTGCTGTGACAACACATTCTCCTTCCCTGTGCCTGGTGTAAGGCAGAGGAGTCAGCACCCGGATGCTTCCAGCGTCCTGAGTCACTTGTGGAGCAGCTGTATTTTCCTCAACCACAGTCATCCCCAGATCTGCTGACAATCCACAGAAGCTTCCTCCCTATATTTCTCCCCCATTCCCCAAGCAGCTCCTCTCCCTCAGGACTTCAGGTTTCTGAGTCCCAAACATTCTTCCATGCAAAGAACATTAGACAGTCACCCACCAACCGCAACTGCTTCACCTCACCCCTCCCCTGAGAGCAGTTTAAATACGGTTTTGCAGACTGGCCACTCTCAGCCTAAACTTGAGAGGAGTTAGCTCTGCAGCAACGATGCAGCTCCAGAGCTGAGTCGACACTGTTTCCAAATACCAGAAGCCCTGCACTGCAGGGAAGCAGAATTACCTCCCAGAGGAAAATCCCTGCGAGATCCACAGCTGGCCAGAGCCCTCCGTCGGCCGAGACCAAAATATTCAGCATTCATACAGAGAGGCTTCTGCAGGGCTGATTTCAGGCCAAAAGGGACAGATTTCCTGTTTTCCTCTCCTCTGCAGGACAGGGCAGGAGGGGTGGTCCTTCACCCCAGGTCTGGAAGCAAACCTAGGATTTATCCTCCTGTCTGGGGGGCATTTAATTTAAGCACAATAGAGAAGCAATCTCCTTCAAGTCAGAATTAAGCTCCAGAAAGGAGGGGGCCATTTGCAGTCATATCACTCTGAATGCGATATGTGCAACTGCAAGGACTGCTTTGTCTAACTCCCTTGGCCTTAGGCCACGGTGCTGGCAATACCACTAGCTAGAGGAAGAGCTGGTGCGTGAGGATAATGGCAGAAGACAGAGAGGAAAGAGAGAGCCCATTTTGGATTCAGGGGAGGACGTTCTTTCATTGAAAAGATTCTGGGGGTGTTGAGGATGATCCGAACTCAGAAGAGAGGACAACTTAGACAGGAATAGTTCCAACATGACAGCAAACTGCTGCTAACTTGCCATTACGAGGGGAAACGGAGGGTGGGGAGGGAAAGATAAAAAACTGCATGAAAGAATCTAAACGCCGGATCGCAGCTGGAGCGTTCGAGAGCACACAGGCACGGCAGCGAGAGGACTGGCGACAGAAACTTCACCACTCAGCTCGCATTGTGAGCGGCATGTCTGACCCAGGATTCTGTAGCCCTCGCTAGCAAAGCAGCCAGACTCGGACCCCCCCCATAGCATGACCTAATCCCCACCCCTCACCCACCACTGCAAAATACCACCTTTGTTTTCCCTGCAATTTTACGGCCGTTCCGGAGAGCAAGGCACAGGTTCTCGTGGGAGCCGACAAGAGAACGGTTTCCCTCGCTGGGCTTTGTTTTGTTTCTTTTTTTTTTTAACTCCGGTGACACTTCTGCTTTTTGTCAAAAAATCCTTAGCACATCCCCTACTTCCTGACCCCTCTGCAGAGCAGCGCCGGGGCCCACGGTGCTCCACACACACAACCCAGCCCCACCGAGCTCAGATCCACGCAGGATCGAAGTGTCTGAGGCACAGGGACCTCGGCTTATCCACCGGCTGGTGACGATTCCTTGCAGTGAAATAAGACTGCTGCTCTCCCGTTAGCTAGGATAGAGGTGCATCTTCTTCATCCCTCTCTTTCATCTATCTCTCAGGATTTCAAGCAGAAACGGAGCTCCAAAAATCAGCCAGGCAAATATCCTTCCCTCCTAAACCAAACTGCAAAAGTTTCCCTTCTCAAAAAAAACCCAGCCAGATTTCTGGCTGCGGATGGTTTGATGCCAACCTTGCAAACTGGGGCTGTGGAGGAGGGAGGCAGGAATATTAGTTTTAAGTCAAAACCAACTGCACCATCTTGGTTCTGTTTAATACGGAGATTATTAGCGAGATCCCCTCCAAATATCCCACAGCGAACCTACTGCCGCTGCGGCTTTGTTCAAACTGCGCCGATTTACACACTCCCTGCGATAGGGACCCACTTTTACAGCGAACACCTCGGCACAAGAGCGAACACCCGCCAGATGCTACCTTCGGAAATTCGGGGGAAGGGGTAAAAACAAAAACAAAACAAAACAAAAAACCCACAACCCAACCAAACCGGGGGAAAGTAGAAGTAAAATAAGAAAAAAGTTAATGCTATCAAGGAAACTTTTTAGAGAGGAAAGTTGGAAAGTCTCCTGTACAGATGCAAGAAACAAGAATGGGTTTTAAAATGGGCTTTTATACAAAAATAAAGAACAACTGCTGCTCCACATTTATAAAATCCAGCGAGAGGGCTCGTCCGCCCGGGCTGCTGCGCGGAGACGGGGGGAGCGGGGGCGCAAGGTTCCCCTGAGGCGCTGGCGCACCCCGTTCGGCGGCGGAGCGGCCGGGGTCAGAGTCCCGGTCGCCGCATCGGCCTGAGGAGCGCGGCCCGGGGCAGCCCCTCCGCCTGAGGAGAGCGGCTCGGTGGCCGCGCGCGGGAGGCGAGGCGCGGCGCGGTGCGGGCGGCACTTGCGGCGTCCCGCCAGCAGCGGTCCTCGCTGAGGCGCCGGCGGAATATTCCTGATCCAGATCAATCAGCCGCCCCGGGGAGCCTAGCATGGAGGAAGCCCGGCGGCTGGAGCCCCGGAGCGGTA
>VWZE01000746.1:498512-543298 GCA_013396675.1 Eubucco bourcierii
AGGGGAGGGGAGGGGAGGGAAGGGAGGGCGGGAGAGCGGGCGGCGGGGAGCCCGGCGACGGCGAGAGAAGAAGGGGGGGGGCTGTTTTAATTAACTTCGGAAAGTTTTGGCACAACTTCTCGTTTAAACCGGGTCTGCCCGTGGCGGGCAGCTGGGGGGGCCGTGGCCAGCAGCCCCTGTCAAGGGAGAAAGGCTGAAGCGTCCCTCGGGGTGGCCCAACTGCCGCTGCCTTCCCGCCTCCCCCCTCGCCTCACATCGGGCGTTCACGTCTGATTATTTTTCTCCTTTAGCCCCCGCTAATTTCGATAGAAAATACCTGTTGATAATTGTACAATTTTTTTTTCTTTCTTTTCTTTTTTTTTTTTTTTCCCCCAAGCCACTATTTCTCTCCACTTGGAGACTGAAGAGTAACGTAGATTGCATCTTCCAAGGGATTAAAAAATAAATATGAATCTCGTTGACAATTGACTCATTTTCTGTTTGCAAGCACTAGTAAAGCTCTCGCCCCACGACCCCCCTAAAAGAAAAAAAAAAAAAAAAAAAAAAGTACACTTGCAGGTTAAATTATGAAGCTTTTCAGCCTGTCTCTGCCACTCTGGAAGTCATTCTTTTCTCTGTAAGATAGTCAGGTTTGCTCCTTCTGACAGTTAATCACAAGTGCACCTCTACAATCATTAAAAGATTTATACCAATATAACTGCTCAGGACCTAGACAGCATTCTCATTTGGTACACAGCGTAGCCTGAGACCCACAGGACCCAGACATATGCCTTACTTACCAGAAGCCACTCTGAGATGGGTGAGGTAGTTGGTAGTTTTGTTGCACATGCTAATTAATGTCTATCCAAAGCAATACACTGCTCTTAATGCTGGTGACAGCAAACACAGAAAACCTGTTCCTGTCCTCGTAAGTGACACTGATTCAGGCCCACCGTAACTCTGCTCTGCAGAGGGAGGCAGGTAACGTTTCCATTGCAGAGACACGGAAACAGTCACGAAGCAGTTAGATGATTTCCTCTGCATAAAGGAGAATTGAGGGAGACTGGGAAAAGCGAGCTTTCCTTTGAACCCCCACCCCAGCTCCTGACCTAGCAACTGCACACCACATGAAAGGATCATCTCCAAATTATGACTGGTACCAGATGAAATACATGATCTTGTTACAGTGGTGTATATTATCTCCAGCCCAAGTGCGTGGCTCCAGCTATTGTGGTGAAGCCCAGAATGGCACAGACTATCCGAACAATGACTGATCCATGCTCCAGTCTGTCAGAGAGGGGACCTGCAAGCTCCAGGCACAGAATTATGCAGTCAGTGACAATGTTTTCATGTTGGTGCTTGGGGGTTTAACTGTTGAATTCATAGGAGTCCTGAAAGATTGCTCTGGCAAACCCTCACATCCAGCACTGTGTGAGAGAGAACTTCACATCTCTAAAGCTTCATTTCCAGATTTGTAAATAGCTGCCTTTCTGATGATTCCCTGGAAGGCCAGAGAAGCCCTGCAGTGAGGGGCATGCTGCTCTGGGATTTTCCACTGCCGTGCAGTTGTTTACAGTCACACCAAGTGAGTGCGAAATGAGAGTGTGCTGAGCTTGCCGTGTTTTTCACGGCTTTACACCAACCCCACAAAACTGCGCTCAGAGCAATGCTGTGAAGATCGAGATCTCCTGTGTTTTGCTTGGGGTTTTATAATGACAACTTCAAAACAGGTAATATTCCAGAAGGGAGATGGAGGGGATAAGGAAGCAATGTGGTAAAGTTTATCCTTTCTTCAGCACCAGAGACTGAGGTTTGGAGCAAACTGTGAGTGGTAGCCTTGATGAGATGGTCCGGCTTGTTGGGCCAGATGATTTGTCCCCGTCAGGAACCCAGGAAACCCTTGTCAGTGCCTCGCATGTGCTCTGCAGTGACCTGGGCACAGGTACCAGTGGTGGCACAAGACACATGACAACCTTACTGTGTTTTCTCAGGCACTATGCAAGCTTCAGCTGACATTATTAGCTGCCTCTTGGGCAGACACTGTGGAAGCCAGCTAGGGTCAGAAGTTTTTATAAGTTCTTCCTATCTGCCCTGTGCTCTATGGATTTACTTCAGTTGTTTTGAACCGAGTGCGGCCATAAGAATAAGACCATCGTATTTGGGCCCTGGGATGACTGTTTCACAAGGTGACCACAGATTTGAGCTCCCTTGCAAGCACTGCCTGTAGTTTAAACTCTTTTTCTGTCACAGCAACTTGCACCACCGAGAGTTGTGCTCTGCACATACAAACCCTGCATTGAGTGTTAACAGCTCCAGCTCCAGTAGCATATACACTCCAGGTTGCTTGTGGCAAGCAGCAGGTCCCTGCTCTGCAGACTGATGGCACAGTCTTGTTTACTGACAGTAAAAGCAGCTCTTAATCATCGAGTGGCCAAATCATAGAGCAGGAAATACAGCAGAGCCATTTTATCACACATGTGATGTTTCTAAGCCTTCTCCACTCTAAGAGGTAATTTGACAATGAATGTGTTTGATCTGTTTGTCAGCAAGAGAGGACAGACAGCAAGAGGTGCCTGTATCTTCATCCATCTCCAAGAACAGATGATGCATTTCCAAGTTACGGCTACCTCTTCTCATTTGTTTAAGATTTGCAACGTTCACCCTGTCCCCCTCCTCTTTTTCTTTTCCTTGTGTTTTCTCTGTTCCCTCTCCTGGTTTGAATTTCTCACCTCTGCTCCTCCCAAACCACTGAGAATACTCAGCAGGTAGTGTTTCCACAAAGGAGGTCTTCCAGCCCCTGCTTAGCCAAGCTCTGCCTGATCTCAAAGCAATTTTCCCTTTCCAAAGCTCTGTAAGGTTGGGTGCCATACCCCTTGGTGAGGGTGTGAGGAATTCATAGACAAAGTACGATGTTGGAAGGCACTGGTAGGAGAGTGGAGCTAGGGGCCTTGGGCCATGCTTCAAGACAAACTTGTTTGTCCCCTTTTATCTGGAAATAAATCTAAATAGCCATCAGCATCTGCAGAGCTGTGATGCTCTTGGAGACCTACAAATGGAGGGCACAAACTAGGCTTGTTCTTATCATCTCCGATTACGTCAGCAACAAGAATTAAAGATGGGAAAGCAAGACCCTTTTTTTCCTGGCTTGTGTAAAACATTATATTTGCACATTAATTTCACTGTAATTAATGTTGTCATGGTTAATGAGTTGAGTGACTTGGAAATGGTCTAACTGTCCTTTACCTACCTCAGAGACAAGTTTAGCAGAAAGGGCAAAGTTTGTTCCTTTTTTCTAGAGGGAGTTTGTATTCAAATATCCCCACATTTCCAGGGATCCAGCATCATACATGAAACAGTGATAGAGGAACCTACAAGTTCCTGAGCACTGATTTAATCTGCAAGTCTCTTGTGATAAAACTCAGATGATCATCCAGAACTAAGTGAAAAAGTTTCTGATACGCCTAGGCAGGAAATCAAGCTTTTTAGGTCTTAAGTAAAGGCAAGCTTAACCTCTTTGAAGAGCACAAGTGGTAGGGGCAAGTAAGTGTCACTTTCAACAAAGAGCTTTTTGAAAGATATGTTACAGAGCTGTGTGTATTTCTGGGATGGTAATGAGCCAGCACCTCCTGGTGCAGAACATCTCCTTCTCCAGGCCTTGCTTCAGGGGCACCTCTCATCTTCCTGGGGCTGTCCAGGACACTGGCACAGAGGGAAAATTGTCCATTTTATCCTGTTTGGCACCAGTGTTGTTCTTATCACCTTGCTGCAGCTCCTTACATTCCTGTCTCTGTTAACAACGACTGCTTCCTGCTGATGTTACAAAATTTCCCTCCTGCTCTTTTTGTTCCAGAGATAAAGCTGACAGCCCTTGGTGTCCCACCACTTTTTGGCTGATGTTGCCCCATCCTCACAAAAATGCACAATAAGCACCCAGTCCTTGAGAGAAATACAGATTTTCCAGCTCTAACCTTTTCATCTCTCACCTCAAAATTCCACTGGAAGCTCTGGTTTTCCTCCCACCATGGGAAACAGCCCCCTGAGACACTCTGCAAGGAGGCTGTGATGCAGAGTGCTGAAACCAGAAGTGCTGCAGCAGCAGCCATGAGCCATCCCCAGAAAATATCTCAGTTCCTGGTCCACATCAGCACACAGACTTGCAGCAAATTCTTGCAGCCTGTTCTGGACAGACTCTCCCCTTCAGTTCTTCCAGACAAACTTTTTTCCTAGCTTAGCCCTACTCCCCACTTTGGAGGATGGTTCCTCCCAGGCCAGATGCCATATTATCTGGAGCGACTTTCCCTCCCAGCCTTGTTTTCCTCCTACTCCTGAGTCCTTTGTCTGTCTGCCAAGTGGAACAGCCCTGCCAGGCAGACAGCTGCTCAGCATCGCTGCACGGGTGCTGCCCTATGGGCTGAGGAGCCAATTCCAGGTTTGTTCCATCTTTGAGGGGGACATTCTGCTTTAGAGATGGTACCTACCTGAAGGAAAAAAAGCAAATAGCACCTGTAAAGCTGTCTGAAGGCACTGGAAGTGTTTAAGATAAAGAGGTCTTAATGCTGCTCTGGGTTTACCTTTGAAAAAGAATGAGTAGCAAGCCTGCTCTTGCCTGCTCTGGCCGGAGGTCTCCCTGGAGGACCACAGAGCGGGAACGAGAAGTTTCCAAGCCCTCAGCCACAAAAGCACAGGCCTGGAATCTCTCTAATGAGAGTTTTCCTCTTTGCAGTTTGCCAGGCAAACAAGCACCAGGCACCAATATCAAGACCAGCCCAGATTCCAATGAAAACCAGCAAAGAAAATAAGAGCAGAAAGGAAACAGCTTCGTTTTGCTTGTTAAGGACAGCCAAATAAAGCTACCGGGCCCCGCTCAGCCGGCAGAAGAGCTCACCCTGCTTCCCCAGCATGGGGTGAAACCAGGCCGGCTGCCTGGCCAGGGGCTTGGGCCAAGGGACTCCTCCTTCATGCTGTTGCTTGCAGGGATGGATTATCATGTCATCCCCACATTACAGGGCTTCCCTGCATCATATTTCCAGACAAACGAGTGCTCCACCCTGCCTGATTCCTTTGGTTTGCCTGCAAGGACTCTCCCTTCTTGCCCTATGGGCTGGACTCGTGTTACCCTCCCACTCCTGAGCCCTTGAAGATTGTGCCAAGGAGGGTGGCCTGGCCTAAGGCACAGTAAGCTGGCACCAGAGGGCTGCCTCTGCCTCCCGCCCTTTGCAGCTCTGGGCCCAGGGCAGGGAGTACCCCACCCTTTGGCTGCGTCAGAGGAGGTTTCAGAGACTTGCTTTCATCCCAGCCCTGTCTGGGAAAACTCCTGTATCTGCTCTGTGTCCAGGAGTGGAGGAATCCACTGCAAAGCCGAGTGCTGCCTCACTCAAGTGCATCCCATATACATGCTGGTGTTAAAGCACTCTCATGCCCTGATGAGATTGCATTCATGTTAAGTAAGTGTCCACGTGAGATCTAGGAAGGCTGCAGAATTCAACTGTCATGTTTTGGACGGTCACACTGGGGCTCAGCATAGCAGAAAACCTTTCAAGTCCAAACCAAGTGTCCTGAAACAGTGAAGAGGCACAAACACCTGGGTCCCTGAGAGCCTCATTGCAACACCAAGTGTAAAGCCTGATGGGAGCATCCCTAATTGTTTTGTTACTGTTCATTTGAGTAAAGGAAGTGGAAAAGAGAAGCAAAGCCCAAGGCTGGAAAATGGAAATGACTTTGAGGAAAGGAATGTGGAGCTTCACAACAACTCAGGGAGGAAAAGAGCACAGGGTAGAGAGGAGGGGGAAAGAGGAAAACCAGGGGGCAGCGACAGCAACAGCACAGTCGAGTGCAATGCACAGCATAGATGGATCCTCGGTGGTCTCTGGCTTTCATCTGACACCGCTGGGTACGTCACCTTCCTTTGTCCAGACCAGAGCCTCAGGCACAGCTTTTGCCAGGATGAATCTAGCAGATCTGCTGAGCTCCTGCCCCATGATACCACTTGATGCAGAAATGAATGCATCTCTTGCTAAGATGGTGCCAGTGTATGGGGGTCACTGGTATAAAAGTCTCTGTGCCCATCTCAGTGTGTGTTTTGCAGCGCCAATAGCTGGATTCTGCTTTTTCCTGTTGGCAGAGGCAGTGGGACAGGGTGATGCCCACAGCATTAGGGTGTGGAAATGCTAAATATTATTAGGCAGTCAAATAATCAAACTCTCCCTAAATATTTGCTGCCTGCTGCCCTGTAACACTGCCTACAAAGCCCTTCATCATCCCCCACAAAAGTGAAGAGGGGAGGCTGTGGGGTCCCCCCAAGTCCCTCTGGAGCAGATGTGCTGTAGGTCTTCTCCTTGGCCAACTAGTCACCCCAACCAACGCTGCAGCCCAGCAGCTGCAATGTTGGCCTCTTCAGGGGCTCTACATGTGTGGAGAAAAAGGGAGGGCCAGTCCCGGATGTGAAGGATTTACTGCCCTGGCAGAGCTCATCACAGGAGACAGCATGTCTGTAATTTAAATAATGCAGACCGAGGCTGGGAGTTGCAGTGGTCAAACACAGCATGGTCAAGGTATGAGCCAGAGGCAGAGACTCCAAGGCCTTGAAGTGTGGTATATCTGCCCAAAAGAGCTTTTGGGAAAGCAGCAAGCCACGGTATCGGGAGCTTGGGTTTTGCTTTGATCTTGCCAGGGAAGGGAGGAGACTCAGTGTTTTGTTTGAGTTCACTCTGAAAAGCAGCAAAGGGCCAGTGGGATGAATATGGCTCAGCATCTTTCTTGCAGCTCCAAGGTCAGAACTGGGACTGGGAGAACTGGGTATTGCTGCAAAAAAGCGGGCAGGAGTGGTTGCCAGGAAAGTCCTGATCCCAAGCACTGTCCACTTCCAAAGTCCAGTTCTCCTGCATGGAGAGGATAACATTGGGGATGGTTTCTGGAGACCCGGCTGCAGGTTCAACTCTTCACTGTTTCATTGCCTGCATCTACAGTTTTGTTCACTCCAAGCAACTTCAGAGAGGTTGTGCTCAGGACTAATTAAATCACTTGCATCCTGGTTTATGATTTAACTTAGTCACTGGGTAATTTCTGTTTCATGCCTTACAAGTTACATGTTTAGCAAACACAGTCAGTTCTTCCACCCTAGAGTTGTGAAAGGAAGGCATAAACCAGACCTGGACTTCTAAAAGTAGGAGCTGCCAGCTCACAAGCTGCCTCTCCGGCATTTTTAAGGTGTATTATTTACATACAAGGCCAACCAAAACCTCTCTGAAGACATTTCTCCCTTACTTAGAGAACAAAGTCAATTGCTTTATGAAAATGAATAATTAAATTCTGAGGTTTGGGCATCTTCATGTATTGCTGAGAACTTGGCATCATCACTTCTCCAGATTTGGGGAAAATGAGAATCAAAGTCAAGATAAAATGATTTACAAAAATAAGATTATTCTGTTTATCCCAAATGAACTCTTTGGATAAAGGCAGGATATTTGCATGCTATGTATAAAATGTGAATAAGCTGATACTTATCCAATTTTGATACAGTTTTTATACACACTCCTCCCTCTCGGCACTGAATGTCCTGAACCTGCTCTTAACTATCACTTAAAAGCTATTTAATTAACCAGTGAAATTAACCAGGTGAAGTGCCAGATATTTAAGTGGACTGAAAGAACAGATATTTTGATTATTACAACATGACTTCTGCATGTCTGAAGGACCCTAAAATGGAGTGACAATAAATGCATTTAATGCATGCAGAAGCATTGCTGAAAGGCCTTCCAGTGTAAAAATCCCATGTGAGGAAGTTCCACAACACTAGAGGGAACACACATACACCCCCTACGCATCCCCCCCTTTTTTTAAGGCAGAATAGTTGCTTTATCATTTTTTAACCAGAACTACTCAACACAGAATGCATCATGTTCCACAGTGTGTCATTTTTGTGAGTGTAAACCTTTCTGATCTTGGCTGTAATATTTTACTGATGGGCACTCAAAGTTCTGCCACTTTGTTGGCAAGCGCAGGTATTGTCTGCTCAGAGGGACAGCAGCACAACGCTGCGCTGGAGGATGAAGTCCTAATGCTGGCAAACGTTTCCAATTAGGATGTGGAATAAAAGGAAGACATCCAATTCCTCTTAAATGTTACACAGCTTTGGAATTCTCTCATCTTGGACCAGCAAGTACTGACAGAAAAATTCCTTGGGGAAAAAAAACCCCAAAACAACATGACCCTTGACAGAGGTAGTCTCACAGCAGAAGTGATTGCTGAGCTGCAGTATTGCACTTCCAGAGGGTTGCTGGAGAAGGGTGAGGTGGTGAACACCCACCTCATATAAAATTGAGTATGCAGTGGGACTTGGTGTTGACGAAACCAAACGACTTGGCAAATAAAAATGTCATTATGTGCCTGCAATGATTCTGGTGACTTACTGGTTATCCTCTCCTCATCTGAAAGAGGTACATCAATGTGTGTGGAAGAGGAAACGTCAGAATTATCCCTGTATTCTTCCCAGTGCAGATCAAGTAAAGGAAAACTTCTGTCTCCCAAAGTTATGCCATCAAAGTTCAGAAATACACACATAATGTAGTTCTAATGAAATCAAATTTATCAGGTGCTGGCTCAGGTATTTAAGCACTGCAGAAACTTTATGAACAACACACATCACTTAAATCACTGGACTGCTGAAGGTGCCTGCTCAAGTGCACCAGTCCTTTCTTGTCCTCTCAGCACAGAGAGGACACAGACCTGCCACACATCTTTCTTGTGGCAGGGAACACCAACATCCTTTACACATGGAGACAAAACTTGTGGTGCGCGGTTCACAAAACAGCAGGTGAAAGATTCATTATGTGAGTTTCGGCTTCACCTTAAGCCCATCCAGTTCCTAGTTTTGAACCTTACCACAGGCTCAACTTCTTTCACTGAGGTTGGATCAATTAAAAAACAGCGAAGTACAGTTAAAGCTTGCGAGGCTTTCACTCAGCACTTGAGTATTAAGTACTTAGAGGCAGTCTGCCCTCAGCCAGTGCAGTGTGAAACTGCTATTTCCAGCCCTTTCTTCCCTCCTTCATGTTTTCCTCCTCTTAAAGCAAACTGTTGCTTTCAAACTCAATGTACAACCAAAGCAGTGATTAAGGTCAAGACTGCTCTCTGCTGAAGCATCAGCCCTTGAGGGTTCCTGCATCTCTGCACCTGGTCATGTTTGTGGGTGCCTGATTTCATCTCTCCTGCCAATCTCATCAGCCTCATCCATGACTGCCTGTGACAGACTGGGCACGGTAGCTGCTAGTACATGACAAACACTACCAGAACTGTGGTGGTAGTTGCAGCTGGATGCTTCTTGCACTGACTCTCTACTCAATGGACTTTGCAAATCACTTAATTCATGAAACAACTGTATGGGATACTGTCCCTCTCAAGGAGAGAAGGGGAAAACCTGTGACACCTGCTGGAAGCTTAGGGACTAAAGAAGAGATGGACAATTCAAGGGATCTATCAAAGACAGATTAATGAGACATGTATTTTTATCTGCCAACTAGAAACGCACATAATTTTTTCAAAGGTAGGAAAGTTCTATTACCTCCATTTTGCACATTGAGGCATTAGAGGAAGCTCCAAATTCTCCCAGGATGGATCTTTACTGCTTTCAAAGGGCTGCTTTTTTTTTTTTTTTTTCCTGACCCAGTGATCTTAGAGATTGTTTCCAACTGTAACAATTCTGAGGTTCTATAAATCGCTCATCTTTCTAGAGCACTTAAGACAGTTAACATCTAACTTAAATGTTGTAATTGTACTTTCACATGTTAGGACAGAGATCAGACCATTTAGATCTGGAACTCATAGATAGGAGTTCACAGTGTTCAACTGGAGAGATTAACAGGTGGAAGAAAATAGAAGTGTTTCTAGGATTAAAGCTCAAGATGCACTGAAAAGACAGAAGAAAACAAACTCCATGAAATCTCAAATATTAGTTTCTCTCTGATACAGGGACTAAGAAGTGAATAGCACCAGTCACTGAAAGACATCAGGAATCCATCTCTCAAAAATACCCACATTATACACTCAAAATAGAGAATAAAACCACACAGCATCAATAGGATCACAGAAGACAGACAACTGATAGTTTTGGGGAAAAAAAAAAAGAAAGATGACAACATATAACATCTGCAATGTATGCACACATCCCTTGGAAGGTTTATATATGCTATATATATTTCAAAGTACACACAAACTGCCTGCTTGGCAGGTTCAGAAAATAAGAATACATCTTGGGAAGGTCATGAAGAAAAAAAGAAGCCCAAACCCAACACAAAGGAAAACAAGAGTTATTTACATTTGGTAATTCAGTAGCCTTTAACATCTCTATATACAAACAGACTCTTTCTGTGTATGTACAGACTGCGACGGGAGCTGAATGAAGCTTATTCCAAACGCAGAAAGAAAAATACAAACCCCCCTGGATAATTCACTCAACAAATGTTTACAGGTTGCAGAGCTTTCTTCATTTACAAAGGAAATACTACATGCTGACTACACAAGTAGCATTTTTGGGGAACTGAAGTCCTCACAAGAGGTGTGTGTTCCCAACAGATAACACAGAGAGGGGGGGTTGGTGGGGGGGAGAAGATTGAAAACTTGCTGTGCAGAGGGAGGTTTTAGTGGGCTGTAATTGCATTTACTGTGTCAGATCTTAAGTATCAAGCCAGTTAACAAGTCAAAATTTCATGGCTGTCAAGGGACAGTTTAAAAGTGAAACCCCCAAATTTTGTCCCTTCAGTTCCCAGATCAACTTAATTACATACCATCCCCTTCTACAGCATGCTTCCAAAGCTCACACAGCACAGAAATCACTACCACTTCACATTTTACTTCACCCCTCATCAGTCTTCAATCCTTTCAAAATTTTATATCCATTTCAGGTGGTGATTTGTACAAAGCAGATCAATGCTCCCACAAGCAGGAAAAACAGAGACACCATTCCAGCCCAGCCTGCTAATTTATGACATGACAATTGGTCTCTCCTTTTTCCTCCCTGTGAGGATGTTTGTCTTCTGGGCAGTGCTGCAAGAGGATACCGCAGAGCTGCTCTTGATCCCATCCACAGTGCTATTTATATTCCTTGTCTCCTCCAAGCTTTATCAGCAGCTCATACAAGGAACAAACTATCATCAAAAAAACCGCACCTCAACCACTGAGAAAGAATCTTCAAGAGGGAAAATGTTTCTGTAGCTTGAAGGCTGATGATTATTTTTTTGGATGTTAACCTTCAAGATGTTCTATCACCCCAGAGTCGTGGATACAGACATGTTAGTAGCTGAATGACAAAGCCAAGGCAGTGACGGTGGCAAGTAGGAGAAAGCAAGAAAAGGAGAGCAAGTGAGGGAAAGGATTTCTGCAATAGGAACAGTTCTTATGGACCTTATAAGTACTGTTGTGGGTTTTTTTTCCCTCTCCAGAGAACACAAGTCCATGAGAAGTTTAAGGAGGTGAGGCAACAGCAGCAGCTATGAACTCTCAAAATGAAGTAGCAATATACAAAACATCCAATTATTTGCTCATCTCAACTACAGGTAGCACAAGAAACTGAGAAGAGCACTTAGGAACTGAAATGTATTTAAATAACTTAGTTAAAAAAAATTAATAATAAAAATTACTATTTGTGAACCTACCACTTCTAGAACCATCTTACTGAGGATTAAGATCTAAACCACTATGCTACCATCTCAGATGGTAGAAGTTTCTACACCAATAGATAAAAAGGACAGTGAAGTCCACACAGCTTGCTGTAACTCGCAATTTGGTTCACTATCTGCTACAGCAGTCATCTGTCAACATACTTCTCAAAATCCCATTACTTCTCCTGAAGTGGATGCCAAATACATCCAATGGTGGGTATGAAACACATGAATGTCCTCCCCCACACCCTGTCTGTGGTCTACAGCTTTCCATGATATCACCAACTCTTATGGGTATCACAGCACTCAGGTAAGCTTCTCCTTAATATCCAAGGGCTGAAACTCCAGCACATCTACTGCTTGCATCCCAAGTACTTTACAGAGATACAGCAGGCATTATAGTCACAGAATGATGGAATGCCCTGGGTTGGAAGGGACCTCTAGAGGTAAGGAGAATGCCAGTTTATTCTGGACCTGTATTTCCAGTTAGCTGTAAGCATGTGCAAGGGACTGATGCCCTTGACCATTTGAGCCTAGGGAGCTGAGGACAGCAGGCAGACTTTCCTCCCCAACACAGGTGCTCTGCTCTTGCCCTGCGTGCTGGTACAGGCAACGTTAAATAATTCACTTAAGGCAACTCACTTCAGCCTGAAGTTGTGGAACTTCTGGCCCCTTGACTTAGGGAAAGGAATTTCTGACACTTGAGTCTGGCTCACAGTTTACAGACATGTTGCAGTTGGTTGCTGCTCTGTCAGGTGAACCTTAAAATATGAATCAAGGTATAAAAACAGTTTACTTCTTGCCTCATTAGTGAGTTCAGCTGAGATATTCAAGACTGCCAAGACAGAAGCCTGGTTAAAACAGACTGGAACATGCCAAGTCCTGTCAGATTCCAATTGTACAGACTTGTTAGTTCTTTTGGAATAGGGTGATTGCCTAAACAAGACTCCACTTCTTGTTAGTACAATAACTTTTATTTGACATCTACAAGATCATTATCTTGTAGTTTTTTTGGACAGGTTTATACAATCTCAATTTTTCAATAGTGCAACCTGTGCAAGCAAGAAATGACAAACATTGTCCTTCACTTTCTTATAAACATCTACTATTATAGGCAAAACAAAACTTACCCATATTATAGATAAGTGACTATTCACATTTGTACATTACAATTTCTTTTAAACAGCTCCAGATAAACTCTACAATGTCTTACAACATATTAAACAGTATTCAAGTTACTGGGTAACAGAAACAGCACATACAGCGGAACCCTCAAGTGTTTCCCATTCTCTAATTTACAGCTCAAGTAAGGTTTCATCTTACAAGTGACAAATTAAATTACATTAATGAAGTAAAAAATAGAAGATTGTATGTGAGATGGAAGTGAATTTGCACTTAAGTTTCCATAACCACCTCGGATTAAGGAAATGCTTCAATTTAAGGAAAATAGGCATCCAGCCATCTTTGCAGTACACATTAGGAATACCATTAATACATTAAAAATGAACTAGTTTTAATTTAAGATGTTTATCACAAAAAAAAAGAACATGTTGTAGACTCAAATATATAAGCCCCAGGAGAGAATCAGAAAAAATGCAACACCTGGGTATAAACACTATAAAAATGCAATAACCAATGCTGTACAACTAAGATTGTGTTTCTCTCCCAAGTCCTGTCTCATGTGTTTATCCTGTCCATGCCCGTTTCCAAAGACATGCACTGTCAAACAGAAACTGGGAAGGAACCTGAATGCATGATGTGCAACCTCTAGGTTTCATGCTTCTATAAACTCAGAAATTCAAGAGAAAAACCCAATATATATTTTCTATATATATACTCAATACATGCATTCAAGGATATCTCCCACAGCAATGGCATTGATGCACTGCGTTAAACCCTGAGCACTGTATGACAAGATAAAAATAAAGCCTGCTTGGGGATTTTCAAGCATTTTCAAACAAATTGTGGTTTGTAGCTTAAAAGGCCAAAAGTAAAAGCAAACAGGAAGCACTACAGAGAGCATAAGGAAAGACAGATGCACCACCATAAACAACTGCTGGCTTTCAGTTCTACCAACCTTTTTAGATCTCTTTATTCCCAAAGTATTCGAGAGCACACAACTGAACTGAAAAAGTTATATTTCTTTGGAATCTGTCCCTGATTTTTATGCAAGTGATATGCTTTTACAGCCTTTTCCTCAAACACCAAAGTCACCACCTGCAGTTTGTCCTCTCATGCATTGTTGAAATTGGTGATGCTTTGCGGGTGATGCTGCTGCCATATCTGCTGCTGTTGTACTGCAAGCTGCTGAGACTGGTCTGACGTTGACAGGAGGTTTACAAGGGGTGAGACACAATTTGCAGGAATGATCAAACCTGGAAACAGTAAGAAATCAATTGTTTCATTAAACGGTAGAATCAGCAGCCTGAGGTTTTAATTCAAAACAACAGCCGGTAGTGACTGTTTCCAATATCAAGTCTAGTCAAGCACAGCTACAAGTTCTGATTCTCAGTAAGAAGGTTTATCTTCAGTAGATCCTTTAAGTCATGAAGCAATAGAAAATTGCCATGTTGTCCCTGAAGACAAGTTTGATTCTTACACCACCTGCTGCCACAAAAACAGAAGTTGGCTTTTAGCTTTTCTAGACTCACAAAAGTTAACCGAAGTTTAAACCACAAAAAAATGGAGTTCCAGCATCTTTGAACACTGTTGCTAGTGTAAGAGCTGCCATGTCACATATCCCCAGGATGTCCACATTAAAAAAATACGGATGTTTCAGCCTCCGAGACTCCATTAAGAGGTTCAGCAACAAGAAACAACAATCATCATGAATTCCTTCTAAACTATTGATTAGATGTGACTTTCAGTAGCCCAACCCACCAAACCCACCATTTCAAAGGTTTATTCTTCTTTGCTCCAAGTGGAGAAAAAAGTAGAGCCCTTATGGTTTCAATGGTAGCTTGACTGGAATGGATTGTACAGGACATTTTTGTTCCTAGCAAACCAAAGGAATGGAGAAACATTCCCAAATCTGGCTGAAATTTTTTTTTTCCTTTAACCCAACTCAAAAAATAGCGTTTCCCCTACAGTGACACAGGTTTCACCAGCTGTGCTTCTGCCCTCCCCCAGCACAGACACCAAACAAGGGAAGAGCACCAACAAGAACACAGCCTGTTCTCTTGCAAGTATCTTTATGAAGCTCCCGTATGTGATTCTCAACACCTGTAAGTTACACTACCCTCTACTTCAAGATGGAAACAAAGGAGCAGGCAAGCCACTTACCCACAATCCTCTGCCCATCTTCTGTTCTTAGCCGAACTATTTGCATTTTCACATTTGTACCACTCACAGAGGCTAGAACGCCTTCTACTTTTGTCCAGACACTCAATACTGAACCACACAAGACATAGTAAGTTCGACAGCGCAGTCCCACTTCACAAACTAATCCCAAGCCTGCCTTCTTACAGTTGCCTCTCCTATAGGAAAGAAAAGAGCAGCTTTAAAAAGAGCTGTGCAAACAAAGGATCCACTTCCATTAAAAAATGATACTTGTAGTTAATTAACATATTCAGAGCAGTGCCAAGAGTTAAAAGGTACACAGTAAAGGAAGGATACTTTATCCACAGAGTGTCTCTAACGGTAAAGCTTTGAAATGTGTTGGCCTAATTGGGACCTCATCTTCAAAATGTGAAGACAGAGGTTTAAGCTGAAAGGTGCCACCCACTAAGATCACCCGAGAACCTGCACCTGTTACCTATCAAACTGGTGCCTGGTCAGTGTATTTCAGAAGCTCAAGTAGTAATCTGAGACTACCACCACTTAGGCTGCCCCCCAGGAATCAAGTGCTGAATTCAGACACAGAAAAGTCAGCACAAAGACAGCTGTTTCTGACATCACTTCTACATGAAGCATATTTCCTTTCCCAATAATATTTAGACTATCCTACCACAGTCACAGGTCAGATAAAGGCACTTTAATCGCAAGCCACCCCTGGGCCACTGTAGTTTACTACTGGAGTGCAATTTAAATATTCGCATTCACATCATATATTAGGGCTTTAAAATCAAGTGCAAAGCTTCATGCCTTGCCTGAAAGGCTGGGTCATTTGACTGGTCATGGGACAATCTGTCTTAAATACAAGATTTCAAAGAAATAGCAGAGGAACAGAGGCAGTGATAAACCAGTTTGGGTAAAGAGTTTACGTTAGAGCATCTATGTGCATATAAACACTAACCAGTAAGCATGGGTGCAGGTATCTGCAGAAGAATTGTATTGCTCTAACCAGTGTGGCAGAGCATCTTCAGAGGGTACCTGGAAAAATCAAAGTGGGAATGACAAAAATATCAAGACTTGCATGCAATAAAACAAAATTTGGTCATTGCTATGTGAAAAAGAGGAAGCACCAACATTATAATGGTGAAGAGAAGTACATTATCCAGTAATTTGAGGCCATCCAATGGAAATATCATCTCAAAGGATAAGCAAAATGCTTGAACATAGCAGAATCTAATAATAATACAAAAATAAAGTATTTAATATATGGAAAATTAAAAATAAGTATTTAAAATATCATCAGCAAACAGCTGAAGCTTCACAATCATTGCTCAGCACAAAGAAACAGCTCTTTGTTTAAGAGCACCTTTGTACACCTTACACAGAAGCAACACTCTGTTCTGGTTGACTATAAGCCCTCTCATTTTCTATTACTACACCCCAGATAATTCTTACTAAGGAAACTTTAGATACAAGAATGCAGAAGTCATGCAGACCCTCTTCAAGAGACTCAATTACAAGCTCTGCTCTGGAAAAAGTGAGCTTAGTTTTGGACTTGCCAGAATGACAGACAAATAATGAAGTCCTCCTACTACTTTTATGTTTAAAACTAGTGTTAATTGTAATGGTTACCTTCTTGTATTTCTTTTTCAGGTCTGCACATGTTTCTAGTTTGAGTTGTTTCCCGGTATTTGGTCTGTATACTAAAAAAAGCTTCTTTTTAGGGTTCACTTCTTTAACCAGAATAGCAGTTTTCTTGTTATTTCTTATCTGGAAAAAAAAGAAGAGAAACTAAAACCTGAAGTTTAAACATGCTGACAGCATCTGCCTTGTGATACCACACTGTGTTCTTCACAGAGCAGTAAGTGAATATGCCTGTGTGCAGCAAGGTAAGACAACCAGTAATAACACGGACACCTTTAGAAGACAGCACTCCTCATCTACATTAACCTCGCAACTTCTTGCAGTAAAAGCATTTGATTTCTCGATGTAGGTTTAAATAAGAACTATTGATCTGGTATCATGTTCCTATCAGAAAATAATTCCTTGCAGCTAAAAAAAAAGAATGCTTCATAGAGTGCTGGGAGCAAATTTAACATGAATTATTATGTAAGACAAAAGCATTTTGGAAAACTGAACAATAAATGTAAAACAGGAAGTTCTATAGGAAGCAGTATAGTTGGTTAGCCCCCCCTTAAAACTTCTCTGAGCATAATTCAAGGAGTTAAGAGAGTCTCACCTGCAGTGATAAATAAAATCCATCATCTGGACCAGTCTGTTCTGCCCAGATCTTAGTTGCTTCATCCCAAGACATGCCTCTCTCCACACTGATCTAGAAGAGATCCATAGAAGGGTATGTGAATAGGAACAGGTTTGAAAACAATGACAGGCACAGGAACAAATAGTGCCCAGTGAAAGGTCTGGAACATCCCCTCACTCAGCACACCCTCAGCTGATTACATGTTGCATTAGTTTTATACAAATAAGATGCTGAATTAACTTACTGTGTATAGTTCTACGTGTCCAGAGGTAGAATATCCAGGAGTCAGGAACTTCTTAACATCTGCCTTCCTTACTTTCTCATCCCCAGAGCCCAAATCTTAAAAAGGAAAGGACAGATTTATTCTGTTTCTCTGTTCTTACTAAAATAGAAGAGTATACTAAGAGATTGATTTACTCACCTAAGATGCCCATATCATATCTTCCATTCTTTTTAGCATTTTGAATAACTGCATTTAATGTGTCTGAGAAGTACTGGAATAAAGCATTCTGCTGATGTACTTCCATACCAAGAATTCTATTCAGAAATTTCCCTATGTTGTTATAATCTAAAATAAAAAATAAAAATAAATGTCATCACATGTAATCTGTGGGCCTAATACAAACTCACAATCGGTATTTAAGAGAGTCTCAAAAAGACTACTTAAATCCATTCTTTGAAAAATAAGGAAAACAATCTGAAGTTTTTTCCAAAAAGTCACCTTTTGGATGGTTACAACTTCAGTTCTGTTGCTAGGAACCCACTACCATGATGTATGATATTCCTAGCAACATTTGAAACTGTACTAAACACACAAATACCTTTATCAAGTGTTAGTATTCCAGATCTGTCTTCTACGTTTATCAAGCCTACACCAATCAATCCCTGACGAACATCTAGGAAAAAGAAAGAAATTAAAATCACAAGTGCTTTGTTATCTTTAAGTAAACCAACAGGTAAGAGCTTGTCTAGCACTCCTATTTCAAGACCAAATTCCAACTTCTGACACCTCTCAAATACATTACTTGCAAGTTCTAACCAATACATCTGCAAGGCAGAACTTTGCCTTCTCTTCCAGGAAGGACAAGCAAGGAAAACTAACGGCACTACACGAGTCCACAGGAGGGGAAAGACATCACAACAGGAAAACAAAGTTGAAGAACTGTGTATAATACTCAGGCCAAACAAATACAGCACATGCCTTCAAGAAAGAGTTCACAGATCTTGTTTCATACATGAACTTCAACATTTAGGCAACGTGCACTGGAATAAAATCCAGTGAGGGTGTATCTGGGCCAGCTGGTTTAAATAGTAACAAGGTTTTCTAGCTCTATAATGATTTGCATTTCCTGCATACTGAAGAATGATCAAAAGGCAGTTATTACATCCAGTGAATTACACTTACCTTTGAAGAAGTCTCCAGGAAAATCAGGAGGAGGTGAGACCATAGGAGAGTCCAAGTTCACAATGGATTTCATCACAATCTCTAAAGCATTTCTGCCATACTGTGTGAGAGAAAGAAAGTTGTTCAAATGATGTGATCCAGGGTCTGTGCCTCAAGCCCCAAGCACGTGTGGTTTAACAAGTATTTGTAATAAAACATTTTTCTCTGGAATAGTAAAGGGCACTGGTTATTAGCTGTTCCATTATAAACTACACAGTATAAAGAATGCAGTCTTGATGTCTAATTAGAATTGCCAAATTAATCTCTTGGTTGTGGCTGAAGGGACAAATACCATTTTGTTAAGCTTAGCAAATGCAGAAATGCAATTCACACACAGTTGTGCTCCACGTGGCCTTATAAACAGAACTAAGAACGTTTACTGGCTATTCCAGAATGAGGCCAATCAGAAAACACAGCTAAACATCACAGGAGATGGAAGAAATCCATCCTCAACAGGTCAGTTGTGGAATGAACACCACAGCACAAGCTTTCCCACAGAAATATAACTGTCACCTTGTTGTCAAAATTGAATCTGCTGAGGTCTCGAGTTTCTGTGGCCCGTCTGTCGCCATGGGTGAGGGCTCCCTAAGAAGACACGCCTTTGTCATTAAATCACATTTTAAAGTTGTATTTTCTCAAACAAAAGGATCAGACTTCCTGAAACAATCTTACCAAGCTCTCCAGTCTTTTTGCAACTATAGATGCAAATCTTTGCTCTCCTGCCAATTCAGAAATTAGGAACACATACTCTGGGGCAGTCACTTGGTTGGATCTATGAGTCCTTCCTGGATAATTAAGTAGAAGCACAGAAGTTAAACAAATTCCACTTCATTGAACATTTTTAATAGACTGTGAATTGTGAAGAATAAAGAAAAAAGCTAGACCTTAATCCTGCTGAAAACTAAGTTTTTGCTGTTATACAGCAAACAGAAGGTGCAAATGCTCTGGAATTGTGGTAAAATTCACACAGACACTTGATACATAAAGTAATCTAAGCTACAGAGCAAGTTCTTCACTGGGTTTCTTTCAAAACTTTGAAGCCTTCTAGCTATGACTACACAGTTCCAGTCCATGGGTAAAGGAGACCGGAAGGGTCCATAACAGGTTGCTTAGTCAATCTAATTTCCCATGAATTATCAATGAATTAATATCACAGAATCAAAATCACTATGATTGGAAAAAACCCTCAAGACCATCATGTCCAACCAACTAACCTGAATTTACCAGGTGAAGGATACAAAAAAGTTATTTACCAAACTGCTGTATTGCTCTGTCTGCACTCCATGGCAGCTCTAGGGTCATGTGAACTCTCCGTCTCTGATTCTTCGCTCTCCGGTCAGCTTGCAATGATATCCCAGAGCTGGCAGCCTCCGAGATGATGGCAATGTTCTTTGATTGAGAAAGGAGTTGTTAGTTAGCAATGAATTCAAGCTTCAGCTTCTAAAACCAGGTTCATTAATTTTGCAAATTTTATTAATATTACAATTAATGATAACATGGGTCTGGAATGGTTTCACTGTTATTTGGTCTTCCTATCACAGGAAGGGGGAAGGGAAAAAAAATTACAGTTCTCTTTATCAGAGATGATAAAATTTTGAGTGAAAAGAATAGGTTTCACTTTACTGTGCAAACAGAGGCAGTGTGCTGCAGTCCTGCCATTCCAAAGGGCAAATTTCTCTGATGCTGGCCTGCACTTCAGAAAGAAAAGGGGATGGACACAGGGAGACTTGCTCTGATAGTAAGCAACACTGAGAAGACAAAGTTGCAGCTAATACTGTATAAGGAAAAGAACACAGCCATCCGATAATCCAAAAGCATTTGCCTTGAAAGAATGTAAATGTTTGGACTGGGCACAAATCACTTACAGGAACTAGAGTTTTACCCTCAAGCAAGCAGCAGATCATAGAAGTTCCACACCAATAGCTACATTTACTTCATTTGCCCTCTTGTGGTAGCTTATTCCAAAGGAACCACAGCAAGGTTGGTTGCGTTTTTTACCTTTCTTTCATCTGCTTCAATTCTACCATTAATGCTGCTCAGTATTTTCTTTCAGAGTACAATGCAAAGCACAAAAGCCATCACTCTTCCCAGCATTACTTGTCAATGCTTTTTAAGATGAACAATCTCCACCTTTTGCCCTCAAAGTTTTTTCATCCCAAGTCCCCCCTTTCTCAAGTTCACTGCTGCCTCTTGGAAGCAGAGGTACAGAGCAATCCAGGATAAAAGGATCACAAAGATGTAGAGAGTTTATCGGTCTTAAGCACACATAATTTTACAAGACCAGCTTAAAGGTGCTAGCTTTCAGTCTGACACAAATGTACACACCTCTTAAGAGAGTACACTGGCCCCTGTGGCCACCCAAACTACAGCCTGACCTTTAAAGCATGCTGCAGTCATGTACTAGCACTACTGAACCTGCTGGCTGGAGAAACAAAACACAGCAGTAAATACATAATGGCTTTCTAACTAGTATTTGAGTACTTATAAAGTCATCATGCGGTAATGGTAGAGCCAGAACTTGAACAGCTTAGTGTTACTGTGGCATCTGGCAGGTTTTTCTAGGTTTTTTTCTCTTTGGGGAGTACCTTATCTCCATCCATGAACCTCTGCTTTTCCGTGATGTTCAGAATTTCAACAGGCACATCAAGTTCAGATCTTGACTCATAAGATATGCTGCCATCATCATTGCTTACGACTCTCCCCTTGCGGCCTGTCATCTTTAAAAAGAAAAGGGAACATGAGCTCATTGTGGCAATACCAACACCATTACGTGACCAAAACGTCAAGCAACGATTCTATCTATTCATGTATCAACCTTAAAATAGATTCAGTAATTTACCCCAAGTGCAAAAGTACATTAGAGAATCTGGATTGGGTTTTTTGATGCCGTCCGTTATCATCGGCTATGCGGAACGCTTGTTAAGAGGTAACTCAGGGAATCAAAAGCGTAACAAAGTTTATCTACATGGAAATGATGCAGTGTTCTACTACTATCCATAAAGGGATTTACAAAGGGTACTAAGGAAATAAACTGAACTGACAGCTGAGATTGTCACTGATTTCAGCAGGGTCTTTTAAATTGTAAAGATGTTTCTACTTGATAGAGAGAGGTAGCTTAGAGACTTCCTTCTGAAGTTATTGAGAAGAGATAGTAATTCATCAGGTTTTTCACTAATACAGTTTTATTATACAAGCTCTTAATAGTCTAGGAAGATGAATTAAAGCTGCTTTCTGTTACATATACATCTATCAGCTTCAAACTGACCACAGCTAGATAAAGAAATATTCCACTGTAAAGCAAAAGCAAAACTAGTAAGATTTATCCATCCTCAGAAATAACCTGTTTATCCATTCAAAGCTTTTCTCTACATTCTAATACAACTCTGGTATAGGTGATCCTGACCTGGCAGGGGGGTTGGACTAGATAATCTTTTGAGGTACCTTCCAGCCCCTGACATTCTATGATTCAATGACAATCTTTAAGCTTCTCTTGAATTCAGAGGCAAAGTAACCCATACTCTCATCCCTGTGAGATTACTGTCTAAAAATGATAAGCAAGTTCATGTAACAGGTCATGTGTAACTCTGAAGAGTGACAATGATGATTTACTGCACCCAGATAATGCATAGCTGCAGCAGGAAAGAAAAATCCATTCTTCCTGTGTGTGAACACCAGCCTACCTCTGCAACATTTTCAGGACCACCCAGTTCATCTATAAGCTCGTCCAGTGTATTAGGTGGGAGGTCTTCAGCCAGTTTTTCCAGTTTATCAAGCAGTTCTTTTTTCATTTGTTGGGCCCTTTCAACAGCATCCTGACTTGTTACAAAGCTGCTGTTTGTGTTACTGTTAGCTGAAATTTAAAAGAGAATCTTTAAGTCTCAGAATTTCTCTGCCTAACTCCTATGAAAACGAAGCAATGTCAAAAGAAACTTATTACCTGATATGTTGGTACTAGAAGTGGTAGTACCAACAGTGGAAATAAAACAGCTGGGTCGTTTTGATCCAAGACCAGAAGCTAGTAAGGCACTTTGAATAGAATCTGGGTCTATGCTTTTCTTCTTTTTCTTGTCTTTATTTTTTTTATGCTCTTTTCTAATTAACCAGGGATCTAAAAGTTAAAAAAAGTTATTGTCAAAAAGTTTCAAGCATCTACTACAAACCCACCCCTTCCTTTGAAAAACAACATTCTCATCACAAAAGGAGACTTAGGAGAGCCTGAACTCCAGTGTGTAAAATTTAAAGAAAACAAATCAACTTCGTAGTGTTAGTTCCAGTCTCATTGAGCTATACGTTTATGAAACACTTATTCTTGCCTCACTGAAGTGGTCAGGAAAGACTTTATGTTCACTACCTGCAAGTACAGCTACATGCTAGATGAAACACTTAAAACTGTCTCACCATCTTCATCATCTTCACTGGATTCATCTCTGAATGGGTTGAAGTCATCATCATCTCCAGAACTCAAAAATTTGGAGCTCTCATTATCGCTTTCCTCATTGTCTGAAGCATCAGACTCGCTTTCACTCTCATCAGAGCTGCTACCCGCAAGGCCACCCACTTTGCGAGCTTTTTTGGCTTCTCTGCCGATTTCTTCACCTAATTCCATCACCACCATCAACCCAGAAAGAAAAAAAAAATTGGTTTAGACCTTGTAGGTTACTTTTGAGGTGTTTTACCACCACCACTGCATACAAACTAGAGGAAAAACTTCTAAAAAGAGAACTTAGATTCTTCTGAACACTTCTATGTAAGACTTATCTCCCAAGTTGGCTGTTGTTTTTTTTTTTTTTTAATGATCACTTTTGGGTAAGCATATAAACAGTTTTGGAAGGGAGGTGATACCAAGCATTTTTTTTGCTAAGCCCTATGAAAAAGAAAGCAATTATTTATGTGACTGCATCAGGAAGTGGTCTGCCACTGCAAGACATTTTGGGATATGGTCCCATAACTACATCAACTCAATTTTGAGCAAAGTAGTAACCAGAATATACAAATTTTATTGCTTCAGCAGCTGTTTTAAAACCTGATGATGGAAACTTCTACAAGTCTTACAGACTTGTAACGTGAGTGACTATACTGCAATTTACACTTCCCTATCTCCTCTGTTAGGCAGCTCTAAAAGTTGCCATTTTTGCTATGGCATTAGTATAAAAACTTAAGCATTACCTTTCCGCTTCTTTATTTTGTTCTCCTTGCAAGGGCTGTCTCTAGGTGAATTGTTATTACTTTGAGCAGTCAAGTCAATTCCCAACAAGCTGAACAGCTTCTTCCTGTCAGGAGCTGGAAAGTGCTTTTCAATAAGAGACTGGAATACTCCTCTGTTTAAAGGAAGAGGGGAAAAAAAAAAAAAAAAAAAGAGTAGTTCAGTCAAATTCGCATTTATTTAAAGCAGAAAACTAACATTTTCCCAGCCTGCTTCTCTGAAAAACTATTCCTTGGGAAAGCTATGACACAAGCACTCTGAGTAGCTATCACTTGTATTACTCTATTTGCCACCACCTCTGAAGTCGGAGACAATTACAGCGCTTGCAATTTGTTAGATTTTAGTATTAAGGAGCATTGCTACAGCCATTTTCGTACCGCTCAGAGTTCAAATGACAGGCTAATTTATTAAGAACTTCAGAAAAGTACTCTTGAGATTGAATTTGGCTCATCTGGTAAGAGGGAAGTCATGGCTGACTCACTTTGAATAAACGCAGTGTACACTTATCAGGTCTTCCCCTCCTCCCAGTGTGAGAGTTGTACCAGTTGTAGAAACCTGAAAGCGTCACTTTAGAGTGTCAGGAGAACTAGGAACTAAACAATGGTTCACTTCAGCACCATTATCAGATTTTACATAAAAGCAGATTAAGTAAAGAGTATAAGTACTAAAGGACACCTAACTTTTGTGTGTTGATATGTATTTTACATGTGAAAAAACAAGTTACCGCACACGTTAAGCCGGATTCGTTTTGTAAAGGACAGTTCTAACAAACTTCAATCTTACTTTGCTGTAGAAACAAAGTCATTCAGTTCACCACCACCTTCCTCCAAAGCTTCTAATGTTCTTGCTTCTCCTGTTGACTGCAGGCCAATAACAACACACTAAAAAAAAACCCAAAGAATAGACAGCATTGTCACTAAGATGACTTAGATTTATTCTTGCCCTAATTTCTGCTCATTAAATATCTTCAATAGCATGAAGCAAACAGCACAATGTCTGAAAATACCTGTTATAAACGACAAACAAGAAATCCAGTAGTTTAACAAAATCATTCAGTAAGTCTTGATCTCAACTTACTTTCCCATTCTTTATTTCCTCCCGAGCAAGCTGCACCACCCTCTTCACTTTAGATGCTATGCACAGGTACTTGAAAAACCTCTGATGAGCTGACCAAAACTGACCCCACATGGACTTCTTCATTCGTTGCTCTGCATCAATAAGGTCAGCTGCTTGTTGAAATCTCTCTCTAGCACTCACCCACTGAGGAAGAATGTTGTAATTGCATTACATGTCACACTTCAAGGATACACAAGTACATTGTTTAAGATAACAAAAACAGAAAAGAAGTTTCAAGTTACAGTACTATGAGGCTGCAAGTCAAGGAAATTCATCACATATCGAAGCTCAAGGAAGAGGAAATAGCTATGGCTTAGTGAATTCAGAAGATGATTACTCTCCTAATGAAAGGTAGATATGTTTACATTACTACCAATGTAAGCATACAAAGTATTTTCTAATAATCTAGATTCTCCACTAATAATACAAGTTAAGAAAGCAAAGAACTCTGTCCATAATAGAGTATAAAGCAAGATCCCAAGAAAAGCAGAGCCCCACTGCCTTTGTTTCTACAAAGCTGTGTTACAGCAGTTGTTTCTAGGTGAGGTAAAGTAAGTCTTGGACACGAGTTCAGCATTTCTTTTAAGCAACACTCATTAAGTAAAGTGCTGTTTTAAAGCTGATGTTACGCACTTATCAATGATGTTCATTATTTCAGCTATGCAACGTGAATACAGAGCCATGCTTAGACATCTCTTGAACAGGTAAAGACCCTGGTTCACTTTAATCTATGTACATCAAGTAATTATTTTCATCTAATAGAACAGCAGCAGTGTGCAAGCAGAATGCGCACTCTGGAGAAGCTCCCAGCTTAGCATATGGGCAACACACTTCAAAACAATGTGAAAAAGATAACCACTGGATGAATAAATCAAAACGTTCAAAGAAACCATAGATGCAGTGCTTTAGATTTAACCCACCATGTGACTGAAACTACTCTGCACCATTTAACTATAAGCACCACTCCAATGCAGGTTGTTCAGCTTGTTCTATGTTTTGCAGCTTGTTCTCAGCTCAGTTGCCCAAAGAAGGAAGGCTGGAGCACCAAAAGCTGTTTACCTGTTGGCCATATTTATCTCAAGCAACAATGACCAAGGGCTCTTAAGTACTACCAAAAGAGTATGGATCTAGCAGGATACTGGAAGAGGCATTCAAAACTGCACCTTTTGACTCAAAACAAGAATTAACAGCTTCTGCCAAGTCTCGCATGAAGAAATCTCCTCACTAAAGGTGACACAAGATGACACCACTTCTCTCTCTCAACAGGCTTTCAGGAACATTCAAGTTTAAAGTAAATAACTTCAAACCTCTCAGAACTCTATAGAGAAAGCAAGTTAAAAAATGCATTCTTACCAGTTTTACAGATTTGTTATACATTTTAACATATTCCTGGGAAAGCAGAACTTCATCAATTTTGAAAGTGACACCCGAAAAACTCAACTGTCGAGCTATGTACATTCCTCTCAGCTTCATATCCATAGCAACTATTTCCATGGCACCAACACCTCTAAAATAAAGGAACAAATTAAGTCAATATTAGAATTTTCATGAGCAAGGTTTGTTAACGAAAAAACACAAAACCAAATAAACAAAAACTCAACCTTGAGGTGTTTCAGAATAAAACAGCATGCTTACAAACGTGAGTGAATGTTCTGAAACCACTGGTATTGTTTTAAACACATGCAATCATAAAGTCCTAAAATTTAGACTTCACATAAAACTATATCCCTGCTTCATGATTATTTAAGTGCATCCCAAGAGATATAAACACTCAAATAATTATCTTTTCCCAAATGACCTAACATGCATAGGGTAACAGTTTCTTGACAACTGTAATTGGATAATGAAGAGTGGATAATTGCATAACAAAGAAAATTTCACAATGCAATTTTACATACTCCAATGAAGATTTAAACTAATAAGCCATAAGAGAGTAAATCTGGATAGCTGAAGATGAAAATAAGTGAACTAGTATGTAACTGAAATCCTCTTCCAACAGCAACACATCTTTTAACAATATCTTGAAAGCACAGAAGTCAACTGCAAAGCTAACCTGCTCACAAGTTTGGGCCTGTAATTTCATTATTGCCCATTTGATACATACTCAATAATGGAGACTGTGCTTGCACAGTCTAGAATAATCATGCATCATGTAGATGGTATGGAAGAAGATGAATACTAAGCCCTACTGCAGCACTCTGAAGTGTTCCAAGCTCTAAGTGAGCATCTTAATATATTACATTTTGCCTAGCTACCAAAGAACATAGCAGCTGCATTTCCTACAGACCTCATTAAGCTAAACTCAGGTTTACTAAGTTCTGCAATATGAACAGAACTCATAATTTTCTTGAACTGGGTTCTTACGCCAGAACACACGAGAACAAGGATTCTTCCAGTTAAACTGCCTCAACTGAATACATAAACATCAGAGGACTTCTGCATATGAGATATCAGCTACACTGAGCATACTTAGTACAGTGTTTTCATGACAAGCAGCAAAATATTTTCATTTCATGACACCCTCATTTTAAAAGGCCTATTTTCCCAGAAAGTTTCTATAGCTCTCAAAGTTTTATGTGAGATGAGAATGTCCCGTTTTTCAGTGCATAAGATGCACAGCATTTGTGCTAGACACAGAAGCCAGAGTCAAGACTAAGAGGGCGAAGACAAAGGAAGTAGAGTCAACTACAACAATAAGTAATTCTGCTAGAAGTCTGAAACATTACCTTCTTTCCACAGCCTGAATGAAGTCACTGAATTCCCTAAAAGGAGTTCCTTCACCCCATATTCCAAGTCGGTTCATGTATGCCATATTTCTTGGCTCAGATGCACCTAAGAGAAGAACACACTCTGTACCAGTGCTGGCAGAAACATACACAGGCATTTAATGCAAAGCAAGTAGTACATACCTGTGGCACTAGCATAAACAACCCTGGCTTTGGGAAGTTTATTTTGAAGTTCCAATACAGCCAGACCTGTTTTTGTTGGTTTTGATGAACCAACAGGACACAGATTCTTAGCTTTATGACACTCATCAAATACAATCTGAAAAATAATTAAGGAAAAACACTATCCCATTCATTTTTGGAACAAGGAACTAAAACAGAAGACAAGAAAACCTGCTAATTACAATACACAGCAGCAGTAGATTGTAAGTTCAAAAAGACACTACTCATTTTTCACTAGGAACTTTGGGAAAAATACTTAACTATTAAACATTTAAAAACACAATTAGCAACACTTGAGTTCTCCACAATGCTGTTGATATTCAAGAACCAACTGCAAGAAATGTCAGCATAAACTGAAGGTTCTTAAGCATTGTATTTTATGTGTTTGTTGTAGAAAAAGCAGAAGTTTCACTCTTGTACCAGAGTTGTGTGGCAGTAACGTGATGTAACAGATTTGGCATAAACTTTGTAAATCATCAAGTCTAACGTCAGAGCAAGCACACAATTGATCACTGTCATGAATAAAGAACAACAGTTAAACCCGCTAGCAAATAAGAATTCAGATTGTCTTAGAGATCTAAGTTTAAATAACGGTTTGGTTACAACCAACTGAACTCCAGTTAAAGGATACAACTCCATCAAAGTCTTCACCACACCAGTGAAGAAGCTGCTTTAATCTGGTTTTGTATTTGCCACCAGACTGACTTTCACCAATCAGAGAAGAATAGGTAGCAAAGATGACACCTTTCTTCACACTTCCGTTATGCTTGGAAGAAATCTTCCCATACTTGAACTGCAATAAAAAGATCATTACAGAAATTACTCAAAAGAGATCCTTCCTCAAACCCACCTCCATATGATTAAAGGATGGTGGTGACCTTAAGGTATGAACACTGTGAACCACCAATACCCCCGCATCATGATTGGGGTATGGTTGGCATACAGTACCAGGGCCTTAAACATATATTGAAGCAAGCCCAGCACTGAGGCCTTGGAAGATTTCTGACTACATGCTTTCCTCAAACAAAATTAAGATTTTAGTTTCAATGTGTCCCTTAGAGCTAATAGGTCACGTGTATTTACAGCTGCTACCATATGAGATTTTCTAAAGTTTTACTGTATTTTAGAATCAAAAAGTCTAACTTAAAATTTGATTTAAGTTCAGTGAATTCAACCAGTAAAGACACTTCAAAATTTATGTAAGTAGCTAAGACACAGCCTCCAAAAATAACTGCACAGGCTACTGCTGTTTTAATAAATTACAAAGGAAGTCTATTATTCAAGTGTTACATACATACATATAAAACGTGCACTGGGAGATAGAAAGGAAAAACTAAAATGTTGCAATGTCAAAAAGATATAAATAATATTTCAACTTCTAGAAAATACCCCCAGTAGTGGCTTAAAGTGTAGTATTTTAAAAGCAGGAAAATAACATGCAAAGACTTAAACCTACAAGGGGCCTATTCACATGATTAACTTAAAGCACTTTGTGCTTCTTCACAAGATTAAGGCCTGTCAAACAAGGCCCAAACAGCAAATTTACTGAAATTAGTACATTCTTGGTTTTAAAACAGTCAACATGCACAACTTGTCACACAGGCCTACCTAAAGTTTTGCCTCAACTGTACATAGTAAAAAGTTTCCACACCTTGTTTAATGAATGCACCAATATGTTTTTTGCTCCAATATCTCTCAGATCTCTTTCAGCATCATATTTCAGATCATTCGAGACACTGAACCTGAAAACCAAGCACATGTTCAGTAAGTTACACCAGTCCAAAAAGCAGTTGCTAGAACATTTCTCAGAAGACAGATTACAGTCAACATAAGTCACTACAGTGTCTGCTCTAACAAATCCTGACACTTACCAGACTGCTCTTTTTCTGCCTAACAAGTAATTTTCATAGATTATTCCAGCTATGGTCCTTCCTTTTCCTACACCAGCACCATCACCTATCAAGAATCCAGCTCTGTCTCCATTGGGCAGGAATGTTTCATGTTGCTGTAGGAGAAAGAATAAAAAACTTGTACCCATTTTCCAGAACAAATCGCTGTAGATTGTCAATGAGCAAACAGAAGAAACATCCTACAGAATAACACCAGTGTTCACCCAGCCAGGTAGCCTCCTGACAGCACGAAGAGGGGATGTTATAGAGAAAAAGCATGAGTCAAATTCTTTGTGTGAGCCATTCTCCCACTTCTTCCCTTAGCACCTAGAACTGGTGTAAAATTACTGTACCTAGCTAATTTTTTCAGTGCCTGCTACTAGACTGGTCTTTTTTTTTTTTTTAAACCCTTGTATATATCCAGACATCCACTGCATAAAGAAGTATTCTTCTATCCATTTTAAGCCAATCTCCCATTAGTTTCACAAAGTTCTCCTTTGTTCTTGTTTTATGGGGTTCCACTGTCTTCTTGACTATGTAAACCTTCATTCATTCCCCTTCATCTTTCTTCTCTCCACCCTGAGGCATTCCAGCCTTGTTAGACTACTCTTCGTCTTCTAACTTCATTATCTTCCTCCCTGACATGCAGACAGCTGCACACATAACATCTGATGTGGGCCCATTGAAGTTTAATATGGCAGCAGAATAATGCCCAGTCTTGTTCTCTGTACCCTTCCCTCCCAAAGACACCAATAGTGCTGTCTTCCTTTGCCTGTTGCTGTTGCAGCCATTAAGTTATTTCAGAGAAATAAAAATAACTAAGATCCTTCCTGAGTGCTAAGACAGTTTGAGGTTGGCATCACGGAAGTGGTCTAGACAAAGCTTTCCTAGGTGTATGACCTCACACCGAGCTGAGCTGAAGCCCACCTGCCACCTTCTAATGCAACACAAACCTCACTCAGTTGTTTATTCTTATTGTTTTAGCACCTTGTAAAAGTGACATAGTTGTGCCTGTCAGATAGTAGTTTTTCTTCTTGAATTCTATGATAGCTTTTAAGTTGTACTCATGACTGGCATACCTGGGCTGCATAAGTGATTGCTTCAAGTTGCAAAGCTGACAACCAGCCACTATCAATTGTTTCTTCTGATATTGATGTCTGGTACCACACATCAGGAGGAGTTACACTGGATAATGAGCTGGTTTCCACTACTGGGTCAGGATGACGTAGACCAATTTTTACTGGTTGAAAAGGGAGGAGGAAGATGGGAGAAGATAAAAACAGTTCTTTTGCTGCAGCACAGGTTATTATATTTACCAAAGCAAAGAATTGTCCACTGTAAGGCCTGCACTCAAGAACAAATATATTTCATTGCAAGAGCTTATCAAGTGTTAAAATGCATCACAAAGGAACATGTGAACTTCAATTTATTCCAATTAATTAATTCCAATCTTTGTTTCCCTTCTCAGGACTTGCCCACAGTCTTTGAAATTAGATAAAACTCAGTTAACAGAAAATTTTTCTGTAGTTGACACGTTTGAGGAAAACTGGTCTGAACTTTGCCTTTTCAAAAGGCCAGAGAGCCTCAAGATGGCAGAACCACAAAAGCAACGTTTTTCTCACTATTTCTGTAGTGCTGGTTTTAAACGTTATGAGAAGATTTAGAATAAACAGATTTAATTACTGACAGATCTTGGTGACAACAAAAAATAACCATTTAGCTATAAACTTTGTGGAAAGTTTTTTGGTCTTGCTTTTCAGCAGCTCAGCAGTGTAGCTAGGAAACAAGGTAACAGCTTTCTGCCACTGATTACAGTAGAGAAAGAATAAAGTAGGAGATTGCATTAACAGCACTAAATGATTATTTTTAATTAAAAAAAAAACAGCTCTAAGAAGTCAGTTAGGAACAATGCAGGAAGAATGTGCTTAGGATAATTTCATATTACAAGACTTAAAAGTAAATTCTGAAGCGTAGCTGTGACTGCTTAACGCCTTTAAAAAATTTCCTCTACTGAGGCACACAGTGTCTTAATATAGGTAAAAAGGTTTGATTTTGGTTCAATCAAGCATACTTCTAAAACAAGTACTGCTCAAATGTACACCAAAGAACTCCTTTTCTACTGGAAAAAAAATCTGCATACCTTCCAAAATTAAATGCTATAGTTTCCTAGGAAAACCCACCATAAATTCTGGTCCTTTGTACTTAATCAAGATAGTAACCTGGTTTTTGGTGTTAGTAACTCAGGAGCAAATAAATTAGCTCTCATCATTTCAGCCTTTTGAGGGAACAAAACATTAGGTCATACATTTTATTGGCATGTACTCAGCATAAGTTTCTGCATGGCCCATTTCTTCTTCATCTTCTTCCTCAGGTTCTTCCTCCTCTTTTACTGCTGGCACTTTCTAGAATAAAGAAATAACCTGTATTAGTCAAACAGTACATTGTTAATATTCTGGGTCAGAAATTACAACAAGAAGCGAGCACAAAGTTGGCACTTGAAGGTTTTAGCACATGTATTAAATGAATCAGTGAGCAGCTGGGAGAACTACAGACAAATTTTTTTTACAGTCTCAACAACTCTTCAAAGAAAGTCAGGGAACTTTCACTCCTCTGCAAAGAGACTCAAGCACTTCAAATTCAAATATGCAGAATTAAAGAGAAACATTTCTTCCAGCATAGTAATCCAAACTACAACTTAAAAAGCAAACTGCTGGAAAGCACCACAGCTAGTTAACAGCCAAAGCCAAACTTTAAAGTACTCCCATGAAGTCTCCTACAGTTCACATGCAGTACAGAATTTCACAACTTTGGGGAAGAGTTACAACAGTCACAGTTCTACCCAGTATTCCCTGAAACCTGACAGTTACCCATTTTTGACTGTGATCTTCAACAATGTAAATACAGGAATATTTTAAAAATACTTCACAGATGACAAATCCCCACAATTAATTTTTTAATATTAAACTTGAAATTAGCAATCTCAAAAATCCTTCTGTATGCCTGTCAACAAAAAGCACTGTTTATCACTAACTTCAGCCTGATTCTAGCTACCAATGAAGATGCTGAAATGAGCTCACAGTATTGGAATGTACTTTTATTACACGCAGAAAATGAAATGATACTCAGTTTACATCTTAAAATTCAACTGCCCAGAAAGTCAGTCTAGTTTCTCTATTGCTGGTTATACGGATGGGGCCATTTTAAAAAGCAAATGTCTTAGAAAACATAGGAAGTGATATACTTATCAACATTAATTGGAGCACATCCTTTTTTGTCCACACAGTTAAGAAATTATTGTCCTTAACAGAACCTTAAAATTGTCATTTACTAGACAGGCAGTCTGCTCTACACAGCTGTTAGTTTTAGTCATCCAACCAAGTATTCATCTAGTGGAGAAACTAACCTTTGGAGCAAGCAGATGCACTAATTCTACTACACAAAGGCACATATGAGTAACTGCTGAAGCTAGCCACAGGTGGTTGGGGCCAAGAACTTACAGGGTCATTTGGCAACTTAACCACTTGTGCTACTTACCATTGTAGGTGAAAAGCTTCTCATTTTAATATCATTTATCCATATTCTTGCTACCTCTTTTGTGGAAGCCTCCTTCTTCACTGCACCATTGCTTAGATCAGCTACAAAAGAAAAGCTATGTTTTACAGGAATTCCCTCCAACCATTTATGCAAATTAACATCCTTCTATTAATGAGTTGAAAGAGAGGTTTAAACTGTCCGGTAGCACACTGATACTTCAGAACCACAATAAATGTTTCTGTCTCTGAGCAAGGAGTTAAATTCTGCGACTACTTGGAAGAAACTTCCCATGCACAATTAATGGTTGTGTATTAGCTTCAATATTTTTTGAAATATAAAACAATTATTTTGAATCCGTCACCAAATCTAGACACAGCACTTAGAAATACTCCATCTTGTGAGCTTTTGAAGTTCAATAAGCCAGAAAAGCCCAGTGTTTCAACAGAAATTAAACTTACCTGGTCTGGTGGCATTTATCACCTTAGGAGAAACTACAATTATTTCTGTAAAACAAAAAGTCAATGCTTTTGACTCAGCTGTTTAAAGTTTACAAGAAGATCTTTCAGGAAAATTATTTATTTAACTTTCTTGTCTTCAGCCACATCTGGAATCAACCGGCAACAGGTCTCAGTACAGAACTGAACCAATTTTACACAAGGATAGACATAAAACATTGAAAGTAGTTGTCAAGATTCCATCATGTTGACAATCAACACATGTAATGAATTTCGCATAACTGGCCCTAAAAACAATTAAGCCAATTGCACAAATAAAGCTTTCTTCAAAGAGGTTGCATAATTCTAACTCTTTAATATTTTCTGACCATATTTCTTTCCAAGAGGTTCTCTGCACTTGAATTTTTTCTTTTTTATGAACCAAAGAAAGCTCCAGAAACACACATAAATAAGGTTAGAAATGCAGTTCTAGAAGGTGTAGGTCTCCTTTGCACTTTACACAGAAACTACAGATTCAACTATTTTCTGCATCTGGGCCACTACAACAGCTATTGTGCACTGATGTTACTGCTATTACAGAAGCACTATTATTCATGTCCTTCTGTAAGCTCTTATTTAGTGAAACAAGGAGGTAAGCAGGTACTATAAAACCTTCTCCCCCTCCTTTGCCTCCCTGCCCCAACTTTAGTTAGTGTCTCAGCTTCAATTTTAATTAACCACTCTCTAACAGAAAGCTAACGGAACAAGGAAACATAGTATTCTTTGTTTTAGATGTAACAGACAGCTTCATTTACGGCACACTATCTGCATATGAAAAGATAGGTTACTCCCAACCCCACCTATAAAAGAGAGTCAGTTTATTTCAGAGACAATGAAAATACAGTAATCCAAAAAAAACCTACGTATCTTTCAAAAAAGGTAGGAACAGAGATATTTTCAAACTCAAATTAGTCTGATCTTAATCTCATGCCAAAATCACAGTAACTTGAAAGAATCAAATCATGAAAATACACACACAAGCAGCTTCTCCTTGGTATTAGGCTGATCATATAGGAAATAAGGTCATGACCATATTAAGAATAACATATAAGGAAGGAGGAATCACAACATGATTTACTTGGAGTTAGACTCGATCTTAAAGGTCTTTTCCAACCAAGATGATTCTGTTATTCTGGTAGCGCAGTTTTTGTGGCATTTAAGTAAGCAACACATTTAAGAAATAACATGGAAACAAACAGCAAGTTTTTAGGACTTGGGTTTGTAAACAATAGATCTGATGCATCCCCATCAAACATACAGTGACAGAGATTTGCTTTCTCACAAATTACTTTACAGAAGCACTTCATCACATAAGTAGCATCATATACTAGAAATATAGTTTGGAAGATGTCAAAAAGAGTACACATCAGTCATAGTTTCACAGCAAATACAGAGTACAAGAGAATCCAATGTAGACTCAAGACAATCATATCAACTTCAGTAATGGTCACGAATTAATTTTACCCATTTGACAGCTGCAATGTAAAAAATGTCATTTTCATAGAATCATAGAATTGTTTTGGATGAAAAAGTCCTTTAAAATCAAGTCCAACTACTACCTAACTCTACCGAATCTGGTGCTAAACCAAGTCCCTCAGCACATTGCGGTAAATCAAGGGCTTAAATTTCTTTTAAAGCCTACCATTTTGTAGTACTCCACTTTGAATTCTAACATTACTAAATAAGAACAGAATTTATCAGCTTTTCTGGCCCATTGAATTTTATGGTGATTACTAATCAATGAAAATACAAGCTGTGCAAAGACCTTCACATTTTATCATTTCACTATTTGTCTAAAACAGTGTCATTAAGAAAGAAAAAAAACTCACTTGCTGCTGTTGCTACTGGCTGGGCAATATTAGGAGGTGGTTTCAATTTCATGAGTTCATTAAGACTATTATTCTTTAGCAGATCTTTCAGTTGAATCTGGTCCTTTGAAGGTGTAGTGGTCAAGGCATTGCGTACTGCTGGTGCTGCAACCGAGGGTCGAGTAGTTGTGCTGGTCTGAATGATTTTTGCTACGGTGATGGTCTGCCTTGTAGTTGTAACTGGTGTTGTTTTTGTCATCACTATTGTAGTCCCCAAAGTTGGAAGCTGATTTATTTGATTCAGCACAAAGGTGGTGGTGGATGGTGGTTGCTAGCAACAAAGAACCAGGGAAATTTTTAGCCACGAGAAAAAAACCCAGACTTTGCTAGTCTTTCATCCAGAGCAAAGAAGTCAACAGTTTTAAGAGACTCTTGCAGTAAGAAAGGATTTCATGTAACATGCTGAAGATGCTGGAGTGATTATCTTGTGGTGCAACAGTCTGAGTAAGTGTCTATCTGTCACTATACTGACACTTATTTTTGAATGGTATTTTTTAAATTTAAAAGTGAAGAAACTTAAATAAAAATATAAAATAAAGGATTCATCACCTAGGTACAAAAGATGACTACTACAGGTACAAGACTCCAGAGCTAAAGAGAATTTCCAATATAAGCTAGCTGCACAACTGTCAGAGTAAATATCTTGCCTTAAAGTGTATATGCAGCCTTTTTCAGACACGGCATTATATCCACCTTCCTGCAGATCTGCTTTTTATGTTCTCATTTCAGGTGCAAGCACCAGTGTTCAGAATTACCTGCAGCTGCAGAAGGCGGTATGCAAGTCAGAGTATAGTTTACACAACTTCTCCATCCCCAGAATTTGCATGCAGAGGAAGTAAAAGGCACGTGGGACACTGTCTACTGCTTTGTCCTCCTTTGTGTTCTTTGTCATAGAAATATCAACTCACAGGCAGGCTAAACTCTCCCACTCTCAGTACAAGTAGAACAGAAACAATGTAGCATTTCACAGCTGCACCTCTTCTGTCACAGTTTACTAATATATTGTACAGGGTTTACACAGTAAAGTTTCGGTAGTGTGGGGGCTACAGAGGTGACTTGTGTGAGATTATGTCAGAAGCTTCCCCCATATCCAATACAGTCATTTCCACCTAGCTACAAGGCAACCTGCCACTGACCACCACTGAGCCCATCAGTGATGCTGGCATTACCCTTGTCATAACACATTTAAAAAGGGGTAAAAATTGCTGCGCAGTCAGCAGCTGTCAAGAGAGGAGTGAGGATAAGTGAGAGAAATAACTACACAGACACCAAGGCCAGCGAAGGAGAAGGTGCTCCAGGCACAACAGCAAAGATTCTTGTGCAGGCTGTGGTGGTACAAATATCCACCTGCAGCCCAGGGAGACCCATGGTGGTGCAGATATACATCTGCAGCCCAGGAAGGACCCCCACACTGTTGCACAAAGACATGCTAAAAGGACAATGTGACCCCACAGAGAAGAGCCTGTATTGGAACAAGCTTTCCAGTGGGACCTGTAATCACACAGGGGACCCAAGCTGAAGCAGTCCAAATCTGAGGGATTATGCCCTATGGAAACACTCATGCTGGAGAGCTGCAGACCAAGAGAAGGATCAGTCTGAAGAGTTTATGAAGCAGCTGCTGGAGCAGGAGAAGAATGTGAGGACAAAGAAGCAGCAGCAGAGAGGAGTGGTGGTAGCAAGGTGTTTTCAGATTTGTTCTTATTTCTTTCCGATTACCCCCCTCTATTATTACAAGACAGTAAATTCATTTCCCCAAGTTAAGTCTGTTTTGTCCACAACATTAATTGCTGACCTTCTTGTCCTTACCTCAACCCACAAACCTTTTGTCCTATTTTCTTCTCTCCCATCCCTCCTGCGTGAGGAGGGGGAGTGACAGAGCGGCTTAGTGGGCACCTGGTGTCCAGCCAAGATTAACCCACCACACGTACATATACACAATCCTTAAGTACCGATTCTTACCCGAACATTTAATAAGGCTGGAGTTGATACAGTCTCTGGTTCTTGTTTCACAGCAGCTGTGGCCTCAGTCTCCAACCCTAGCTCTAACGCACTAAGTGGCACCGACTGTAGGGGAAAGAAAGGAACATCAAGAAACTCATTTAGCAGGGGAAAAACCTTATGACTAAGTATCCACCCACAAAATGGAAGTTAATAGGGGAAGTCCTTAACTATGCTCATTTACAAAGGTTTCACTGAAAATAAAGATCATCAAGTGGTTGATTTCACATTCAAAGTTAAACATACAACACCCTGTTAGTTGTGTGGTGAAAGCATACTTAGTTCTGTAATGTCACTGTTCACCATACTACTGTTCCCAGTCCATCTTTGCAATGGTTATATTCTTGCTGACTGAATGCTGTCAGGGAGCTTAAACATCACATTATGACACACTTTTTTGCACATTTTACAGGCCATCAGCTAGACTCTAATGATATTAAGAGTTCTCCATGGATACATGACAGTATGCCCCCATTTAATGTTCCTAAGTCAAGTATATTTATGCTTACACTGACCTCAGTGCATTTCAGAATGCTTCTTTTTGTACAAACATTTAGAAGTAATTTGTCCATGATTTTCTAAGCTCAGCAGTAGGAAGCAAGAACTTGATGAAAAATCCACATTCTTTAACAATTTGCTATAGACACCACACCTCCCCTCTCCACAATACATCAAGAACAAGCCCTTATATCCTTTAGCAAATGACTGTGCTCTTGTTTTAACCTGCTGAACAGCTGGAGTTGGTGCTGGGTTTGCAAGAACCACGTCCGGAGAGTCAATATCAAATAGGTCATTTGGACTGATTCCGCTCTCACTCAAAGCAGCAAGCAACAGATCTTGTCCTGGCTCCACCATCTCTAAAAAAATTAGACACAAAAACACAAGTTACATTTAATTTTGATTTATTTGGTGTGTACACACACTGGCATTTTGTTTCCTTTCGTGAAATGAAGGCTGCACATGATTGCAGATTCTTGTATTCAGTTTCACATTCTAGATCTGCTCTGTTTCTTTTGTTCATTTATGGATTCTTTTCCCTTCTGTTTTTGAAAATCTTTTCAATACATTCATTCTTCCTGCTTCTGAATGTGGTGAAACAGTTTATTACTCAAAAAGCTAGCATACCCATAAACTCAAAAAAAATAGAAGATGCTGCCTTTTTTTTGTCTTTGTTGCACTACATTTTAAAGCACTACAAGAAATACCAAGAGGCAGAAACGGTGAGACTGTATTATGCTAATGATATGTCTTTGTCAGTGATGCACATTGCACAAGGGAAACAATTAAAACTCATTTAGTTTATCTTGTAACAACAAGTTGGTGATAAAAAGCTTATAAGGAAAGTTTTTTCTTTCTTGCTTGCCATTAGGTAGCAATTCATGCTTTGGTGAAATTTTGGGTTTGTATATTGGTAGGAACAACCATTCCACTATTACAGTATGTTAGCTACATATTAAAAATAGGACACTAACATCAGGTCACACGCTCCTTTATGTGTAGGACAAGCACAATTAATTTCCAAAAGCTATTCTAGACAATGCAAAAACTTACCTTAAAGCCAAGTATTTGGCTTTTAATAAAGGGGAAAGATAATGCCTTTTGCCTTAAGAAAAAAGCACATTTGCCCTAATACTATGACAAAAATTAAGTCCATGTAGCATAAGCTGTTGTTTATACATTCTAAAGTACAGCTCAAGCAGCCATTTACTTCAGTTGTTCTCCATACACCATCTAACAACCACTGGTACCAAAACATCAAAATCAAAGCTGAACATTTACTCTAAGTGACAGCACAAAAATATTTATTGGCACTGTAGATGCATTCATTCACAGACTGGAAACAGTATTCACTTGCTTATCCTTCTCTAACACACAGAGAGCTCAGCCACAGCCAGCTGGTTCATCTCACACTTTGCTTAGCACATTTAACAGAACAGGTAATTCTTGTAATGATCTAAGCCTAAGGCATTTTCTTCTTATTCCTCCTAGTTTCAGTCTGTCCAATAGCAAGGAGAAGCCTTCTTCTAGTACGCTAATACTGCGATGGTGGTTCCACAACTGAAGTAGTGGATACAAGGTACTGGGACAAGGAGAAGGTATAAACATTAACACCTGTATGACACAGAACAATAGCAAAGCAGCAAAAAAATAACTGGTGAGGTTGCTGCTGACTGCAAGCAATCCTACTTAACACCACTTGCTGTGCTAAAACTAGACATCTGAGGTGATCACACAATTTGGCAGAACAGCCCAGCACAGAAAATAGTAAGAAATATTAAAGCATGTAGAAGACTCAATCAGCATGGCAGCTCCTTCAAATGGTATCACCTCCTGCTAGTCTATCTCCTAAAAACCTTGAATGGGGCAACAAAAATTAATAAGAACTGACTGTTAACTTTACCTTTCAGAAGTATTAAGCTTCTAGTGATAAATAAAAAGGACTACAGATTAATTGGTTAGTATAAAACCTTAATTTTCGGACTAAAACACTAACAACCACCACATCTAACTTTATAAGCTTACAGCATTGTTTACTAATTAGAAACAAGTAAGAGGAGAAAGATTAAGCCTGTAGATGAAGTTTCAGCTTACCAGTACTTTTGGCATTAGAAACTTCAGAGCAGCCACAAAAGGGGAATTTCTTTACAGAAGGGGAATTAACACAGGTTAACCAAACTAGCAGCTCCAAAACACTTTACAGACTAATTCTGCAGTATCAATTTGGGAAAAAGGCACAAGCACTCTTCAACATAGTGTAACACCTCTGCTTAACATGGTTGAACAAAAATACCTAATATACAAAGGATGTAAAACCTGTCAGCTGTGTAATTTAGTCTGCACACAGCTTTGATCACACCATCTCTAAAAGAAGGTATGACCAAAACTTTGGGAGGTAAGAAGCCATATGAATGGGGGCATGGAAAGAGAGAAGCTTGGGGCTGTTTACTCAGAACAGAACTAGGACAAAAATACTACTAGAGAACTCCTGGTCTACTCTCACAATACATGAAGGAAAGGCCTTTCTATGAAGTTGAGACTTAAAGCAAAACCAAGGCTAGAAATAAACCACACTGTCACCACCACACACACAAAAAGGTGCCACGACCTATCAAGACTGTTTCAAGCCCAGTTTAACACATCTACCATGACACTGTACTCTACGTTTTTAACCTTTAAAGACACAATGGTTTGGATATCTTAGTTTCATCAAGTTCAGAAAAGAAAAATTCATAATACCTTTATCACTTCAGTTTTCTCTAAAATGACTAATGATAGAAGCTGGTGTAGCAATTCCTAAAACTTCAGAATAAGCATCTTCAGTTTTAGAAGCATCCCTTTCTTAGCAGGGCTGTTTTCACCCAAGAAATTTCCCCAGCTCATGCTCATTCTCATGCTAATCTCAGTTTCACTGGTCTTAAAAATTAGTGGTTGTTAACAATCCAGCAAAAAGCAAACTGAAACAACAGCAATTGTTTATTTGTCTGTCAGACAGTTTGGACAATGAAAGTTTGACCAGTTTCATTTACTTTGTTTCTGTACACTAGGGACAAAGCTACATTGTTTGAAACTGGAACAAAAGAAATCCTGGACTTCTAGAATTTTTTACATTAAATGCCACTGAATAGTTAGCACCAGTTTTAGGCTTTGTGAAGCTTTCAAGCACCACCACTGACACTCCCAGTCCTAGTTTTAGTTTAATAAGGAAATTAAATGAGGAAAATAACCCAAAACAACACAAAAACACATCAGAAGAAACTGCACAATGATAGCTTAGCTTATTTTTGTGTGGCATAGGCTAGTAAAGCCTAAAATGTTATCAAACTGAAACAGCTCCATAATCTTACAAGGTAGGAGGCTCCTTGGTTAACATAAGTGAAAGCAACTTTATCAAGCTCTGCAGCTCAGCTTTGGCAATACTATATAAGGACCTGTTTGCCACATCTTTAAAATCTCCAACAGAAAATACTTATAAAAAAGTTGTGAATATTACAAGCTGTTCCCTGAACATTTCAACAGTTGAAGAACTGTTCTGACTATGCAGGATCTTGCAGATAAGGTTGTCTATGTTTAGTCAGACTGTTCAATGTCACTGAGGGAAAAAACCCAAACCTGCTAGATTAAAAAAAAACCAACCAAACAAACAAACCAACCAAATTACATGATTAACAGTGGTACTACCTCAGTTATTTCCTTTGTATTGAAAAACCCAAACTGCTGCCATTTCTAAAAGTGCTATCAAAAAACATCAAGGATTTTTGTAAGGTCCTGTTCTGCTGAAGAATATTGCCTGAAACTTCGATAAAAAGACAGCTTTGTTACCACTGCACATTATAGCAATAATTTCTGATTTAAAGATACAAACCCAGAATGCCATCTTTAATAGTATGTCATGTATCCATGCCAACCCAGCTCCCTCCCTCCATTTTAGATTTGGTACAAAGAAGCAAAACAGAAAAAAAAAAAATTGAGAGATTCTAAAACATATGTCAAGCAACCTGCTCTCCATTTCCCTCAAGAAAAATAATGGTAGAATCCTAAAGAGAGAAAAGGCTTTTGATTTTCAGGTCTGTAAGTTACACATTATAACACTACATACCTGAAGTGCTTATTTAAAAATCCTAACGAACTACAGTATCATAACTCAGCCCAAATCAAACATCACAATCAACCAGGGGCAGCTATTTCCAAACCCTTCAGACATCTGTTCTTTGTCACATACCTAACCTGCAAATTGAGGTTTTAATTCCTGGCCTGGGATACTAATGTGAGTTCAGCAACTCCTGCTCTCTTTTTATTAGAAGGGTTTTTCCCCACTGACTGAAGGATACACGTCAACTGAAACTATACTGGAAGCCATTTAAAATACCATGGAGAAACTCAGCTTGCAGAGAAAAAGACAGGTACATCCATCCCCTGAATTCTCTGGCTGCCTAAACTATGAGATACTATCAACCTAAAAAAATTCACATCTTCACTTGCAGCCTCTCACAATAGAAGTGTAAGGGCTGCTAAGCCCCCATCCCACACAACAGGATTCTCTCAATACCCAGAATCGTTCTGATCATCTCACAGTTTTTGACTCCAGAAGACAACCTGGGTAACAACAAAAGAAAAAAACCCAACCAACCCAATTCCTTCTGGTCCTTTCAAAGTCCCCATATAACAAAAAAGTAAAAGCTAATTACGGAATCCACCTACCACACTTTAACCTCAAAACCAGCGAACACTGCATTCAGATGTACAAAGTTAGTTTTTGATTTTGGGGAAAACTCCACCAATTCTGAGAAAAACATACCAGGTAACCACTGGTTACCTCTCTAAAGTCAAAGTCTGTAAAGTGATGAGGTATAGTTCAGGATGCTGTGGGATTCATCTCTGCTTCAGCACTTTCTTCTAATTGTTTTATGAAATTCAGTCATCAGGGCACAATTTGAAAATGTAACATTTAAAACTTCCAAATAACGCAATGATTTGGCATGAAATCAGCTTTCAGAGTTTGGAGACAATGACTTAGCCAGTAGGGGAAGTATTTAAGAAGTTTAAAACCTACAAATGCTAAGAGCACCATCTGAGGACTAGAGATCTTCCTTAGTTTGGCCTGAGAGTCAGTTCTAGGTCCATTTGAAGGCACGAGAGATGTGGTACATTAGCCACATCTGCTCTCTACTTCACTGTCAGAGAAGCCATAGGCCAGTATTCACACAAAAGAACTTGTTTGGACAACAAGGCAAACCACTCAAGTTTCATTTTTAAAGACAAATATGGCATTCAAATACATCGTACCTGTAAGGAAGACATACAAAACAACACAAATTCCAAGCTGTTACACAATTTCTGCATAGCAAGTTCTTTGCTTTGCATCACCAATTACACTTTTTCGATTTAGGGGGAAAGAAACACTAAGCTTGCAAAACAGTCACATATGCATTTAAATAATTTTAATCCAGACACATGTACTTATGTGCCTATGTACTCTAAGTCTTATGTACTCTAAAGACAAAAAGTCTGTCACCAACTTAATTCTCAATTCCAGAGGGAAGAAAAAAAAAATATTCGCCTGAACGAACACGGTCTAAATTTAACCAGTTCGTCAGTTTAACCTCTTTTTTAAGTATTTAAAACATTAGCCCCCTGTCTAACATGTATCGAACCTCTAAAGTCACCCTACGGGAACCTGGATTAAAAATAAGAGAGTTGTAATTTATACCTTCAAGTACAGTGTGGTATCTGTTCGGCTAAAAACAATAACGAAACAACCGAAGAAATAGATGAAAAACCCAGAAGGCCTCTTCCCCTTCAGTCTGTAAGGGCATTTTTATGTTAAACAATTACTCACCCTAGCAACCTCTCTTTGAGGTGCGCTCGTTAAGAGTCGCTGGACTTTGAGGCCGGCTCTGTCGCTACGGCGTTCAGCCCCACCGCTCGCTCCCCGAGAACTGCGGGGCCCCCGGAGGGCTCGGCGGGGCGGGACAGCCTCGCGGGAGGGTCCCCGGTGCCCAGCCTCGCCACCTTCCCCATCAACACGTGTTCCCGACATAAACTTCCGGGTTGGGCTAGAATTGGCTGCGTAATTGTGTCCCATGCAGGACTTTTGTTTTCAGACCTTCATCTCCTTAATATCTCTTTAATAACACGAGGATCCCGGGGAAGGGCGAAGGGGTTGCGCCTCATGGCAGCCTTTACAGCCACCCAAGCACCATAAATCAACCCACCCGCCCCCCTCCGCCTCGTTTCACCAGAGCGGCTCCATTTCAAACCTTAACAATTAGCCCAGCCGCGAAAAGAGATCACAAAGGCGAGCGGCGCGGGCTGGGAAACGGCTGCAGTCCCAATGCCGTTTTAACTGAACAGGGCGGAGGGAGGGAGGGAGGCCAACCCCACCGTTGCCCCCCAGCCCCGCTCAACTGCTACGGAAACAGCCATCACCACACTCTCCCCCAGAACCAGGGAGGGTTCGGCAGCCGCCTCGAAGACCCCTCCGCCCCCACACGCCTCCCAGTACAAAGTTTACCCGACTCCAGGAAAAGCAACGGTTCCACTGAGACAGCTGCGCCCTCCCCCGCACGCCGCACCGTCCTTGGCCCACCGGGGACCCCCGGCGGGGGCGGCCGAGCGGCCCGCCCTA
>VWZE01000746.1:544157-589047 GCA_013396675.1 Eubucco bourcierii
GGCGGCCGCGCTCGTGCGTCGGCTCATTGCGTACTGCCTGAGGCGGCGCGCGGCATCAGCGGCGGCTTGGAGTGGACCTGGTTGCTTGGGGTGGCTTTCTGGAGCTCCGAGTAGTCTGGGGAGGGGGGTGCGGTGACACCAGTTGTAGGGATACCTACAGCTCCCCCGGTTTCTTTCTATAGCCCCACGGCGCTTCAGTGTTTCTCTCGCAGGAGCTTCTTGGACTCGCTTTGGCAGAATGAGTGAGGGAGCGGTGCAATGCAGAGGGCCATCGCTGCTGACCAGCTTGGGAATGCCGCACCCATAGAGATGGGCTGGCAATGAGTTTTCCCTTAAATACATTGGAAGCTGCTAATGTGAAATTTTCTGCTGCAAAGATCTACACATGAAAACCTGATACCAGTTCTACGTTCAGAGAGATCATTTTAGTACTTAAGGCCCTCAGGCTAACGTTAACATGTTGTCCCAGTTGTGTATGAATTTTTTTAAGAACTTCAACATAAAATCGAAGTAGACAACAATGAAGTGTGGGCAATGGTGAAATCTGCTTTAAACGTCCACTACCAGCCATTCAGTTTTAAATAAGTTTACTTATGTTTAGGCAAACTTAACAAGCATTAAAATAACCAATAAAGGATTAGACAGATTTAGGCTAAGCTATTTAAAGATAAAGCAATGTTAATTAAACTGACTTAAGTAATTCAGTTTAATCACTGATGCTTCAGATACTAAATGGAGAAAAAGACAACAGAAGTCTGGCCAGGGACAAGAGAAACAATTCAAACAGCAGATAATATCTTGATTATTGCCCTCTACACATTTCAAATCGAGGGACAATGAAATACAGTTGATGTGGGCTGTATCTGACCTTAAAGTCATTGAAGCAGTTCCCTACAATCATGCAAGAAAGTGATGGTTTTGATGTCGTGAGTTATCTGGCAGGCCTGTGAGCAGATTTTATGATCATCCTCAACTGAGAAAGGTGAGTAATCCCACTAGCACTGTGAAATTAGAACATGTAGAATTACATGCACGATCCTGTTTCTGTAAGATTTTGCATGTAAGAAGGATCTTGATGAATGCACTTGAGATAATCTTTTTTATCATTGGCAGATACTATTTTGAACATAATTATATTTTACAATCTATGAAATTTAGTTAGCGCCTACTCGCATTGTGCTATATGATGTCATAAAATAATGTTGGTTAATGTAACACAAAAGTTACCTTTAGAGCATTGTTTTTACATGGGTTCTAATGGAGAGGTACAGTGTCTTGAAACACACACTGTCAGGATTTCATCTTATGAATAAGTAATTTGTGTGAATTTAACTGCAAACCTGACTATTGCTATGTGAGATCTGCAATAAAACCTTGCTGTCACATGGAAATATTTAATAAGCACCTAGCTGATAAAAGAATTTGAGATTTGAATTTAGAAAATAGTGGGAGTTTGTTTGTTTTTTTTTTTAATCTATGTCAAGTGTTCATTTAGACTGAAGATACTTACTCTGAAGATTTTTTCCCTGAGTAAATCGAACGCCTTGCTCATCAATTTTTTCATCCCTTCCCCCACAAAACGATTTCTCGTTTTCCGCATTAAAGCGTAGTGCTCTCATGTGCTGCTCTTGCAGTACTACAGGAGATAATATTTAGGTCACTGGGTTCTAAAGCTGCTGCTATTGGGAATCGTGTTGCTGCTCCCTCTGGAGTAGAGAAGCCGGCCAGCACTTTGCCCTGTGTTGAGTGTCCTGAGTCACGGTGACTGGAGAGACGCGTCTTCTTCTGGGCTATCCCTTATCTGTGATAACACTTGAACTTCCCTTCGGTGCTGGCTTTTTTTGCTCACAGCTCCATGAAGCGAGCTAAGAGGGTAAACCCAACATGTTTTCTTAATTCCTAGTAATCCTTCCGTGCTGGTAGTGGAAGCCAGTTAGAGATGACATTGTTTCTTTGTTGTTCTAGGGAAGATAATTACTTAGCTTGCTTTGCCCTCTTGTGGCGGCCCGCACAGCTGCAATGCAAACTCGGTTGCTTTGTTTAATACACGTATATAAGACAAATATTAAACTACCCAAACCCCCCGCCCAAGCTGAGCAAAACCACAGCAAAGATGTTTTCAGAGCTTCCCCAAGGCATTAGAAACAGTGCTCCTCATTTACTGCAAGAAGGAAATGATCATTAATGATTTATGATGGATTTTTCCCAGTCACATCCTAGCTGTATGAAATGAACAATGTGAATTGGCGTGGAAAAATCAGACCAGTGGCTGCTGAGGGCTTCAGTGCTGTTTTGGAGAACCTGGTGTGTCTGCCATGATAGAGATGTTCATTAGCATGATGCCAGCTGGCTGCAGCCTTGAGTCCCGTGGAGTTCACAGGAAAACACCAAATGTGATTTGGTTGTGTGTGTGTGAAATGTGTGAACCTTGTTGGTGGAGAGGCAGACATAAGGAATTATAATGACGGTGAAGAGCTGGTTTCGTTTTGCCTTTTCTCAGCGTGCTTGGTTATGCAGAGCAAAATGAGGCACTGTGTTGCCTTCCGGCATCTCATCTGCAGTAACACACATTCGTATTTTGTCCACTGCACTGCAGAGGGACAACCTGGGAAAGATGAGGACATCCTAGGCAGAGTGAGTTTGTCACCTCTGGGCATTTCTTGATGAAGCTGACTGTTGGTTTGTGGGTTGTTTGGGTTTTTTGTTCTTCTTAGAGAAAAGTATGGTTTTCAGCTGTAATGCCATCTTCAACTGGCTGATTGTGTTACTCTGGGAATGCTTGCGTGGCAGGCACAGTCTTTGGCTGCAGATAAACCTTCAGTGGGAAGTCATTCCTTGTGACGGTGAGTTTTGGGTCAGCTTATGTATCAGGACCCATATCCTGAGCAGCCACAGATAGCTGTTGTTAGGATGTTTTCAAAGGGTTAGCAGATGACTAGTTGCTCAATGCAAGGGTGCCAAAGAGGTCCTGTGTGGTGATTTCCTAACTGCCCTGACATCCACTAACAAGAAACACGCAGCATTCCTGGATCCATGTATTCTCTTGCCTCATTGTTTTACTCTTGCAATTGTACTTACCTGATTTTGAACTCTATGTTACTAGACCAGTTGTGAGTTCTGTACAGGCTATTGAAGCTTTCTTTGGGGATAGCACAATACTTGGATATTATCTGTTTTATAGGTAAGCTTTAATGATGGAATTAATGGACTTTAATTTCAACTAGGGACACTGAAGACAGATGTTGCATAAAAGAGTCTAGTAATTTCCCCGATTAAGAGTTTCTATAATTCCCAGAGGAGGAGGTGGCTGTGTGTGCCCACGGCAGGCGAGGTCGGAGAAGCCGAGATCCACGTGCTCTTCGAAGAGGTGCAGGAGGGCAGAAGTGTTGGCGGGACGGTGCTAGGTGGTGCCGATGCGCCTCCGGACGATATAGGATGGGGTAGACCTCCACCCCGGTGCTCCGCTGGAGTCGGCTCCTGGCGGGGCGTTCTAACCACGTGGCGGGGCTTTGCCGCGGAAGGGCGTGCTTTCCCGTGCCGCCAATGAGAGCGTCGGTTGCTCTTCGCACGGGCCAATCAACGCACAGGGAACGCACATTTAAACTCCGTTCCCGGGAGTAGTGAGCACCTTCCGTGTGACTTGAAGAGGGCGGGTGTAGCTCTACGCGCCAATCGAGGGCGCGGACGCAGTTATTGTCACGCTGCTAAGCCAATGGGGTTGCGGAGGAGAGTGCGGTGTCCCCCTGCGGAGCGGTTGGTTTCGGTGGGGGAGCTCCTTGGGGACTGTCGGGACGACCTGGCCGTAAGGGGCTCCCGGGCACCGGGCCGCACCGCCGCGATCATGGCTAAAGGTGTGCAGGTGTTGCGGTGAGAAGGAGCGGGACCGGGGCTCAGCGACGCCAGCGGCGCAGTGGGTTGTCGCGTAAGGCGGAGGCCAGGCGGCGCGGGGCATATCCGCGGCACGAAGGCTCCTCCTGGGAGGCGCGGGGTGCCGGGGCCGGCGGGACTCCTCCCCCGCGCGGTGTGCGCAGCTCGCCGGGAAGGGGCTGGGCCGCTGCGGCTCGCCCTGCCGCATCCAGTCCTTTAAACATGGCGCAGGCGGCAGTGGCCGGGCGATGACTGCGGGTGACCGCGCCAGACATGGCTCAGGCGCCGATCTTTCCACGTTGTTCCTAGGGAAGAACATGCCCAAAGCCAGGGCGGGTGGCACGGAGGAGGCGAGCCCCGAGAACGCTGAGAGGAAGGGCTCCGGTCGCCCTAGGGCCGGCGGGGTAAGCGCTGCCGGGGCCTGGGCGAGTGGGGTGGGTGGTACACGGGGTCTGCAGCGCATTCAGCTTCTCCCTTTGGGGCGAGCGAGCCAGCGTGCGAGCTTCCCCGGGGAGTTGCAGGGTCCCGGGAGCCTGCCTTCTGGGGCCCCTCGAGTCATTCAGAAATAGGTTCACTTTTAAGTGTAGTCGGACTTTTCCCGTGTCTCCTTTTGCCCTGCCGCAGCTGCTGTCTAAGCGCGAGGCGCTGCCGAGGCTGTCAGTGAGCAGCCAGGCCTAGGGCTGAGCAATCCCTCCGTGCCATCTTCCCTGCGCTGTAGTTTTGTTGCTGGCAGTTGGTCAGAGATGGATCGCGGCTTTGAATTTAACGCCCTGTAAAAATAATAGTGACTATTGCATCAAATCTCAGAACTACTTGAGAGCCCTTCATGTGTCCTGCTGAGCTGAGAAAAATCCCTGTTTTCGAGGGTCTTAAGCTGGCACAGACAAAGACGTGGCAGCCGCGTCTCGGTAGCGCCAAGAGCACAGCAGGCAGGGAGCTGGAAACGAGAGGAGGAAGCCTTGCTGGGAAAAACAGTTGTTCGTTTCCTGTTAATGGTGTATTCAAAGTCCAAAATCTCTGCTGGCAGGTGGACTGCTGCAGTTCGCTGCTCCTGTTTTGTTGTTTTTTTTTTTTTTAAATAAATACTCACATTTAAACTCTTCACCGAACTTTGCAGTGCAGGTTTTACTGCTTGCAATTGTTAAAATAGATCTTCATATTACTTAATCCTTTAATGCCCCATTTTAGTTTAATGAGCAAATCTTGTCTTTTATAGGCCTTTCAGAAACGTTGGGGTTCAGGGAGTGTCTGACTTGCTTTTTCTCAAGCTGTTCTACTGTAACCTTAATCTTTACTAATGTTTATTTGAGTCTTTATCTGGTCTTGTTTTGTATGTGATTATGTATGCGTTAAGTTTCTTACTCATGATTATGTTAATTATTAAAATTCTTATGTATTGTGTGCTTTGTTTAGTGTTTGTATGATGACTTATACTGGAGTATTCAGCTACATTTGAGCAATTTTTTTTTAACTAATGGGAATCTTTGCATGCTTTTTTTTTTTTTTAATAAAAAAGGCATGTTTTTATTTTAACTCGTTTGCAGTGTCTGAAAAGTGCTTTTAATTGAGTCAAACCATAGCCAAGAAAAACTCATTCCGACTAATTTGCATCTCCTTGTCCAGACACTGAAATTTCATGATTGGAATCTGTATGCCCTACATGCACAACACAACCAAACTTGGTGAGGTGGCAGGGGACTGTAACAGCAAAGGTGACTCCGAGTCTGCTAAACTTTGCTAAATTTGATACTGCTCACCATTGGTGTTCTTGGAACCTGAACCAGTGTTCAGACCCTAGTCTCTGATGTCTTAGTGTGCTAGAGGGCTTTGCCATTTTCCAGGCTGGGCCAAAGTGCTTTGTGTAGACTCTTCAATGTTTCCTTTGCTGTGGACAACTTTTACACTTCATTTTGTGGAAATATAATGGAAAAAAGATAGTGTTGCTTCACTCTGAGAGATGTCACTCAAGGCGGACTGCAAAACTGATTCCTGTTTTCTGTTTTGCTCAGTAGAGCATATAATTAACTACAGTAACATTTGACACCTCATGAGAGTCTGGGTAAGCTCATACCTCTCTGGCTATGAGAGGCATGCTTTAGGCTTGGACAGTTTTTGCTGTGTTATAAGTATTTTTTTTGGCTTACACTCTTGGAGACTGCCTTCCTCCTGAGGAGGCCAGGGCCGTGTTGTTTTAGCACTGGAGTTCATACTGTGAAACACAGGGTGGGGAAGATGGAGTTAGTTATGACTACACCATCCTGCCACATTTCATCTGAAAATCCTCTTGGACTGAGTTTACATTAGTAAAGACCGGTTACCACCGTTATGTTTTCACTTGGAAATAGCAACAGCAGTGAGAAAGATGCATTAAACCACCATAATTTGTGTTACTACAGACAGCCCTGATCTTTGCAGGGTATTGTGGATACTGACCTGAGGTTCTTGACACCTCTGAAGTTCTGGTTTTTGTGTGGGTCTATTGTAGGAGAATGTGTTTATTGGTCAATCCAAAATCTACAACTACCTGAATCCTAACAAAACTCCTGGTGCTCGCTTGCCACTTCAAGAGGAAAACTCTGTCATGTATCACGAGGTGAAATGTCAGGGCAAAACACTAAACGAAACCTACAGGAAAGGAGATGGTAAGAATGACCTTTGGATTGTTTGCCTCATTAAATGTGCTTCCTCCCACAAATTGAAGGCCAGACAGGTCCTCTGGCCCGATTGCTTTCCCAGGTCTATAAATCTATTGGCAAACTGGGACTCTACAAAGATGATGCTGTATTTATCCTTTTCCAAACTTAGGTCATGAGTTTACCAGTTATTTTTTCCTCTGTCTTCTGTCTGGTTATGTTTGTGTCTCTCTGGGTATAAAAAAAGCTAATGCTTTCGTTGTCAGTATGCCCTAATCTCCCTGCAATTCCGTTACTACTCTGATTCTTCAGGGCAGTGTTTGGCAGTTAAACTATTTTTTTTGAGTGTCTGTTTTAATTCCCTAAAACTGCTTTAGTCTATAATTTGGCTACTTTATGCTGATTTATGTAAAGGCAATTCAAAGTCAAATGAGGTAGAGGTACTGGTAGAAGAAGAAATGATTCTTAATTTCAGGATGAAAATTAAGACAGGGAAAACGAAGAGCAGATTGTGGATGCTGAGCACCCAACTTCATAGGTGCTTCACTGTAGCGACTGGAAATGAGAATGTTCCATAGGTTTATGGAAGGGGATGGGAAGGGAAGCTAGCTTATCTTTAAAGGTGCATTTAATAACCCTGTGAATTTGTCAAAATATTTTCATGCAAACACTTCTAGCAAGCAGGTATTTAAGTCTCACTAAACAGTGTGTCAGGTTTTCTGGAAACTTCAGGCTTTCATTTCCTGATATAGCTCCCCAGTTTTGACAAGAAAGTTAAGATGGCTTTTAGCATGTCCAATTGCTGTGGTCTTGCAGCTGTGCTTCATTTCTCCAGTGAGATTGAAGCATCTGTTTCAGCAGATGGAACAACTGTTAAACCTGGTTATTTCCTTTAACTAAAAACCTTACTCAGCTGTAAGCCATGCTTGCCTACTTCTAAATCAGATGACTGAGAAGGAGGATGTGGTTATATCAAGGTAGGAGACATGCAACCAGGAACCTATTGGTTGTGTGAGGTAGACTTCTTGTAAGTGCCAGAAACCCTTTAGCTCCTGTGGATTTTGTTTGAGCAGTATTGGCCACTTGGTACCAACATCCACAGCTACTGATCTCAGCAGTGTGGCATCCAGAGGCTTCCTCACCTTCAGTGCAGGATATTGGTAGCTTATGGCAATATGATTAATTTAGGATGCCAGATGCAGACTGTGCAGCACTTTCAAACCTTGCACTGAAAGTGCTGCATGTTCAGGTTAGGAAGACTCTTGAGTTGCAAACCTAACTGGGCTCTACCAGAAAGAGACTGTATCATTCCCTTCCTCTTTTTCCTGTTTGACAGAACTAGAGACCATTGGAATTCATTTAAAGCACTCTGCTATAGTTCATCCTAAGTTCAGAGCCTTACTTTATTTTCCTGTCACCAGAAAAAAGGAATGGTGGCAATGTAATTGAAGGTGCTATGAAACCAGAAGACCAGAAGGATAAAGAAAGTGGGTGCAATGCTTCGGTGCCCTCCTCTGATCAAAACCAAGAAACTGTAGAAACTCAAAAGACTCCTCTGCCTTCAGACTGTGTTGCTGAGGCCAATGCAAAGCCAACTCAGAAAAAGACAGTTAAAGCAAAACGTGGACCAAGGAGAAAGTAAGTGACTTCCTGAATTTTTTGAAGCTTTTATTCTTTGTCCTTTTGCACCAGATCATTTGATCTACATTTTTCTTCAGGAGCTACAGTCAGACTTGTAATAAATGTAATGCTTATTTAATTGCCTTTTTTTCTTTTTTTTTTTTTTTTTTTTTTTTTTTTAGCAAATGGTTATGATGGGGGGACACACAAATCTTAAAGGAGACTTCATTGTAATTTCTTTGTTATCTTAATGTCTGAAGAAGACACAATAGCACCCAAAGTATTTATCTGCCTTGCAGAAGACATTTGGTTTTCTTGAAAGCAAAGTTAGTGTATTTTATCTCAAGTGAAATACCTGCTGATCACTTACAGGAACAAAAAGAGGCACTAAGACCTACTTTTCTATGGACAAATGAGAATGTCAGAAACAGAGCAGCTGGAGGCTGCCTGGCTGAGCTGATGCTTTCTTGTTAGGTCACATTACTCCAACAGCATGTTAATGAATTCCTTGCCAAACAGTTTTCATGACCAAAATTTTAGAGTGCCTTCTGGCAAGGCATGCAGGGGGCTTCAGGCTTGCAGTGTGACCTTTAGTTGGTTTTCAGTGGCACTTAATTCTCATTCCTATTGTTAAAGAATCAGTACTAGAATAATAGAAATAGTGTGGAAAAAAGATGATGTAGCTTCCGACTTGAACTGATAAGAAGTGGTGTTTTATTATTGATCATCTTTCAACATCCCAAACTGAAAATAAAAATTCCTTACAGATAGCTCTGTGCTAGGGGTGTATAGTTTGAAATACCTGCATTCTCTGGTTTGGTTTTTTTTTTTTTTTTTTTATCCCTTAGAACACAAGGAAAACCACCAAATCGAAAAGTAACAGACTATTACCCAGTTAGAAGAAGTTCCAGGAAGAGCAAATCTGAATTGGAGGTAGTGTTTCTTATTTAAAAAAAACCCAAACAGACAATATTTGTAAGTATGGTGATGAATTAAATGATTGAGGAAGTTTGTAACTATCTGTAAATGTTTTTCAATGACTTAGTACAAATAGCATTGTGCACCAGAAGTAATGTTAAGAATTGGCTTAACAGTAGGAAATGCTGATTAATTTCTTCTAGGTCAGAATCTGGCTGCTTGTATATTTTGGGGGACAGAAATCTGTCTTAACCATCCAGTTTTGCTAGAAATACAGGATGGTTTGGAAAAATGAGTGCCACTGACTAATTATTTCTTTTCAACTATAGAACAAGCTATAAAATCAATCAACAATAGTTTGTTCTTGTCTTTACTGCAGACTGAGGAGAGGAGGAAAATAAATGAGCTAATTACAAGTGGGAAAGAAGAAGGAATGAAGGTAATGGCAATACCAACTTGAGTAGCTGTGTACTGTCCATGTAGTATCTTGCTGTTCATCTGTTTATGCAGAAAGTGGCACAGCTCAGTCTCAGAACTGCTGCAATGTCTCAATAGCGGTGCAGCAGAATTGGAGCATGTACTTTCAGTTGAGTGAACCTTGACTCTGAAGAATTTGTGTGTGCAGCCTCCATTATAAATATTGAGGGAGCTTTATAGTCTTTACCAAAAATGGTTTTGTTTTTTTTTTCTATCTCATTTCTTGAGTTAGCTTCCAGAAATTGAGTTAGATCTACTCTCTTTATTGTGTTCAAAGGCTACCATCTCTATATACTGTCTGTATGGTGACAGATATTCTTAACCTGCTTACAGCCACTTGCTATGGGTATTCACTATGGCTCTTGGGATAATGGGTTGTACTGGGTTTCCTTCCACTGCTAGCAAATACTACTTATTGGGACCAAGTGCTTCCCATTTGGGTTACTCTGATCACCTTTTTTAGAATTTAAAGCAGAAAAGGACTCTGGAAGTGCAGAAGGGCTGTGACCCTTGCAACCCACGGGTAACGCTGTCACATTCACAACAGCGATAGGAAGACTTTTGTAGAATTCTCCAATCTGCAGGAGGCAGGAATAGGAAAATATACTTTTGGGTGATAAATGTAATTTCTGCAAGTGACCTTTCTATTCCTCTGACTTTTTAACTTGTGCAGCTCATGGTGATGGTGCCTCTGAAATGGCAAAGATTACTGCTAATCAGCTAATAGGTAGTTTGAATGAAAAATATATGACTCCTCTATGTATGGTTTATTTTAAGTAACTTTTGGTTCATTGATTAGAAGATTTTTGTATTAAAACAGTAACTCAGGATGCATCCCAGATTCATTCTGTATTTCTTCCACAGTGCTGTGCATTGTGCTTCTACAGCTTTGTCTGCAATACACAAAAATAACCTGCTGTGGCATTATTTAATGGCAAATCACTCATTTCCTAGGAAACAGCCTATGTGCAGCCATGTAAATACTTTCTAATTTCACAGATTATTTTCTTTTCAACTCAACAGATTGATTACATTGATGGCAAAGGAAGAGGAGTAATTGCTACTAAACATTTTAATCGAGGAGAATTTGTAGTTGAATATCATGGGGATCTCATAGAGATCACTGATGCTAAAAAGAGAGAAGCTGTTTATGCTCAAGATCCATCCACTGGCTGCTATATGTACTATTTTCAGTACCTCAGTAAAACGTACTGGTAAGCTTCTCTTCCCTTAAGGGTGATTATTGGGTAACAGAGGCTTTGAATGCTGCTGAGCCTTTTCTTGGTTTCATGCAGTTATTGGTGGGTGGGTGGTGTGTTTTTGTGGTGTGGTTTTATTTTTTTGGGTTTTTTTGTGTGTGTGTGTGTGGTGTTTTTTTGTTTTGTTTTTTAGTAAATGTAGACCATGAATTAGAAAATCTTTTTGGAGTACTGTGCCTCCTCTGCCTCTGGACTAAAAGGAATGATAGGTGACTCAAAGCCTTATTCTCTGAAGTAAAGCACAAGCTGTGTGGAGATTGGTACCTGCTTGGATGAATCTTCTGGATCTGCCTTGGACTTCTGTCTGAGTGTATTCTTTTGTAAAATTAACTACTTTTCCTAAGTTGCAAGTATTTAGTTTGAAAAGCAACATGGTCAAACTCTCTGAAAGAAAAACCTACAGCTGCCTTTGGGTCTCCTCCTTTCTCTAGTATCTGGCACCCACCCCACATTTATTCTTTGTTACTCTATTTGCTGTTTCATTTACTTCACCTCCAGTTCTCTCAAAGCCTGTGTTCTTTCCTTCTTGGCTGATACTGGTACTGGAGTGTGGGTCACTTAACCTGTGTATTAATTACCTTGAAGCACCGTGTGACTTGCTGTCTGGATGCCATAATGGTAGTTGCCACAATTCTTTGTGCTGTGAGGGGCACTAGATTTTCAGTATCCAGACCTCTTTGAGTATGTAGCGTTTAGTCATTCAACCTTCCATGTAAGTATAGATGTGTGCAGTCTTGCTAAGTGGTACTGCATAGCTTGGGCACAGCTTTCTTGAGAGAAGAGTGTTCAAGGTGTCAAGCCTTTCTGCACCTGGGTTCTGCTGTTCCTTGTGAACAGTTGAGAGCTGCTTGGAAAAAGACAACTCCAAAATCATAGTCCAAAGTTGTTGGTTTTCTGGGGTTTGTGCCAACAATCTCCTAGAACTGCTTTAGCTTACCTGCATCACTGTTATGTGCTGTCTAATTATAGAAATACTCTGTAACATTCTGGTTTTCCTTCATTTTTCAAGCCTGGTGTAGACTCCATGTTCTTTATCCCATTTGCACTTTGTTTTTGCCTGTAAATTTTGGCTGTGATATGCAGCAATCCTGCACTGTTCTTGTTCTTTCAGTGTTGATGCTACAAAAGAAACTAATCGTTTGGGAAGACTGATTAATCACAGCAAATGTGGCAATTGTCAGACTAAGCTCCATGACATTGATGGTGTGCCTCATCTCATACTGATAGCTTCCAGAGACATTAAAGCAGGTGAAGAACTGTTGTACGACTATGGAGACAGAAGCAAAGCCTCCATTGCAGCTCATCCTTGGCTGAAACACTAATTCATCATCTTTTGGTTTTTTTTTTTTGGTTGTTCTGGACTGAGTGCTCTACAAGGAGTCAGTGGNTCAGCTTTTAGTGGACAGCTTATGATGTTCTGAGCTCCTTAAAAACTACCTTTTCTTTTTTTTTTTTAGTATTTAAGTATCTGTGACAGTTTCCCAGGCAGGCTTGAATAATTGATCTTAGATTGCCAAAACTTTGATATCATAAGAGGAAACCCTTCCTGAAATTTGAATACTTCTGTTTAGTGACCCGTACCAGTTGAGCATGAAGTCAATGGCTTGCACAGAAACTTCATCATCTGAGTTGTGCTTCTGCTTTCACAATGAAATTTCGTGCTCTGCTCTGTGGGTTGATGAACTTGGTATTAGCTTTATGACAGCAGATGTACTTCTGTGCTCTTGAGTTTACATCCCGTGGCTTGACTGCTTGTCAGACTGCTCTTTACAACCCAGTGCTATCAGGGTTCTCTTGAGATGGATGCTACTATCGGTCTCAATTTGTGATAGGAATCCAGTTTTTCCAGTGTTGTCTCATGTCTGCAGTGAACTTTAAATGCCCTGGTACTGAGGGAAAGAGATGGCCAAACTGGCTGCTTTCTTCAGAGCAATGACTCCGAGACAGATGAGGATGCATTTTGACAAACTGGGGTGATACCAATTAGGAATGTGAAGACAGAACTTCACAATGCGAATCAATGTTTAACATTACTTATTTTCTAGAATATAAGATGGTACCTTTTTATAGTTGATGCCTGATTCTTGGAGGTGTCTCCCAGAGGATTTTAAAGGAGTATAGGGAAAGGCGCTTTCAAAATTTTTATTACCTTCCTATGCTAATTAGCCACATCAGAAGCTATTTATTTACTGTGAATGCTTGAAGTATAGCATAGTGGTTCCAAAAATAGGAGTCATCTTCATATGCAGCTTCAAACTGTAGTAATGGAGTTCATGCAGTGAAGACAGTAAATTCCTTATTGCCTGGTCCTGTAGGTCTGTCCAGCATGGTCTGGTCCCGCTGTCATCAATGGGAGTAGAGCGCTTGGCATCTCACAGATGTTTGTAATGTTACTTTTGGAGAACCAAATCTGTGATATAGGCAGGCAATACAATGCAGGTCCTTTATGTTAAAGATGAATTCTTACCAGTTGGAATTTTTGCCAAGGCAGGCTTGGCATGTGTGTAGATGAAAATGGCTGTGAGCCATCAGCCACACTTGCTGCTGGAAGGCATCAGCAAGGGATCTGTGACTCTGTCAATGTCTTCTGTTTCTCATGTCTTGAAGGCTGCTGTTGTTACAGCTAGTGCCCTCTAGGACAATCTTACATGCTTACCTATGTAATAGGTCAAATAGCAACAACATCCTGGTTGTATGCTTCAGCAGCAAGAGAGGTGGCTTAGTGATGTATTTTTTAAATTAAAAACTTGAAGACAATGTTTCTGTAAAATAAAGAATATATTTATTGATGAAGTGGCTGCTATAGTACTCCATTGCAGATCATTAGCATTTTGAAAGAAAGCTGTGAAAATCATTAGCTGTTAAATGCTTCATATTGTTTAGTACTTAACACAAGGCAAGCTCATCTGAGGCAGCCTGTGTCTTTTCACCATTTCTGAAGAATTAACTGGAGACCTGTTACCTTACAGGTACTGAGTTACAGGTAAGCTTTGTTGGCTGACTGATTTGAGTTGGCACAGATTTTTCTGTGGTCTCAATAACAGAGACTACAGCAGTGTACAGTAGCCTGTTTAACCAGAGCACTTCCCTTAAGTCAAAATTGGAATAAAACGCTCCTTTTGTGTGTGTGTGTGTATATTTTTTTTTTTTTTAATTGTTTGCTTGTTCTCTATCAGGTCAAAGAGCTTAAAACCTCTGTTCTTTCAGCACCACTTTTGTAAACAAGAAAAGGGGGAAGATCTCTTCCCTGTTTTATATAAGAAATGTCTTCTCTGAAATGCTTAACTGGTAATCAAATAGCACTGCATCGGAAGATGGTAATAAAGCTGATGTTGCACTGAGTGTGTATCCTTTACTTCTCTAGGAACTGATGTATAGATCCAGTATTTATCAAAATACTTTTCACAGAAAGATGCTATTTAGATTTTTTTCTTTGTGCCTTACAGGAAAGTTTCAGCTTCTGACAAGGTGTAAAGCACTTAGCAGAGAAAGATGCCCCTGGGTTAGGAGCTAAGCTGCCGTTGCCAGGCTCGTGTGGCTTTGTCAGAGGCAGTGGGCTGCTCTAACAGGTCTGTAACTTTTTCTGTTGTGGCCCTGGCCAAAGAACTTGCACTTATTTCGAGAAAGAAGCTGTGCAGATTGTTTGGCGCAAACATGGATGCAACTGGGGCAGTTGTAGGAAAAGACTAGCCCAAAAAGGTGGAGATGTTCCCCTGTCGACTTTATCTGTCTAATTCCTACCTTTCTCTTTTTTTTATTTAAAAACAATTGAAATAGTAAATAGAAAAGAGAAATTGCAGCTTTTATTATGGTCTCCTTCAACTAACTGCAGAAAGTGGCCTAGAACTGTGTTCATTTTCTGTATCTCCATGGCAGATTGTTACTTTTGCACAGCTCTCTTTAAATTTGTGCAGTTTATTACCTGAAGCTGTTTCATTAGGACTCTTATTAGTGTGTTTGGGGGCATAATTCCACACACACACCCCGTTTTTTAAAGATAATTGGATAACACATCTTTCGATTATCCACAGAAGAAGATGGAGTTTGGAGCACACGTGAACATCTTTTTCAGCTCAGAGGTGTCTCCTGGCTCTTGTAGATACATGATTGATGTTTGGTTCTTTTGTTCTCTAAACACAAAGCCCCTGCCTAAGGAAACACAGTAACTTCCTTCCCTGGACCATGCTCCAGAAAATACATCATGGGGAAATGGCTAAGGCTTGCTAACATTTTCAAGATGGCAAAACAACTTGTGCCCTGGCTAAACCAACTTGCTGAGATCATCCATCTTTGGTGTTGTGTTGCAAATGTGCAGTTGTTAAGTTTTCTCTAAAAGTGAACAATGGTTTTGTCTTCAGTAAAGCCACGCTTGTGTTGTGTGTCTGAGCAGATGTGTGAAGTGTCCTGTATTTTTCATGCTGCTAACCAAAAGAATTCAGAGCCTGCTTTTGCTTCTGGAGATAGTGAGATCATAGTTTGATACCTGTCACTGCTCCTTTTATGTCTGTTCAGACTTTTCTGCACTTTTAAATGTGGAACCTAATTGGTTTTTTTTTGAGCTCCCTTTTCTACTCCTCTGTTTGCCCTGTATGCTTCCAGTAGTGATAAATCTCATTATTGGGGCTAATACACAGCTTGTGACAGCTGACTGAAAGAACAGAGCTTATGAAAAATACAACTGTCTACTACAGAAGACCTTTAACTGTCAGAAATTAAATGCTTGGTGCATCTGTTCCAGTTTGAGCATGCCTGCACCTCTGAAGACAGCAGTGTTTCACGTGGGCAGAGCATAATGCAGCAGCTTTTTTTCCCCTGCTGTGCTGCTGTCTTTCATCTCAACCTGAAATGGCCACTCCTGAGTTCTGTTGTCACAGCCCAACTGCATCTTCTTTCAGTGGGTTGAGGTGTGACAGACTTCTGCCTGCTGCAGGCTGTTTCACCCATCTAATGTAATGCACAAATGACAAAAAGCAATGCTTGGCTTTTCTTCAAGGACTTCGGTGCTGCTGTAAGGTAATTACTTTGCATGTAAGAGCAGTGGGCACTGCACTCTGAATGGGTTCTTCCTTCCCAGGACCTCTCTATGAATACATTTGTGTTGGCACATAGCTCTTAAAAATATCTTCATTGTGCAGTCACCTGGGCTGAGCATTTTGATAGGTGGACAAGAGAAGTGCTAGTACAAATCACCACAGGCTCTCTTATACATGGGGTTTATTAAACATTTATTTTCTGTGTGGGTAATGTCTGGCAGGAATCTGTGAAATACAAAAAGTGTCTGCCTTAAAAGAGTTTCTAAAATAGCCAAGTAAAATCTATTCTGAATGAAAGAGTATTATACAACACAACCTTTACGAGATTATCCTCTACAGTAGAAGAGATGCTTTTTCTTTCCATCCTTGACTTCCCAATCCCTCAGAGGCTCTCAGCAGTGCCATTTCTGAGCAGAAGTGGTTAAGTTCTTGAGGACTTTCCATGTTTAAAAGAGAACCTAAACAAAGAAAGAAACCACAACATAAAGGAAACGATGTACAACTGGAAAAGGAACAGGCAGTGAGACAGCCTTGTCAGTGTGTTCTGCTATTTTAGGGGACTTTAGGGACACTGCCTGAGCCTGTGGATACTGTGTACAGCTGCTTCACACAATGTAAACAAACCTCTGGGGACAGCTGACAGTTCCCACAGCAGAGTCCTCACGTGCTGGCAGGGGATACAAGTATGACGTAGTTCTCCTCCAAAATACTTATTTTTCCTAGAAAAAAGTGACGCCCTTCTTGCCTGGGTGGAGGTTGCCTTCCTGTAGAGCGATTTTTCCACAGGAAAAGATCTCTCTATCGAGTTTTAACTTCACAGAGAAAGGAGGAGAAAAAAATATCCAGCCAAGTAGGCTAAAGTTCAGAATTCACCCCTGGCTTCCCTCAGTGTGAAGCATGCCATATTCTCCTGTTCTGATAAAATGGATGCAGCTAAACTTACAGCCGTCTGATGACTGTCTTCTCTTCACTGTCCTTTCTGCTGCCAGGGCTGCTACCACTGTTTTCTTTTTCCAGTTCTTCAGTTTGGTCCTTTCTTTGTGAGATGATCCCACTGGGAAAAGAAGAGACTTAGTTTGTTTTTTGTGGTTTTGTGGCATTGCATGCGCTAAACCCTTTGCTGGGCAGCCTAGTATATGGGTGAATGGGTGTTCACAGGACAGAAATGACAGCCTGGCCTCTTCCTTTTTTATTAATTACTCTTATTTTCCCTATATGTTGCATTGCAATTTTGCTTAGGCTGGGCTTTAATGACAACACTGAAAAATTAATGAGTTGACTTCTCCAGAGAGGACGAATGGCAAATCATAACAGGAGTGCAAGGGAAATGTAATTACAAGTTGAATTTGCACAGAAGTACAAAGATAAGGGTAGGGTGCAGACACAAATGGTGACTTTCTGCAGGGGTGGATCTGTGGTACCTTCAGCACAGCCACGGAGGCTGACACCATGTGGTTGGGAACAGATGGGAGATTCCTAGGTGGCTGTTCCTCTTCCCATCCTACAGAGGAGAAAAGAAAGGCTTTGCCCAAGCTGTGGATTTTCTTGTCCTACTTGGATGCTGCCACACTCTACAAGGTTGTGGCTACCTACTTTCAGCAAAAGCTTCCCTTTTACCAAAGACTGTTTCCCCTCTTTGGAATTGGGTTAGGTTTTACCAGCCTGCATGCTATGGTGTGTTTTCACAGCATGCCAATCAGCTGTCCTGAGCTGACCTCATTTATCTTGAGAGCTAAGTGATTGCAGTGGCTGAAGGTCAGATGGACACTCAGCAACAGTCAGCTGGAGTCTGGAAATCAAGCAATAGGACAGCATCTAGAAACTGGTGTGACATCAGGCATAGGATAATTCTGAGGCAGGTTATCCTCTTACAGAAATAAGGCTATGAGCTGTTTGGTGACGCTGCAGATCTCTAGTATCGGAGATGATAAAAAAATGCAATCCTCAAACATCAGCAGTACCTTTAAGCCATTCTCTGAGGATGTCAGTTACCTGGTGCTGTTTAAAGCTTATTTGCAATATATACCACACATTTTAGAATGCATATTCATACATATCTTCTTCCCCTGCACAACTAATCTTTGTGGCCCTACAATTTTAACTAGGGAGTTGTGATGTGTTTAAAGGGAAGATGGTTTTTGGGTTAAGCTCCAATGCTGTATGAGGAGATAACCACAGAGAATTACTTGAGGTGGAAAACAACCTTGATGCTCTCTGTGTGCACAGCACTGTGACTTGAATAATTCACTCAAATTAAAAATTAGCAGCAATAAGCTGTGTCACACAGCTGGGAAATCAAAGCGAGAAGCTGTTCCAGTGACTGCACAGCAACAGCAGGTAGCTGAGCTGGGAGAGCAGTGCTCCATGATGCTGTGAGAAATGCTGTGCAGCACTTTGTAACATGACTTCTTGGATTTAACTTTAACTTTTTGGCATTAGCTAATTCAGAGAAGATAAAGGGCAGGATTACTAGAGCTAGGAGGCTGCTGCTGAGATAACTGAAATCTTATGTGTTTAGCCATTTTGTGTCTAGATTAAGAAGCAGTTTCTTGCCCCAAAGAGTTAATAATACAACCAGATGATGGGGGGCAGAGGTTGGGGAAAAGCAGTCTTGGAGGTGAAGAAATTTTTAACACCAAGAGCAAGACCTGTCCTGCACACCACCCTTTGGTTCACACTGATTCTCCCAGGCTGAACCCTGATAGAAAGACCAAACCCTTCTCTGAAACACTTGTTTTGTACAGCTCCGGTGGCTTACACAACCCTCTGTTGGCATTCTTAACAACCCCCTTCCTCACAGCTTATCTTGAATGATGCTGAAAGGGCTTAATATTCTGCTTTCTAGATCAATGCCATACCCGCTGTGGAAGCAAAGGAGCAGTAGATAAGTTGGAGTCCCTGATGGCAAGCTGGGGGAGGAAGGAAATTCTGACTAATGCTGAGATGGAAACCCCCATGCTCTTTGGTATGTAGTGTGGCTTTAGATGAGAATGGTATGTGTGACTGGCATGACTGCAGAGGCGAGCCGACGTCCATGAGAACTCAGGCTGTATATGGAGTGGGAGTAACTGTAGGCTTACAGCAGGACAATCATAGGAACAGGCTGTGAACTTCACAGAGCAGGAGAGTTGAATTTTAAAATTATATTGCATAGATTTTTCTTTGCTGATTTGTAGGCATATTGGAAGCACAGGTGTCTCTTGCCCATTTGGGCAATACCTAGCCCAATCTCTGTGCTCAAACATGTAACACTGATTTCATAAGCTCCCCAGGCATGAATTGTTTAGTTCTTTGCAGACTTCATGGTATACCTCTTATAGCACTGCAGCTCCTCTTGCACGACAAGAAGCTGAGCCTTCAGCTGGTTACGTTCTTGCAATACATCTCGCAGCTCCTGCAATGTGAACCTGGGGCGATTTGGATCTGTGAGGTCTATTACCATTTTATCTGGTCCAAGGCTGACCTGTAAAATAAATGGTGGTGGTCAGGAGCCTGCAACCTGTCATAAACTCTGAATTTTGCTAGTTCCTAGAACTACTTCATGAACTACTAAGTTCATCATGATTTTGCTTTTTTCCTCCCAAACAGTTAATTTTAGGTTTTTTGTATTATTTTTGTATTCCCTCAGTGTCTGCATTTCCCAGTCAAGTACAGGGCCCCACTGTGACAGGCTCTGACCACAGCTACGTGCAAAGTCTCTTTCTCAGTGTTTGCAACCTAGTTTGTCAAGAAGCTGCTTTCATCTGCTTTCCTGATGATGAGAGGCTGAGCACTCTGTCTAATATGACACCCAAACTCAGTGACAGAAAGAGGCGAGAGCTGAGTTCTCCTTTCCTAATTTAAGACCTTTGTGGTTATGGCTTTTTTGGTTTCACTTTCCCAGAGTAATAAAGCTTTAGCGTTTGCATAAATGTCAAGTTCTCTTTGTGGCGCCAGTGCTGTTTAAGAGCACTGGGATGGATTTTGCTCTGTGTAAGTTTGCCTGTGTCTGAACTCCCCTGCTGGCACTGCCTGGTGCTGATCGAACAGCATGGTCAGTCACCAAAGGGAAAGAGGAATAAGGATCCCCGCACCATTGAAACTTGCAACCACCTTGAAGAACTCCGCTCTGGAAATAGTTTCAAGGCCTTTTACAAAGGTGAGAAGTGAACCGTCAGAGACTCGTTCTGCTGGGATAAAGAGAGACCAAAGACTGTGGCAAAAGTATCCCCTGATTGATCCGGTGTTAGGAAGGTTTCACAACCCGCATGCGGCCAAGCGACGAGGCAGCTGACCTCCGGCCACGTTGATCTCACAAGCTTCCTAGACCTGAACAGTTATTAGTTCTTTGCTGAAATAGATCTTCACGATACAGCTCTCATGGCATTGTAACTTCGCCTGCACTACAAGAAGCTGAGCTTTTAGCTGGTTACGCTCTCGCTAGGTTACATTGCTAGGGCGCACCACGGCCCCGGCACCCACCTGCTGGGGGCTCCCTCGGGACCCCTCTCCCCGCAGCTTCTCCACCTCCCGCCGCAGGCTGTCCCGCTCCATCCGCAGCTGCTCCTCAGCGAGGCTGCTCTCGCTCACCAGCGCTTCCAGCATCTCCAGCACCCTCACAATCCTGAACTGCAGCCGGGCCAGGGCGGCGGACATCTGCGGCCCTGCGCTGAGCTGCAGCAGGTCCTGGCCCACCACAGAGGAGATGTCATAGACATCTCCAGCCGTTAGCTGGAAGGGGCTCTTCTCAAGAGCTCTCTCCGGGCCGCCATCCCCCTCTTCCTCCTCCTCCAGCTCCTCCTCCTCCCGGCCCTGCTGCATGCCCGCCACTACCTTCCTTCCTTGGGGAAGGCCAGGCGGGGCGGTGCTGCCGGCGGTGCCCGCGGGCGGAGCGACCCTTCCCGCCCCCGGCGGTTTCCATGGAGGAGGCCGCGGTCCGGCGCCGCTGCCTGCCCTGCCGTTTGTCCTGCGAAGATACTATCCACCGCCACCGGTGAGGGGACGGCGAGGGCGTGGCGAGGAGGGGTCGCTAGTGGCTCCCGGGTCTGCCCCGGGCTGGGCACCGGCACCAAACCGGTTCGGTGGGACAGAGAGGGAGGTAAACGCTTCTGCAGTTCCCCAACGCCACTTTCGCCTGGGGCCGGGGGGAGGCTCCTCCGTGCGAGGCCACGGCAAGGGTGGGTTTTGCTGCCATCTGCTTGATTGGGACACAGGAAAAGGGGTTAAAATACACCGCGGGGAGCCCGTTCTCCTGCTCTGCTGCAGCTGCCGAATCGGTCGCTGCGGACGGGAAAAGCCTCTCTCCCTACGCGCCGGCTGAAGCGAGTCGAGAGGTGGGAGGCCGCGGCCCTTTGGTGTGGGGAGGCGGCGGGGATCGGGCCTGGCTTGCGGGGTAAGGGCCAGGCCGCTGGGCCCACTCAGGCGGGACCGACGGGGCCAATGTACCCTCAGGCCGAGGGAATGGCAGGCCGAGGGGTCGGGGCCGTGGGGTCCCTTCGGGTGGCGGCAGCAGTCCCGCGGTGCTCCACAGGCACGGGGCCTCTGTAGGCCGCAGCGCTCTCCTTAGACAGGGGCGCGTCCAGGCTGTCCGACATGACTACCGCAAACAGTGGTGTTGGTTTATTTAAGCTTGTCACACTTTAGGGGATTTTTCGTGAAAAATACCGTACGGCAGCGTGGAAAGTGCTTCTTGTATTACCAACTCTCCCCTAAAATATCTAAACTGCAGTGCATGTTTTTTTTCCCACTAGGCAATGAATGATTGGGCCCCCATAGCAAAGGAGTATGATCCCCTCAAAGCTGGGAGCATTGATGGCACCGATGAAGAGCCCCATGACCGTGCCATCTGGAGGGCTATGTTGGCACGCTATGTACCCAACAAGGGAGTTACAGGAGATCCTCACCTCACCCTCTTTGTAGCAAGGCTCAATCTTCAGACAACAGAAGACAAGTTAAAGGAAGTTTTTTCTCGGTATGGAGATGTCAGAAAGATCCGTCTGGTTCGAGATCTGGTCACAGGATTTTCCAAGGGTTATGCATTTATTGAGTACAAAGAAGAGCGTGCTCTCTTGAAGGCCCACAGAGATGCCAACAGGCTGGTTATTGATCAACATGAGATCTTTGTAGACTTTGAACTGGAAAGAACTCTCAGAGGATGGATTCCTCGGAGACTTGGAGGTGGTTTTGGAGGCAAAAAAGAATCTGGGCAGCTGCGGTTTGGAGGACGGGACAGACCTTTCCGAAAGCCCATCAATTTGCCTAGTGTGAAAAATGATTTGTATGGAGAAGGATCATCAGACAAAAGGAACTGGTCTCGTGAGGGAACAAGGGACTGGAGAACAAGGGACCGAGACCATGAAAGGAGCAGGGACAAGCGATGGCCAGAAAAGGAGCGGTCATGGACTTGGGGAGAAAGTGAGAGAGAAAGGGACTCCAAAGAGGAGAGGAGCAGAGGGAGGGAGAGGAAAGACAGAGACAGGAAGGACAGGGATAGAGACTGGAGCAGGGAAAGAGATACCAAGAAACAAAGAGATGATGATAGGCATAGATAGATGATAGTGCCCTGGTTTTGGGTATGTTATCTCCTCTTACATCCCCAGCATTTCAGTTGCTAACATTGCCTTCAGCTGGGAGCAGCATTCCCAGACATGCGGTATTACACTCTTGTGCCTGTGACTCACTTGTAGAAACTCTCTGTAATTTGGTTACTATTACAGTTTGGATGCGTTGAATTGTTCAGAGAAAATAAATGTTTGCATTTGTGAGCTGGAGAATGCTGTAAAAAAATCCACCACCTGTACAGGCAGCCACTGAAACTGAGCACATACCTCAATACTCACCCATCTGCCTGCCTGCATGACGGATCATGAGAGAGCTCTGTAGTTAATTGTTTATGTTCCAGATGTCTACACTGGCCTAGTGAGACATACTCATGAACAATCACTTGTTGAAAACTAGTAATGGAATAGCACCAAACCAAGCTTTTGAAAAATGTGCCTCAAACCAGAAGCTGGTGGGAAGTGACTTAATTTTCTTTGAAGACACTGGGACAGGTGAGATTTTTAGTAATACTGTGTCCTCTTTCACCTTTGTGAGGTGATAGAGAAACATGTAACTCAAAATGCATTTTCTGTGTCTTGGGAGGATGTAATTTATTTTTGGAGGAAAGAACACTAAGCGGGTCAGAAAGTGCCTCATGTTCCTGATCAGTCCATGACAGTCACTGAACGATAGTGTCATGGCTAAGTGTCGTTACAGCTGCACCCACTCTGTCTTCTCCTCTCTGCAAGTGAGGTCCTGCCTGCATAGGGCTTAAATCCTCATCTGCAGGCTGGGCTTGTTGCTGGCTATAGCTGAATTGGGGAAAACAGAGGCAAAGCATCTCCTTTTTTAGTGTATATACTGACACAGCTTCTGCTAAGGTGCTTATGGTGCTTTCTAGAGAAGGCTCTGTCACATTCTTTGTCATCATAAACCATTCCTAAATACTTCCTAATGTATTTTAAATGATTACTTTTTGTATTGGTCAGCCTCTGAATGGCCCTATCCTAAATGTTGCCCAGTTCGAGGTTTTATTTCCATGAAGAGTTGGACAGGCGTTTTTCAGGGGAATGGACACAGAGCCGTATGCAGGATTTGCAAAAGAGATGGTATTAACTTCCCACAAAACCCAAAAAGGACACAAGTCTTACAGAAATATTTGGTTTTCATAAATATTTATTAAACTGTTAAAATGTTTTACTGCCTAACAACAACAACAAAAAAAAAAACCAACAAAAATCAACCCAAAAAACTTCAGTGATCCTGTGCTTCACAGACAGGATTTTTCACCCCTTACCTGACAATATCCTGGCCCCTTTTCTAAGAGGAGATCTTAGTTGAGAAATAAAGATGACAGATCTCCAAATCTTTACATCCTCTTCCCTACCCACCATCCTTTGTGATGGCACTTGGGAGTGTATAGCCTTAGCATTTCAAACGTGACAACACAGGGAGTGAAGTGTTAATGCTAGGAGGGCAGGAGGAACTGATCAGAGTTTTGAGGTAATGGGCTAGAGATGAGTAGGAGGAGGTTGTACTGCTTAGTGCCATTATGCTGGATGCAGATCTGACCTGACCACCGTGTGCTGGCTGCAGTGTACAGGATAAGCTTTATGTGCTCTGGGCTAGGAGACATCCCTTTAATACACCAGCTTAGGTGGTGGGGAAAACCTTTTGAGTCTGGCTGTTTCTGTTATCCCAGTTCATTGCTCTCAGCTGATTTCAGAAGTGATGTGCTTATTCAGGCCCTGCACCCACTGCATTCTTGTGCTTATTCTGATCTCAGCCTCTCTTGTAAACGTGTCCAACGACTGCAAACCACACTAGGAGAGACTCAGTGGGCATCAGTCACAATTTAACTGCCTGACACAACTGTAGTGTGCTTTTTCCCCCCTAATACTGAAGTGAAATTGAGATCTTAGCAACTTGCATATCATTAAACAAAGACACTCTCCCCATTTAAGAAAGTTTTTCACACAAGGGGGGAAGCACTGCTCTGTTACGGGTACAACTTTATGTAAGCATAAAACTTAGGATACCTTACCAAAAGGTAACCAGGCAAAAATATCTGCCCAATACCAGCATCCCATCACTATTTCAGATGCAGATGTCTTTCATATAAGGCCACATTTCTTCCCTGTCCTGAACTGCAGTGACACAAGGGAAGCACAGTAAACACTTTCCTAGAGTGCATGGAAGGTCCGTGTTCAACACACAGCACAGCTGCCATTAGGACTAGAGCAGCATTCAGCCCGCTTCCTGGTAGTGTCATCACAGATGGAGCAAGAACCATTTGTTGCCTGTACATGTACACCTTAAGGAATCCAGAGTCTTGGATTACCCTGCTTCAAGAACAACTGGCCTACGCTAAATACTTTCACTTGCTGTCATCCAGAAATTCTTCAAGACTTCTTCCTGCATTCGGTACCTGGAGTAGTTGGAGCTTTACTCCAGCCCAAGCATTGGTTTCTGCTTAGTACCACTCCTCAGAAGAGACCTGATACCAAGCAGTGTAGTTGCTGGGGGTAAGTTGCTAACAGCAGCTTACAGCCTCCTGGCCTGTGGCCAGATCGTAAGAAGATAACTCCTCAACAGCAGCACAGTGCTCCAGCAGGGACTCTCCTAGCATGTGGCCAAGTTCACAAAGACCTCAGTGCTTCCAGCACAAGGAGGTATGGATGTATTCACCCTCTCCTGCCTGGCTCATGTGGAGTGTGTGGTGCAGAGGCAGGGTGTGTGCTGACACCACACTGTGCCAAACAGTTACACTAAAGTGGGCTTTAGTGTCATGGGTTTTGTAAGTACAACCTCAGGCAGACCCTGGGGTCTCCCAAGCTCAACTACCAGACAGATCCAAATCCCACCCCCTGGCAGTTCAGCTGTGGAAGGTTTTCACTGTCAGGTTAGGCCCCTGTAACTGCAGGCTACCCTAAAGATCAGCCAGCACCAGCGGAGCAGCTGGATGCATCTTATTCATTCACTCTGCCCACCTAGTCAGAACGTTCTGAGCTGGGGTCTTCTCTAAGTCAGTTAAAAGAGTTCATGTCAGATAGCTGAGGGTGTCTTTCACACTGAAGTTAGGCAGTCTCATCTGGACAGAAAAGTGGAGGATGACTTAATTAAAAACATGTCTATGGGAAAGACCCAGTTCCTTTATAGCAGCTGTCTGCTACTGGTGAGAAGGAAAAAATGAAGTGTTAGAATTCTTCCTTGAAACCAATTTCTCTTCCATTAATACTGCAGAACTCATGGCAAAACTCAAGGCACGTTCACCTCATCTATCAGTTTCATCATGCTTTAGGCACTATCAGCAGCAAAGGAAATGTACACTCACTGTCCCTTTCAAGGCTTCTCCAGTTTATCAATTTGTATCAGGTGGAGTTCCAAGGGGTTACTCTGCAAAATGCAGATGCCAGCAGAACATGACAGGACACAGCAGTGCTGGGACCTGCCATGGAGCATGACCAGCTGTTGTATCCCTCTTGAAAAGAGTCTTACAGAAATAAAAGGCAAACAACCAATAGTGTTAACAAACAGGGTAAAAGAGTCTTTGCCACTAGATATTGTACACTGCAAACAAACTCCTAATAATGGCACAGGTCCTTTTTTGGTTTTAAGAAGCTTGTGTTACTGTAGTTAATGCATGAACAAGACCACAGACTTGTTATTCAGCACAAAACAAGTCATCTAGAAGCTTCGATGTCCCAGGGTATCAGTGACTGTTCCTACAAAGCTTGGATTCTGTTTTCAGCCAACAGTCCCCAAATGAACAGTGAGAGATCCCTTTTGAAGAGTGCATCTGGAACACAACCACTGAGGTGTGCAAGGCAAAGAAAAGTGATGAGCTGCCAGATTTGTTTGTAGAAGCTTCTTGTTACTAGTGTTGAGATCTACTGCGGTAAACTGAACACCTCAAGGTTTTAGTCACAGGTGCTGCAGGGCTTCTTGTCCTTGTTCAGTGTAGGAGTCACCTTTATTTGAATTTGACCATTCTCCAAAAGTATCCTGGAAGTGGACATTTTTCTGTGATGCCTGCAAACGTTTCTTATCACGAGAGAAGAAACTAAACCTTCCAGGAGGGGAGGGAAAAGAAAGAAGATTGCTTACCATCTTGGAAACACTTCAAACACCAGACAATACACAGCACAACAAAACAAAGAGAAAAAAAAAAAACAATCTGTTTGCATCTGCAAAAATCAAGGCAGTGAAGCCTGATGGGGATGCATGTCAAAACATTATTAGAGATGAAGTCATTGCAATCTCAAGCGGCTTGGCTATGGAAGCTTCAAATAAGCTCTAAATGCTGTTGACTCTACAAGGGGCAGGTATCATTTAGATACCCAGCCCTGAGATAAAGAAGCAACACAATACAGGTTAGTTTCTTGGCATAAGTAAAGTGGTATCTTAGGCATTAAATCTGTATATTTCACCATAAAGCAAGAAATAGAGAATGTCTGTAAGTTTGTCAGCAGGGAAATTAATAAGATATGGAAATAAGCCTCCCCATTTTTTCCAACGGTAGAGACTTTGGTAGGCTTGATTCCTGCAAACATCAACAATTCAATGCAGCTATGTGCACAGGAGTTTGCAGGAGGAAGGCTCTGAACCAGTGCACAAAGTGTCCATGTCATTTCCTGTCACAGCTCGGGTGCTCGGAGGTAATGACGTACATGAACCAACAGCCATTTAATACAACAACAACTTGCCAGCTGTCAACAGAGCTAAAAAAAAATACAGTTGGAGAAATCCTTAGTAGTGTTTCATTTATCTAGGAGGAAGTTACTCGATTAGGTAAATTCCACATTTGTCATGAGCTCAGTACAAGAGGTGTTAGAGCAGTGTCTAGGTCTGCTGAGAAATGCAAAAGTTGTGGTTCCAGCTATGAAAGGCTGAGTTGGCTGCAAGCTTTTCTGGTTTTACTGGGGCCCTTTAGGAGGAAAACATTGTTTTGCTTGCACAATACCCAGCATGATCCAGGACAGGAATTGTTAACTGCTGCTACAGCAGGACTATGCAAATACAAATTCAGCTTTGACAGGTGATGGAGTATTTGTCAGGTCATGAACCTGACCCTGTGTCCACATCCCACTGGCCTCAGCATTCTTCCTCCACCCACACACCCTGAAGTTTTCTCTCAGTACCATGGTCAAGCCCAAGCCACCTTGTGCAGAGCAGACAGTTCTGCCCTGCACGTCTGTAGTCACATAGGAGGCTGCTTTTGAGTGTCAGGTCAGGTTAAAGGCAGCTTTCCTGAAAAAAAGAGCCTCTCATACATGCAGGTAAGCATGATGCCAATTATTCATGATGTCAAGAATATTAAGAATAATTATTTCTTGACTAGAAAGTGATATAAAAAGCTACAGAATTGCAATGTCAGATGGCTAATGCTGCTAGCAGGACCTGAACTTTTGCATTTCCTAGCTTTAAATGTGCAGCCTTAATAGTGAAATAAGTCTTTTGCCCTTAATTAGCCTCATACTTTTCTACCACCTTCATCACAGGTGCTCGTAAATTCACACACATGTGCTATGTCTTTGCAGGATCAGATCCAATTGCAGCTGGTAAAAGAAGTGTCTAGTCACTGAGGCTTTCTACTGAGCATGTTTGGTCCTGCATGGCCAGGCTTAGGATCTTGAAGTCCACACAAAGGACTGCTGTATTTATGCGGTAAGTTTCAAATGTCAAAGTTCAGTCATTTTTCACTTCATGACGAAATCAAGTAAAAGAAAAATACGTTCCTAAAATTTCTACATGAAGCAGAAAGGTTAGGCTTTCTAAATTCCTTCTAAAACAATGAAAATTGTTCATATGCTTAGAAAACTCTCATGGGGATTGCTTGGAAAAGGCATGTCTGTATGGAAAGGAAAGAAATTTAAATACTCCTTCGCTGCTGTAAATACAAAGATCACTAAAGCAGCAATTCTAATGCAGAGACTTTGCAGTAACAATTACCATTACGTTTTCCAGGGATAGCCATGAATAGGAAGATAGAACTGATTATTGAGAGTGTGTAGTCTATTCCAAAACACATCATTAGAGACAAAATATACAGTGGGGAGATAGAAAGACGTGGAAGCAACAACCTATAATTAACACTGGAAATTAATGTAGGCATCAGCCATTAGATTCTGTAAATCTAACCAACTGATCTGTAACCACTCATTAGAACAAGATGGGTTTCTGGAAAGGCACTGGTGTGAATTGTGGATAGACAGGCTTAGTAAGCAAAATTAACAGATGCTAGTTAAAACTGCATATTAAAACAGTTTTCTAAGGAGTAAGGATTGGTTGAGCGTGGTAAAACTAAGGCAAAATGTGATAAAATGTCAGTACTTGAGGATGAGCATGGAAGACTATGATGAGCTGTGCACCGACTGGTCATTCTGATTGGCACTTGGTTTTTCTGTTATCCCACAGACAGCCAATGAGAATGCAACCAGCAGTGCACATCAACACAGCGGCATGCATAAGGAAACCATGATACCAAACATTAAAAGAAAACTCCTACAAGGGACACAAGTCTTCGTATTGGCTGCAATGTGGGATCGTCTGGAATCAATCCAGCTGCTACCATGGGCATTATGGCTGTAAAGATCCTGGTCAGGAAAGTACAGACACAGAAGATGTAAGACTGGAGCTAGGGAAAGGAAAAGCATTCCATTAAAAAGAAAAGAGTCAAACATGATACACGGAGTTACTTTGAATTATCACACAGGACACGTTACAGGGAGAGGTGAATCTGCATCACCCAAGACAGTTCTCCTCACTGGAAAAATCATATTTAGTCATTGTAATGGTTTAAATTGGTTTGGAATTTCTAAAAGATACCACTTTCCCTTTGTGAGGCAGCCTGCAATCTAGGTTGGGTTTCATCAAGGTATTGCCACCTCTAGCAATGCAGAGCAAAGTGCACATTTTTCTTCCCAAGAGACAAACAGGCACATACATAATGGAATGGAGGATGAAGGTGTATGTTAAGAGATACAAAACAGGACTCTGCTGTGACTACTAGATGTTTTCACAGAGAACAGGGTTAGACAGGACCAGCATTACAGTTACAAACAAATTTTGATAGTTTCAGGTTAAAAACCAGTATTGCAGGTGAAATCTCGAAATAACTTCCTATGCAAGCTACTTGGTTAAAGGGCCTGTGTGACTGTTCCAAAAGAACCTGCATTGCTTTACATGCAGAAAGAGGCCAACTGCAGGCAGCTAAAATACTAATTTGAAACGCTGCAGCTCCTCTAGCAGAAACACTTTCTAGCTGGCTGGCAGCAAGGCTGTTTCTCTCTAAGAGTTCAGCACTTTTCCACTAGGCATTATACAACTCATGCAACTCAGAGGCTGAGAAGAGCGTGCTGGCTGGGTGCTGCGTGCCCAGCCAGCCCCACACAAACCTGCCAACACACCTTCAGCCATACCTGGAACACCCTCTGTTTTTCTAAGGATTCTCCTCAGAAGTTCTCCCTTGTGCCAAATAATTTTTTGAACTGTGGACTGATGTCAGTTAAAGATTAAGTTGAAATCATGAGAGACATTTCACTTGTGATCAAATGCAGCTCTCCCCAACATAGTCACTCTAACTGCTATTTCTTAGATTGAAATGAAAACAAACAAGCAAATGCTGCTGTATCATTAGCAGTAGCTAGGACTTCTATTCCTACACATTGTGGCATAGTCTGTGAGCTGCAGAAATGAAACAGACACATCAGCTTTTGTAGACTGCAAGAATAGGAAGGAAACTTATGGCTGTTTCAGGCATTACATCAGTGTCAAACAAGAACGTATCCTTAAAGAGAAAACAAAAGGGTGTTTTCTGCCTGAAACAGAGGGAGCATTTTTAATCCCTGTACTTTTCCTCTTCAGTAAAGCCTCCTGGTTACATTATTTCATCAAAACTCTGACGTGGGAAGTGGTAGAGACAAGTGTAGAAATCAGTCAGTCTGAGATCAGAGCTCAGAATTTGCCCTAAACTTGCAAATCCTGTTTGGCTTTCTTTGTGAGGATGCAGCACAAAATCGACTGAGCACATCTCCAAGGGCACAGGCTACCCGTCTCAATCCCTGAGGTACTGCATGGTCAGGCAAAAAGGACACATTACACAGGCAAGCATAAAACTTGAGGGGATAGGCAACATCATCTCCTATTTTTGTACCTCAGCTTTTTGTTTGATTAGGAAGAAAGATCTGAAATGGAGAGTAAAGTAACCTTGCTTTAATCTGTAAAGGCAGTGTGCACACTGAGAGCAGCAATACCAGTTTTCATCATGGAAAGTTCATGTGCCAGTGTGTCACCTAGGCAGCTATAGAGCAAGGTGAGAAGGGAGTGTGGAGACAGCTGGGACTGGGCTGCAGGTGGGCAGAAGGCGTGTTCTAACAGGGCAGAACAGCACTTGGGTTCTTTGGTTTTCTCAGCAGTCAACCTTCCTGTCCTTTAGAAGCCCATCTACAAGTCCACTGTTGCCAACACACAGAGAGAGGGGCAGGGGGAGAAAATAAACCCACACTAGATAAATCCTGTCCAGTCAGGCTGAATGAATAAAACAAACCTGGAAACCATCACCATGCTTAGGTAATTAAAGCTTATGGTTTTATCTTCCCGTATTTAATATGGTGGCTAAATGAAGAGAGAGAAGAAATCAAGCCAGGGACAGAACATGACAGCCATAGGAAATAATCTGAGACTGAAAGTCATCCCAGGAATAGGCAAAAGCTTTGTCCAATGCCAGTTTCTCTTTCATAATTCATGTGAACTGCCCCTTCAATATCTCTCCCATATACATTAGGGATGTGGTTATCTTAGTTTTAAAATTCTTTAAAACTGTCCTGCCCATAAGAAACACTCAGTGTTTGCAGACTACATCTTGTACCCTTAGAAAATACACTACTTACAGTCGTTTGATTCCAGATTCAGGCTGGGTTGAGGGTTTAGACTGAATTATGGGTGTAGGTTGAGGGGATCTAATTTCTTCTTCTGTGTCCTCACTTTGAAAGAAAGAAAAGATAATTAATGTTCTCCTCCCAAGCCATGGGAGCACTTTAAGTTCTAAAATTCAGTCTGAAGTAGTACTCTGATGAAGAAATGCAAAAAAGATCTGTTCATGGAAATTAATGGGAACTTTTCCTGTCAAACAAGGAACAGCCCCTGGGACTGGGTCTCCTTTCAGTATTTTATTCTTGTTGAATCAAGAAGAGAGAGAAGAGAAAAGGACTGAAGAGAAGTCCTAGGATTTTCTTTCTATACCCACCCATCTTCATTTTTGAAAGCTCAAAAGTATGAAATGTTTGTAAGCTTTCTAAGATCCCCAGGAAACCTGGGAGTTAGGGAGGGATGTAATTTTTTCCTGGTTTTGAGGAACCAGATCCAAACTAAAGCTGTATGCTTGCAACCTCTGGCTTAAGCCTTTGCAGAAAGATAAGTTTATTGGACACCACTGAAGAGCACATTTACTGTTTCTAGATCTGCCCTGTGGCTCCTCTGTGTACAGCATGCCCCAGCAGGGGAGAGCTAACCCACCTTTTGTAATATAAAAGCTCCTCTTGAAGTAAAAACACTTTAGATTTCAGTTCATTCCTCTCGTGAAGGACATCCCGGAGCTCTTGCAAGGTGAATCTTGGGCGATTTGGATCTTTCAAGTCCATTGCCATCTTTTCTGACTCTGAGAGGCAGTCATCATTATTTGGTTCTTCCTAGGAAGTGAAACATGGGCTTTCAGTTCACCATGCGAGTGCAACTCTGAGGAATTTGCAGTATTTTTAAGTGTAGTCTCAATCTCTTGCTTTCAGCACTATTAAATCCTCTTTTAAGAGAAACATGGTGGTTTTAAGAGAAAAAAAAAAATTACAACTAATTTGGTTTTCATGTTAAAGACTGTTAGCAAGAACAACTCCGTGACCCCATCACTTTGTTCTTTCCTGTGCATGGGGCTGAGCAACGACACACACAGGACTGGTAGGACCACGGCAGGCCTCTGAAAAAAGGTCTGAGCTCAGCTTTACCTCTTCACCTGGTGTTTGGGGGAAGCTCTGAACCGTTGTGACTTAAAATCAAAGCTGTTTTCCCCCAGGAATCCTTCTCATGTTGAGGAACATAGTTACATTGTTTCTAGCAGGCCTGAGCTACCTTATGGGTAGGCTTCTGGCGGAGAAAGTTCTGTGGAGTCCAGACTGCCAGAAACCCGCTCAGAAGGGATAGTCCAATTTTTGATCACCAAGACAATTTAAGAAATTCATACTCTGAACAAGTGTGGTAAATCAAGCATCAGCTTTTTATGTAATCACTGAAAAAAAAAAGCAGGGCAAAAATCATAACAGTTCTAGCTCCTCCCAAAGAGACAGCTACTTTGGATGTAAACATATCAAATAGAGGTCTGAGTTTATATCTCCTTAATGCCTCTAATAAAAGAGCAGGAATGGTGTTAGCACCTGGATCTAGCTACAAAATGGGAGAAAACTGCAAATGACTGCTAGATATGAGGCATTTGTAACTTGTACCTTTGTGCCTTCCTTTCCTAAGTAGGGTTCACTAGAAGCTCAGAAGACTTTTACCTCCCACTGTCCAGTTTCTGTGTCTCTCAACAAGCTAGAGCTTGCCCTCTAGGCACATGACTTGATTCCCAGGCCTGTGGGGCTACTTCATGTCACCCAGGTGGAGTCTAGCACTTGCACAGAACTATTTGTCCCTAGCTGCTTGTGAAAATATGTGGTCTTTATAAACACAGCACACAGACAACCATCATTCACATCCTCTACTGTTGTTCCACTTAGTGTCTGCACAAAGCTGAGAACCAGTTCACAAGAAATCACAGGCTTCTGGGAAAGGCTTTCACAATCAAGATGCTGAAAAGCAGCTACAAGCCTTTAGAGGTCTACAGGATTTCTAACAATACAAATAAATGCAGGGCACTGTGTTCCAGTAAAGGACATTTGAAATGTAAAAGTACATTTGAAATATGATGCTTTTCGCAAGGACTGACTGGAGGCCAGCACATGAAATCAGAGATGCCAGCAGCCAGGTCAGCCACTTGTCCTCCTAGCAGGATGCAGAGATCAGAGTGTCAGAGCAATGGTGTTGCAGTGACACCTTGCTAGGATACAAGCTGGAAATCTGAGGAGCTAAGTACTGAAATTCTTAAAGAGTCCATATTTTTTCTAAGCCTGATCCCATCCTCTTTTGAGCCTCACGTGTTGGTGAAACAGTTCTGCTGTCTATTGATACATGATTTTAGGATCAACTTGGCTGGGCTAAGGTTGGTGCACTATCAGTTTCTGCAGCAGGGATTGCAGTCTTTGTCCTGCAAAGACAAAGCAGCAAAGCAACATTCACATATCCTTTTGATTGATTCACTCCATTCACCCAGATGCATTTCTTTACACAGAGTACAATAAATATTGATGCAACCTAATGAGAGGTTCAAAGGAAGTTTCCCAGACCCCTCTCTATACTAAGGTCAGAGCTGATGCCTCTCCTTTTGGTGGTATATTTGTCCCACATCTTTGCCTAAAACTATTCTTCCTGGATTTAGCTCACATCATCACAGCCTGAGCAGCCTGTAGCCAAAATAAAAATACTTGATTGAAGCCAACAAGCAGCTTCCATTCCAGAGCACACAGCTATTCTCTTTCAGCTTCCCACTGCAGTTCCTGTCCAACCATCATCCTGGCAGAGGGAGCGGGGAATGGCTCTAATTAGAAGAGGCACCATTGCCATGGAACTGATGAGTTAGGGAGAGGTAAAGAATGCATCCTTTATCTCCAGAGACTGAAGACACTTTCACTCCTGCTGGCTCTAGGCCTAGGCTCCACATCCCCATTTGCAAAGCTGTGTCCTGGCTGAATTAACAGCAATGAAATTATCCTCTTCATTATTAATACAGTGCATGCTCAACTCAGCAGTGACTTGTCAGCACAACACTGGCTGTCAGATTCCAGGAGGGACTTGGGTACCTCCTCAGCCTTTGCTTCTTGATATATATATTCCTGCACATTTGCTTTAGTAAGACAGAAATAGTGTCATAAGCACACAGGAAAACAGTAAGAATCATAAAGAGGACTAAGGGATGCCACAGGTCAGAGATGCCTCTTTTTCTCAGGAAACTCCCCATAAGTTTGCATTGCTACTGCTCTGATCTCAGCACCAACTCAATTTGCAGATTGCCACTTTGCCTCTTCTTGCAAGTATTTGAGTGTGCAAACAGTAACATTTGTACCAGTAGCAGTTCACTGCACAAATTCTAATAGGAAGCAAATGCAGAAATAAGGCCAAAGCTGTTTCCCCTAAAAAGTGCTTTCAAATATTTATATGTTAGTTTGGGAGCAAAAGACCAGCTTAGTCACAAGAGATCAAGATCTCCATACACAAAGAGGACCAACTGATGAGTTCTGCCATTACCTCTGAGACTGCTTCTGACACAATTTCTTTTCTGCTATGGTTCACATGCCACCACCACCACAGGGCATTGCACCTTTGGGACCCATTAGGGCTTGCATAGTTGCATTCTCAGCAATGCTTAAGCTATTTGTCAGCTTTTCTTGTTTCAGAAAACCCAAACCGTTTAAGGGATCAGTTTGAAGGAAGGGGTTGATGTGTGCAAACACAAGCCAAACACACTAACACAGCACTACCAAAACATTGTGTGCCTCCAACACAAACTAGCAGTTGATACTCTAGGGATTTTGGGATTGCCTGATAATGATTTTAATAAAACGTACTCTTTTCAAATAATGATTTATTCTGGTATCTGATGAATTCTGCAGCCCAGGCATGACTCAAAGATTACACTCCCTAGGATGTACAAAGGGTAGCCAAGTCTAAGGGAAGAGCTGTTTCTTAATGCAAACATCCTACTGCTACCTAGTGCTACCACTCCACCCTCTGTGAGACCAAGTCCCCCTTTTAGGAAGTAGGGGCCCTTTCCTGCTACATGCTTTCTGCATGCCACAGCTGAACACAAGGTGTTGTCCTCAAATTTTACCATTGCCTCTGATGTGTGTCAGTCACATTTATCCAAAGAAGAGGGACTTGATATGAAGAACAAAGCTTTTTAAAAGGCCATTTAAAGAGTGATTGAAAATGCCTCTTACCTTTACTTCCTCCCCATTTTGGTTGTCCTCACCCTGCAGCTTTTCTCTCAGTTTCCCCAGCTCTGCTCGCAGGTTGCCCATCTCCTGCTCCTTGGTTTGTAGATATGCTTCCAACTCCACTTTCTGCTCAATCAGTGCCTTCCCCTGAGCTTCAACAACAGTGATCCGGTGCCGCAGGTCGTGGTTAATTTTCATTAACCTGTTCTGCTGCTGCTGAAGCTGCAAAACATCAATGCAATAGGTCAGTATATATTCAGACATCAACCATGATGGCTAAGTCCCAAACATTATGTTAAAGTGACAGATATCTCTTCAATTTACTTTACAAAATTCTCCCCCCTCCTCCTCGCCCTCAGACTAGATTTTTAATATCTAATTATCTACTACTGTTGCAGTCACAGTTTAATTGATTTCTAGAGTAGAGAGACACTTTCTCCTAGAACAGGGAATTCTCCAGCTAAAAGCAAATCCATCACTTCTCATACTACGTTTCAAAACAGCAAAATTCAAGGATAAGGTGGCTTACAGGATTCTGAATCAAATCTTAACCTAGAGTAGAAGGGAGGAAGACAAGACAGAAGAATCCTTAGTATCCAATTTTTAAGTACTTTTCTTTCAGCTCTTAGGCTGCTGAGTGCTATATGGATAGTGCTGAGTTGAAAAGGTCACAACACCTGCTAGAGGCACTTGGGTAGAACAGGAATGATCTAGATTTGTCCCTTACTAGCACCAGGGAAGTCTGATGGCCTAAGGACGTGAGGCAGCATGAAGATGGGAAGCAAAATGCGGGTAAGAAGGTCATTCTTCCTGACACAGAAAGAGCCAAGGCATCATGTGATTCCCAGTCACAGCGGAGTCTGTGATTCACCTAAGACTAAGCCCTGATCCTTCGTGCTGTGATTCCTAGGGCCATCCATCCCCTCAGTGACCTTCTGTGCACTGTGGGCAAAAGTGACCAGGGCTGGGCTCAGGCCCCTTCCTCCTACCCCTCTGAAGAGGTAATCCATGTTGCACTGCTGGTATGGGAGTGCACTCCTGGCTATGGTAGTATGGGTGAGAAAGATGAGAAAAAGACTAAGAGCCACTTACAGCCTCTACATCCTCATTTTTAAGTCCAAGTTCCCGGTCCTTTGCTCTGATTTCATCCCTCTGTTTATCTACCACTTCCTTCAGCTTCTTCATGACTTGCCGCTCTCTCTCTGACATTCCTGGTTAAAAAAAAGAACACAGAAAATCAACTAAGGACAATCAAGAGCTGCTGAAACTAAGAGCAATAGGAGTGAGAAATATTTAGGTAAAGACTATTGAAAGTTCCCTGCTGCTAGAATTAGAGAGATGCTGGTGGAAAGTGCTTTAAAGGTTACTTCAAGGGTAACAGGGAACATAAGATGACACAGTGTACTCTGTAAAGCCACTGCAGAGAAACTTCTTAAAGGAACTGACGATCTTCAGAAACATTTTAGCAGTGGAGTGGTGCTGCTACATCTTGTTGAATAGTTTTACTCCAGTGTTCACACAGTGCCCCAGGAAGCATTGTCATCTGTGTGATAATCTGTAGAATCGACTGGCCAAGGCCCTGTGAAATGTGTAAGAAAGGTGGTTCAGAGGAGGTGTTCCTGTCAAACCCCAGCAAACAGCTGAGAGTGATATGGTGTTCATATCCTCATCTTTCTACATTCTGTGATAAATCAGCCTGCTCCAGTTATGAGCCCTGGTCCTTATCATCTCTCTGCTGTATGTGCTTTGCAGGATAATTTAAATTCTTCGATGTGCTAACAGCTCATACCCCCCAGGGAGGACAAGTAGACACTGATACACACTGCTGCTTAAGTCTTTAAAAGTTCCATGCTTTCCTAGTGCAGCACAGGTCTGGTACAACACTCTATTCACAAACCCCACCACAGACTCTGAGACTCAGCCGCTGCAGCCAGTCTCAAGACTGCATTTAAAACAAACAAAAAATATCCCAAAGTTTGCCTTGAAGTACAGAGGGACTGCAGTGAAACTTCAGACTGGTGGCTTACCCCCAGTAGGAGCTAGGACCAGTGAGTGCAGCTATACTCATTAGTACTTGTGAGAGACTTTAAGATCTCTGGATAGCAGGTGCTATTTAATGAATAAAGTACCTTTGAGTGCTGACTGCTTTTCCTCCCACTGTGTTAATTTTTCTCCCTAACATTTGGTAAACCTAAAAGACTTCAATTGTGTGCATAGATTGCTATACTATTATTTTTATTTGAAGAGGAGGGGAAAGGAAAGGTGCAAAGTGTTTGAGAAACAGTCACCTCTTCTGCCATTTCCTCAGGGACTGGGGGAGAGGAGAGGGAAATCACTAAGTGTCCTAAATGTGAAGTAATTATCTCTGAATGATTCAAACTCTTAATAACTGCAAGATCTTAAATGGCACACCCAGCTGGTTTCCCTAGGCATATCCTATGAGCAGCTTCCTGCTGATTGCTGTGATCACAGCATTGTTCAGGCAAGAGAAATTACAGCAGTTAGGGAAACAAAACAAAAGAAACACACACACACACACACACCCCCCCCAAAAAAAAAAAAAAAAAAAGGGGGAGGGGGATTTGTAACAAAAAAAAACACAAACAAAAAACCAAAAACAAACCCACAACCACCACCAAACAACAAGAAGCCCAAACATCCCTTGCATTTTTAAGGACCTGTTCACTGTTGTGTTCATAGATCTCTCACAAAGGGCCAAAATGCCAGTCAGGGCCTGTGGCACTGTACCACTACTTAAATACTTGAAATAAAAGACTTGGAATAAAAGTTTGCCTCCACTTTAGAAACGGAACTGTAGGTTCCTCAGCACAAAAGGTTCACACAACTGTTGACGTCCTGCTGCTTGCCTGTCCTACCACAGCCAGCCTGAGACAGCAGCTGCCCTTACTGCAGTGGAACACCAGCCTGCTTGTCCTGTTTGACACATGCTGGGTCAAGTTTGCTTGTGGCATTGTACTGGGATATTCTCATCAGTCAGCACCATCAAGTAGTGCTCAGTCTGAGCCTGGGAGGAGCAGCCTCTATGGATGTTGCAGACTCAGCTCCTGTGTATTTTGTATTCTGCCACATGTGCTTTCACACAAACCCTGCTCTGCTCTGTCTCTCTATGCAGAGCAGTCCTTGTTAGGTAGAATTGCCTCTGCCTCTGTCTTAAGCCTTATGCTGAAATGAGGCTCTGTCAACTCTGATGTGACTATTAATTCAGCAAGGGCTGAATCTTGAAGTCTTGTGCACCCAATTCACCGTGCTCTGTTGCCTGTGCTAAAAATAACTCCTTTAACTGTCTAGTGAGCAAGCAGCAAGCTGCTAATCCCAGGGGCTAGCACTATGGGGAGACATGATCACAATACTAAATCGTGCTGAGACAGGAAGACTGGAGTCTGGTCAAAGTTAGTCCATCTCACAAAGTATTTAGCTTGAAAATCTGCCTCTACATGTATCTGATCAAGTGATGCAGACTGAAAAAGCAACATGACTGTTTTTAGGCACTATCCAAACCAGTAATTCAAAACAATATCATTTGTTACTGATGGAATTTCCTAAAAGGAAAACAGTTGGGTTTGATGTAACAGGTCCCTGTGACAAAATGGAGTTGTTATAAATCAATGTGATTCGATTTGAACTGCTGGTTTTGGCCAAAAAATATCAGTGATCCCAGAATCTTATCTGTGGAATGAGTATACAGGCTTTGTTTGTTATTACTTGGGTAGACACAGTAAAAATAACATGACAAGCATGCCTGGCATTTGTCTGGCTAACTGAACGTGAAGAGTATGGCTATATTTAAATACAAGCACATGAGCTGCAGTGAGCTAGATACCCACTGGAAGGAGGAAAGAGAAAAGGGAAAGAAAGAAAAAAAAAGAATAGAAAACAAAAGGGAAGCTGGTTCTGTATAACAAGATGCCAGTCTTCATGGCCCATGACTCATCACTGCCATTCTGGAATTTTGAATGGCGTTTGTAAGGCAGATGTTGATCTGCTTCTTTGACTCCTACATTGAAAGTGTTGCATTTGTTTGTAAAGAAGTGGTGAACTTTAGAAGTTCAACAAGTTGTACCTCTTGAAGATTTTACTATGCTCCCCTCCAGGGTGAGTGAGCAGTGCTCAGCCTCTGGGAGAAAGCAAGTGCAACTTCTGAAATGCTGAATGATTTAATACACCTACAGCAAGTCTCCAATGAATCCAACCTCCTGTGCCTGCAAAAGGATATCACCTGGTTCCTAATGTTTTACTGGAGAGCTGAAATGGCTCAGCTGTGTGGTCTGGTTTTCAGACTGGCCAGTGGCTTTGCATGCCACGCATAGCCTGGCAGCCTTTTGAGGGGGACATAGCTTTACTGATAATCTGAACCTATGTCAAAGTGGAGCTCTGACTTGCAGCATTGGGCCAGAGTCCTGTCCATGCACAAATAGTTCAGAAAGCCACCCACTTCCAGATTTACCATCACAGGCGGGTTTTGGGGCTAGAGAGGCTCAGCTACCATTCTCAGCTGTCTGCCCCATCTCTCAGCTCAAGCTTGCCTCATCCCTGAAGCTGTGCCTTCATTTTTTCTGGCTCCACAGCTTAAACCCCAGCAAAGTGTCATGAAATCGACTTGGCAGCCATCAGCCTCAAATGATGTGCTATGACCTGTGGAGCAGACATCTGCTCACCTGCCCCTGCTCTTGGGAAAAGAGCTATTTGCTGAAGACAAGTTGAACATGGCAACACTTTCAGTTGCTGCAGTGAAATCTACCTGTACTTGCAAGTCAGAATCTTATGCCTGCAACTTCATTCTGCCTCAAAAAATAAAGTTGCCCACAAATTGGCTATTTCAGCTCCTTAGGATTCACCTATTCCCTGCACTGGAAATCTCTCCACTTATTTCAAATTGGCTCCAAGTCCCAAACAAAAGAGGGAACTCTAAAGGCAGGTAAAGTAAAAGCCCATCTCTCCTATTCTAGGAAGTTATCATGACATTTCCATATAGTGGACTGATATAATTCAGACAAAGAAATCTTGATTTGCTGCTTTACAAACAGGTATCCTGAACAGATCAACAGTTTCACTTATTTTTATGCATAATGGTGTGAAATAAACATTGCTGAATGGACGATCGTTAGAATACATAAGGAAAGAGATAGATCAAAAAACCAAAAGAAGCTAAACTTTACTTTCAGAGGTGCTTTTCAAGCCAAACAAAAAAGTTGTTCAAACTCTTCTTTCCCTCCTACCTCCACCTCTTATCATGTCTTCAGTGTCATCATGTATTTGGATATTTTCTTTTTGGGTGAAAAACAAAATGACCTCCCAAGCCCCAGACCTGCATTAATCTATGGGTAGAAAGCCAGAATATCCAGTCAAAATATTTTGATAAAAGTATTGCTTTTTATAACAAAAGCAAGTACTGAATTTGAGATATCAAACTTGCCTTCATGCTTCTGAAATTCCTCTTCTGTGAAATTAATGTCTTTGTGAGACAAGTTTGTCATCAGTTGTTTATTCTCCTCCTGCAGCTGTGCAATTTGGGTAAGAAGGTCCTGTGCTTCCCCTCTCCAGACATCCTCCACCAGTTCTAATTCCTAAAGGGTAGACCAATATAACACATTTATATTTTTAAACATGTTCAGAGTCTTTAACTGGACTATTTACAGATCAGACTGGTAACAATCCTACTATGATTTGTATAGAAAGCCATTAAATGTGACTACTTTGAATCTCTTAGAAAACATCTACTTTTCTAATGCCAGCATCCAGAAACCAACTATCAAAGTATCCTTTTGCTGTGTGCTGAATGTAAATATGCAAGGAGACAATTTCTGATACAAACATTTTGGATGTGTAAGTTATTCACAGGATGACTCCTCATGCCACATTTTACTGTGAGGACCAGATGAACGGGACTGCTGTGTTGGACAAGATAATCAAACATGAGCAACAATTACCTCCTGCATCCCAGGAAGCAGCCACAAAAGCTATTATAAATGCCCCAGAAATATCACACAGTCGGGCCAGGGGAGTCGGTGCTGGGCATGCTCATTTTGAAAGAGCAGCATCTATAGCCTAAATTTCTGTTATGAAACACAAGCGTAAAATGAGTGCACAACACTGTGCAAGGAACCCAGAGCTCCAACTCCACATGCTGAACACAAGACAAAACTGCTGCTTCTTATGTAAATTGTTCTATATGGAATGTCTCTGCTGGCATCTATGTTAGTGACAGTGAGACCAGTCAAAACAACAACTCCCATTTGTCAGGACACTGTGTGTCAAGAGCAGCTGTCACCAATCCCTGTAAAGGTCATATTAGGACAAAAACTATCAAGTCCTCAAGGAAAACCAGTGTGTTTAGAGCTTTATTTGCTCCAAAAGCTTTTGCCAAATCATAATTCTGCAGAGGGGGGCATTTTCTGTTCCATTTTCATGTGTTTCAAACAAAAAAAAAAAAGCTGCATGCAAATTGCTGGAGCCAGGCTGAGTCACTGGCTGACTTCTACATTCATCCAGCCTGCCCCTTTCCGACCTAACAACAAAACACATTCAGACAACAACCCCACCAAGCACAGCTCTAGGCTAAAATAAGCTCTGCTGAGAGATTAAAGGATATCTTTCTGCTTTGAATGCACACTCTGATAGTGGGAAATCACGGCCCTACTGTCTTTCAGATCCAAAAGCCATTTTATTCCAGCATTTCTTACTGCATTGCTGACATATTATAATGCTTGCCGAAAGTTTTGCAGAAAATACTGGATGGTAAATAGATTGTAAGTAACATACAGGTGTTCTAAACTATTAATAATAGTAGTTAAGTAAAGAAAATGTCATTAAATGGTTCTGTTTTACTTGAAATTCTGTATCTTGAGAGAAAAGCAAACCTGTAATGAAACTTTATACTGCCAAATACCTAGACTATTTACGGTGACGCTGCATATTACAACTCTGTAGCTAAAATAATGCACTGACCTAGTTTAGATAATAAAACAGCACATTCATCAGCTCTGAGCATACTGACAAAACAGAACACAGAAGACCCCAAAATATCTAAACCTAAGTCATGTACAACTGCATTAAGGTCTGCCTAGGAAAACTTTCTTATTTACTACTATGAAAAGCTCAATGAATCAGAGCACAAATTAACTTCTGAACCCTCATTAGGAGAAGCATCAGCCAGAGAAAGCAGATCTATGGGTCAGTAGGTGCCAGCTAGCTCAGGAAGCCCCAAGCAGTGCTAAACTAGGTTTATAGACAAAACAAATTCATATATAAAGATTTTAAGTGCTAAAATCTCATCAACTGATGCTTGCAATGAACACTAAAGGCTAGTCTGGATTGTTTCTTTGAAGGTGTTTGGGTCACAACTGTTTCTGAGCTTTTCCTGCTTACCAGTACCAGTCCTGTAGAAGAGTCAGACTCATGCTGGAACACAGGTAATATGACACTACTATTCTGTAGCGATTCAGTGCACTGAGAATCAACTAGATTAAAAAAAAAAATGTGTCATGTACTTTATTTTCCCTGCTAAGATATATTTCCACCAAAGTTTTGTCTGCATTGTCTGAAAACTTCTTGAACTATTTTGTGACAATTAGACAGTCTGGCACAGAGTAGAAATGGTTAACTGGCATGGGAGCAGCTGACATCTGGCAAGCATGGTGCTATGTAGCTATGTTTAGGAAACCTTTTAACACATGTAAGCTTCAGAAGCATCTACACAGAACATCAACTCCTACAACGACACTGGGTCTTGCTACCAGGCTAGGTTCAGTATCCACTTTACCACACAGCATTTTGTAAATATCCAAGATAAATAATTACTGTTCATTGGCAATACAGGGGTCACTGCAATCAGTGGGGAGATTTGACTTAGGGCAGATCTTCCCAGAGGTGACAGGCTCTCAAAACACCTTCTGGCAGCTAAAGCTCAGCTAACCTGATTCTAGCACAGGGTCTAGATATGGTATCAGATCAGCACAAGAGACACTCAACTGCCTCCAAGTTAGATCCATTAGAATGACAGGAGGTTTGTACATGCATTTGCGTCTATTCTCCAGGCCTTCTTATTTAATGCTCTGGAGACTTCACAGTACTTTATACACTAAAGAGCTTCTGTCACCCTTTTTAGAGACACTGTCCTGAGATTCCCTCTGCAAAATGTTGCCAGAATTGTGGTGCATTTTTCATATGCTGAGTGCAAGTTTCCTAGCTGATTCTTTTCAAAACATAAAACTTTATTTAAATTAAAGCTAACTCTTGAAGCTTCAGGTCTTTCTTTCAGAAATCCCCTGTCTCCTCTTTATTCTGGATCTCAGTGCACAAGCAAGAATAGGAGGTAGCAGTGATGATTTAGCACAGGCACTAGAAGAGCCATTTCATTAAATTAGTAACATGAATGGTTTAAGGAGTAGACCTGCCTCTTCCACTGCAGGCAGCGCCACAGTTCATGCTGTCCTGTCACCTGAATGTAACAGGATATAAGAAATGATCTCATGGGAGTGGGTTCAGAGAACACTATGACCATCCCAGGTCAAGCTGAGGGACAACATCATATGGGCAGAGGATGGAGCAGGAATCTGGGAGAGTGCTCTTCAGCTCTAACACCACCCTGAAATCAGTCAGTCTTCCATCTCTCTTCTATGACATGCCTACTAGATAAGCGTGTCCCGAAGACCAGAATGCTAAATCATTCCCAGCTCTGGAGAGAAAAGTGTATTACTATTAGTGACTTTTCCTGGCCTAGCAGGAAGCAGCACTGTCTGCTCCTCAGGAGATGGGATGGAACAAGACTCCTAAGCGGGGAAACACAAGGGGAAGGAAAAGCAGTAACTGGGGAAGGGGTGGAGAAAGGGAAGGAGGAAGGAAACTTCCAGGAGGGAAGGGAAAAATCCCCACCCAACAACAACACACCCAAACCCTCATCGAGGCTCAGGCAGTATCCACGCAGCTCCCGTGAGCCTGCCTTGCCCGTACCCACTCGTGTCCCGCCCACTTTCCGCTGCTCCGCATCCCCCGCCTCCCTCTTTGTTTTCCCCAGCGGAGGGGGGAACTGGGACAGCGGACAGCCCGGGGACAGCGGACAGCCCGGGCGCCGGCTCCCCCCCGGGCCGGGCTGCGGCAGGCGTAGATAGCCCTGCCCCGCCGCGTCCCCTGCCCGCACCTTCTGATGCTTGCGCTCCTTCTCGATGCGGTCCATCCTCTCCAGGCGCAAGCGGTCTAGCTCCAGGCGCAGCTCCTCCATCTCGGGGTTGATGTGGTTGCGGCTGACCAGCACCTCGAGGATCTCCAGCACCCGTACCACCTTGGGCATGAGGCGAGCGATGGCCTCGCAGCCATGCTGGTCGATCACCCGCTCAAACTCCTGCCCCACGGCCGAGGCGATGTCGTAGACGTCCATGACCGTCAGCTCCGCCGCGTTCTTCTCCAGGGCGGGCGGCGCCCCGCCGCCGCCGTCCATGGCTCGCCCGGCCCCGCGGCGCCCTCATAGG
>VWZE01000746.1:589308-606567 GCA_013396675.1 Eubucco bourcierii
GGGGGGTGTGGGGTGTGTTTAAACTTGGCCGGGCGGCGTGAGGGGAGCGGCGGCACCAGGAGGGCGGGCACGGCCACCCTGCCACCACCGCCCCGCCGCTCGGGGCCAATGACGGGTGTCGGGCGGGCTGGGGGAGGCTTCACGCATGCCCACAGCTGCAGCTCCGCGCCGGTTCCTCGGCGAGAAGAGTTGAGGTGGAAATTGCTCTTTCTGTGGGGCTTTCCTTGTGCTTGCCGTGCCCGGCCTCGGTGGTTCATGGAGTCACGGTGGAAGTCGCTGCCTATGTGCTCTCTTGAGCTGAGGGAGCGCAGGGGTATCACCGAAGGCGAATGCTCTTCGCTTGGTGCTTGTGCTGAGCGGTATCAGCAGCGTTATTTCTCGTGGTATAGACCTCTTCTGTACAAGGCTTCGTCGTCAGCTGTTAAAGAAGCACAGTCTGAGCCGAAGCAAAACTTAGTCTTAGGCACACAACCTCATAAACACAAATAGCTTACTAAAATGATGCAGCAGCAGGGTCAGCTTGAGCTAGGTGCCTTCAGAGAGAAAGCCCAACCAAAGAAACTCATGAACATTTACACCATTACAGACTCTGCATCCACCCTTTGTGTAGTCTTCATGTGCCTTTCACCTTCCCTTTGGTCCAGTGATGATTCTGGTCTGAGATCCTCCAACGTCTTCTGTTCCTTATGAGATACCTTTGCTGTCTCCAGGCAGTCCATTATCCTGGCTAGCTGCAGTCACTCTTGGTGCTTGTAGCCTTGAAGCTTTATCTTTTGATTTACTCTGATTCTGGAGGCTCTGTTTTGACTAAGGAGACACAGTTCAGTAAATCCTTGAGGAAATTCACAGCTTGCAGCCTAAGGCTTCAGCAAATCCAGCTACTTGTGCTAAGTAAAGCTAAGAAAACAGCATTCTAAAGCACACCACATTATAACTCTGATTCAATTTAAACCTTATGTAAGCTAACAAATGGTATCTCTCAACATCACTCATGTTGGAGTGGTCAGTCACACCTCTGTGTGATGAGGATTTGGGATGCCATGCAGAATATGCCCAGCATTGAAGCAGGTTTGTAGCAGTGGTAGGACACACGGGTGTGTCTGTGGCACCACAGTGCCCAGGAGCAAGTGCAGTGGCTGTGTCCAAAGATGACTTTTACAACACCAGAACAAAGGGGAAAGGTGGGCCAAAAGAGGACCTCTACTAGTAAAAGTAAAGGGTTGAAGAACTCATTTTGCAGTTCAGCAAGGGCCTAAACAGCAGCTTGACTCTTGTTAGGGGTTTTAGGTACTTATTCTGCAAGACCAGAGTAAGAGTCCTTATGCTGGTACGTGGAGATTTTATACATGCAAGTCATTTGCTGGCATGGATCCACTTACAGAGGAATATGAATGAACCCAAAAAAATATTGTTCTAGTTAAGTTTTTCAGTATTTTTTTTCCTTCAGATCTGATTGTACACTCAGTGTTTAGTAAGAGGTGCTCTGGAAGAGTATTTAACAATAAATTAAGTGCTCTCTGAAATAATTTTCAGTCCCATCCTTGCTATTTGCTGTAAGCAGTGTTGGAATGCTCTGTTACATTTTGGACAAGACATGATGAACAACATCAAGCACTGGAACTAGTCAGAAGGAATAAAACTGGAGTTGCCACAGTCAAGCTTTGAGCAGCTGATAAGTGTTGTGTGAGTACAGCATTAATTCTCTGCTTTTGGCAGGAGGAAACTGCCAGTGCAAGTAAATGGGAGGCATGAATGATGTGAAATGCAACACAAATGTGACACTCGGGCAAACTCTTTAATGCAACACTGTTGCTGCCTCATTCTGTCACAAGTTACAAAATTTCAGTCTTCTTGCCAGCAGGCGCTCATCTTCAAGGAGCTGGGAGGCTGGAAGACAACGAGAGTCTCCAAATGCCTGAGTTTGACATTCAATTCCCTAACTTATAATAATAATAAATTATATCCTGTGAGAATAAATCTACATATTGTTCATGAAATTTATTGTCAAGGTTGAACACCACGGGGTATTGCACAAAGTTCCAGAGAGAACATGAGGATGAATAATGGTGTAGTCATGCTCTCCTGGCAAGGACTGCTTAAGAAAGCACAAGGAAGGCTAGCAGTAGGAGCAGAACATTTGGAGAGCACTCTGCAGCAACTCAGAGGAACAGGTCGGCTGTGAAATCATTGTTTTGTCCAAGTTAGAGATGAGAAAATGAGCTCATGCCACTAGAATTCAGTATAAAATGAGGTCACATCATCATGTACAAATGCATGTAGAAGAAAAAAGTCACAACTCTTGAGAATGTGCTAGCGGCAGAACTAAAACTACTACTGAAGTAAAAAACATCCAGAGCAGTTTCTGCTATGGAAAGGAGGAAACTCAAGGGTAGTTTGACCAAAACTCATTGAAAGCAATGGAAATTATCAGTGACTCATCAGGAAAGATCTCTTACCCAGCCACATATATGACCTGCAACTTCTCCAGTTCATACTTCTCTTGCTGAAATCTTTCCTTGCCATACGTGTCCACACCCTGAGCCTGCACTGACACAGCCTGCCCTGCTAGCTCAAAACCGGCAGCCTGAGTGAGATGAGCAGAATTTACTTGCATAAATCAAGTATTTGTATTACAATCGGCATATAAAAGAAGACAAATGAAGTGTTTGAGTATTACCAGGAGTACAATAACCAGTACTCACTTGGCAAACCCAAACGCATAAATATTTCACTAGAAAGACAGATTGTGCTTAGGTTTTAAAATCTTCTGATGATAATTAAATCAGATAGTCATGAAAACTGACTTCTTTAAGCTCAAACACAGCCTTCTGTATTTCTGAATGGAGTTTTTTTTTTAATTATCATTTAAGCATGGCCACACAAGGAACAGCTTTCTCTCTACATAATTTCTTCCCTCCCATATCATCACTCTCCTCTCTAAATAAGTTGCAGTTTTCCCTCTAAAATCTTTATTTTTATCTCCTATAGATCTCTGTTTTTCACTTCAGTGTCTTTTCTCATAGACATTACCTTACATTTTCCCTACAAAACCTCACCTATGCCCTCTTCCCAAATTTCATCTTTACAACTCTTAATCCCCACTCATCCACTCTGCTCCCATTGACTCCCCATTCATTCATGACCATTTAAGAGCAAGCCTCTATTAAAACCCTTATTAGCAGTGTAATTTGGATGCCTTAGATCCACAACTACTTTGAATCTTCTTCCCATTATTGAATATGCCTAATGCAGGATAAGAATTCATATACCCTGCCCTAGCCTGAGCTGAATCCAAAGGAAGAAACAGTTGCTGCTGTGGCAGCACCGCACAGTGGACCTCTACTGCTTTTAAATTAACCTTTTAGCAGGTCTGTGAGCACCATGAAGGAGATGGACTTGATGAGTGTCAGCTTCTGATTGAGGTGAAAAGAAAGTTGTTTGGGGGAGGATAGCTAGGAAGGGTTTTCCTGTTTTTAAAATGGGCATGGATTTTCCTCTGCAGCCATTGGGAAGTCAATGTGGAAAGATTACGCTCTGAGGCCACAGGATGGGGACATAAATAGGAAACAACAACACTCAGGGCTCTTAGAGAAGCTTTCACGGCTTGTCTCCAGGGGAACACACAGTAAGGTTTTGGAGTAAAGCCATTGTATCTGATGAAGTTGTCCCTAGGCACAGGGTCTTGCACAAAAGGCTGAGAGCATTCCTGTGTCTGGTTAACATATTTTCGTTTTCCTGCCTTTACCCCCTTTGACTGGGTGAGCATGATCACCTTGTTGTTTTGGTGACACAAGTGGCAGAAGTTGTTAGTTTTGTTTTGTTTTGTTTTGTTTTAACCCTGAAGCACCAACAGTGTGTGTCCTCCTTCAGATGCACAGAGGATACCAACCACTCCCAAAGTGGTGCACAGAGGATACCAAACAGAAAACCAAAGCTTTCTTCCTTTCTGTATTATTACTCTCTAGCGACCTGGTCTAGTGGAAGGTGTCCCTGCAGATGATTTGGAAACAGAAGATCTTTAAGGTCCCTTCCAGCCCAACCCATTCTATGAGGTGAGATGTGTGGGATGTGGGAAATGAAAGCAGGAGACTTGCTGAGTTCTGTAAACAAGGAGGGTGCTGTTAATGCACAGAGCAGATCTGGGGCTTAATTAAATGACATGGTTTGTGTGAGGCAGTTCAAGCCTGGGGGCACTTTGATTTCCCAGTTGTCCTGCTTTATGACTAGCAGTAGTCTTCCTGGGTTGAGGCTGTAGTTCAGCACAGCTCAGTTCTGGCACAGAGGCCCTGCTCCAGCTCATGTCATTGCATTCCAGGGAGTTATCAGATGGTTGCATCTGGCTTAGAGAGCTTCAAGAAGGCACAGCAGTTCAAAACTGAAGACAAAGCACTGGTGGTTTATGAAATAAAAAAGTTCATGGGTACCAAATCTATGTGCTAGAGAGGAACTGAGAAATGGAAGAAGTCTCAGCAACATTTTATCAGGAAGTAGGACAAAGAGATTCGAGTTGAAAGCACTGCAGTGCCTCATTTGCTATCTCCCCTCTGCACCTTGGCTGCAATTTCTGTCTTTAGGAGTTCGTTAGGCACCTTGAGGGAGAAACATGTTATGTATATTTTGTGGGTTCTGCTTGCAGGGGCCTTGGTATGTATCAGGCAGAAAAACTGTCTGGAGAGATCAGATCAGGTGTTCCTTGTATTGTACTAGAAATAAAAACAGAAGGACGAAAAATTGTCTTCATGCACTGGAAGATTGACTCCTCATGCTTAACACGCTCCCGCCATTGCTCTCTGGTTGCTGGGCAACGCCCTTTTGCTGCCTCACCCAATCCCATTCCGAGCACCGCTCTTCCTGACAGGACTGCTCTTCCAGCCTCATCCTGATTGGCTTCCTTCTATGGTGGCGCTGACCCTGCTCCCCGCTCATTGGTTTATCCCAAGTGGGGGCCCCGCCTTCTGCGCCTCGCGATTCCCTCCTCAGGGTTTAGGCGGTCCCGTTCTGAATGGTCCCTTAGTGGCCACCGTAGCACAGGCTGTACGTGGCAGTGGAGTTGTGGCGGCCTATGAGCGGCGGCCCCGTGCCCCGGAAGGGGCGTAGCGGTAGACGGAAGACCCCCCTCCCCTTTTCCTGCTGGCCCGCCGCTCGGTGCCCCTTCCCGCTGGGCTCCGCCATGTCGCCGGTGCGGGCGGTGCTGGCGCTGCTGGCCGCGCTGGCGGCCCCGGCTGCTACTTACTTCGTCAGCATCGACGCGCACGCTGAGGAGTGTTTCCTGGAGCGGGTGCCGTCCGGCACGAAGATGGGGCTCATCTTCGAGGTGGCGGAGGGGGGCTTTCTGGACATCGACGTGGAGGTGAGAGGGGCCTGCACTGCCGCGTCGGGCTGACCTTGGGTTGTGCTGAGAGGAGGGCTACCGGGCTCTGACCCGCTATCGCGGAACTGCCTCGTGGCTGGGCCCTGCCGGGAGCTCCAGCGGTGACGGCGCCCCGTGGATACGAGGGCGCGAACACTGGCTTGAATGTGCTTGTAACCTTTGGCAAGTGTGGGATGGTCCTGTCTCGTCGCGGGGGTCTCCCTGCAGACTTGCCGTCGGGCTGCTGGACAGCGTGTCTCTGCCTGGCTGGATTGGGCCTCACGTGGCGGCGTGGGCATCTCTGAGAGGACGAGGCCCCTCTCTGGGGGTTGCGTTTCGTAAGGCTGTTTCTGTTGCTGCAGATGGAAGTCTTCCTGTTCTTGGAGCCGCGCTCTTCATGTTTTCATTGTCGTTCTGTCTGATATAGTCTTGTCGTAGTAAAGTGTTTGGAAGGAAGAACGCACAGGATTGTTTACAGAAACATGTTGCTTGTTCTGGGAGTAGTGCTCCTCTCCTTGAATCAAAAGGTGTTGCCTTTAATCAGGTGCATTGCCATCTTGAAAGTTGTAGGCAAGTCCTTTCTGCCTATGAGACATTGAATCAGTGGCAGAATAATAAATAACAAAGCCTTTAATTTTGGTGAACAGCAGATAGTTCTTTGGGATAACTTAGCCACGAGAGAGTCGTTACCGAGAGTGAATGTAATAGTTTAAAATTACACATTGCTGTAAGACCGGGCAGAGTTGGGAAGTTCTAAATTCCCATTCACATGTCACTAGTGGAAACTCAGCAGCACTTTGACCTAGTGGGACAGAAGCCTTAAGACCACAGTGGCCCTGAGTACTCAGTGCTTGAACCCTTGGTCCATCTGAAATGGCAGCTGCAACAATGCACAACTGTGTGTCTGAAGTAGCGTTGGCATATGGGAGAATGTGTGGGTGTTTTTTTTTTTTCCTTTTTGTTTTTCATCAAGCAGCAGAGATAAGATTTCCCCTCCAGTTTTTAATTTGACTAACAGCCAGGACTGTCAATGGCTTGTGGTTTGCTTGTTCTTGAATGTTTCTTATCTGGAATACAGAAGGCCAGCAATCTTGTTTAGTAAGAGAGGCTTTTGTATAGATTTCTTTACCAAGAAGGTTTTTGGTTTTTAAAGATTTCTGTGCAGAAAAGTGCATCACTACTTTCCAGTTGTGAGAAGGAACGTGTGAAGAATGCTAAACAAGTCAGATGATACCAGGTTGATGATGATTGATGACCAGATGATACTGGTAATTCTGACTGGATAAACTCACAATGTGTGTGGTGTTGTAATGAGGCATTTAAACCCCCTGCGTTTTAAAGAAAATGTATGATACTTTGTTTTCCCTGCTCAGATTACAGGCCCTGATAATAAAGGAATATATAAAGGTGATCGAGAGTCCAGTGGAAAATACACATTTGCTGCCCACATGGATGGAACTTACAAGTTTTGCTTTAGCAACAGAATGTCCACCATGACTCCCAAGATAGTGATGTTCACTATTGATATCGGGGAAGCTCCAAAGGGGCAAGACATGGAAACAGAAGGTGAGAAAGACTCTTGGGAAGATACTGGCACCATTTCAGGAACTTTTTTTCCTGCATGCATGACTTCTGAATGTGACTAGGATTCTCAGAATCCCTGTGTCCTCAGGCTGTCTAGAAAGCTGTTCTCTCGCACAGCTAAAGGGATAAGGATGTTTTTAGAGCTCATTACACGATGTAATACGAATTCACCAGGGAATCACTTGGCCATCTGCAGAAACTAATGCTTTTGTCCTTTAGTCTGTTCATTGGTTTCATTCTCCAATTTCTAGTGTGCTCAGCACTATGTAGACTACTTCATGCATTAGTTGAGCCCTTGATAAATGTGCTAATATAATTTTTTTTCTCTGAACCATGTAATTCACTGTTTTTATCTGCAGCCTTTTGTCCTGTACTTGTGTTCATCTCTTACACTTTTCTCTAGGTGGTGGAGATACCTGGGATGGTATGTGTACTGCTTTTTGAAAGCTCGTTAGCATCTTGTCTTTTGCATATGTTTATTCACTAACAGCTAACGTTTGCTCTGTAACATTTGTTTGTAGCATGAGAACGTCTTTTTAATAAACTACATAAAAGGTCTGATTCTGAGCAATGCTGAGCACCCGCAAGCTTCCATCAAGAGGTTTATAAAACCCTTAGCAGCTCTTGGGATCAGGTCCTTGAACTGTCTGGGATAATTTGTCTTCAGGTGGTTATTTGTGCCTAACAGAAGGCTTAATTGGGAGTTTTAGGTGAAATGAAAACACTGAACATCCAAGATTACTGGATGTTTTAGATGGTGTTTCCTTTTTGTTGCTAAAATGGTTCTTGAATAATCAAAAGCTTTTGGAAGTAATAAGTTTTTAAGTCATGAGTTATCAGTAATGTTACAAGGGGGGGGGGAAACCTTGTCATTTGCTGTGAAAGAAATGAATGTATCGGTTAGCAAGTTATAAAGTTTTATTTAGCAATCACTAACTAGCTAGAAAGACAGTGCATTCCTGGTTTCCATTTTATCAAGTCAATGACTGTGCATTGTGTGCTTGATATCACAAGTAACAAATTCCTAGCTTTTTTGTTTTTTGAAGACTCATTTATTTAAGTATTTTGAGTCTGTATGTATCTACTGTAAACATTAGTGTAGCTTTACATTTTTAAAGCAAACAGTTTTTTCTTGAGTGTATTTTTTTTTTTCTTGAGTGTGTTTTAACACTCCCGCTGACTGTAATTTCTTCTCTTATTAATAAACTGCTCTTATTGCAGTGGACAGTTGGCCATAAAAATAAGGGATTTACAGTATTAGCAAAGTGAGTGTGGCTTACACAACTATTTAGATGTTAATTGTCTGAGTGTTAGCCTCTGGTTTTCTTTTTTACTGTACCACATAAGGTGTGTATCTTGAATAGCTTTATTTTCAGAATGTTAACTGAAACAGTTTATAAATGAGAAGATAATGAGAAAGCTTCAAAGTGTGTCCCTTTGGTGGAAAATGTCTTAGGTTTTGTGACTTGAGAGAGCTGATTGACCAGGGTACATTTGTGGAATGATAACTTGAACTTCTTTTGTTGCTAGAAAACTTTGGAAATCACTTGCGTAAGTTATAAATTTGTAAGTGGACAGTTCTTTGAGCATAAATATGTTTAAAAGATCCTGTGATTGACGCATCACTAAATCTTAGATCTTTGATACTTCCAATTGCTAAACTACCCCAAGCTACTTTACTGCCACTGATTTGGTATTTTCTTCCTTTTCTGCTTTCCTGGCATCCCAGAACCTGAAGCCAGTTCCTGCCCTCTGCCAGCCCCCTTTGGCATTGTTTCTGCTGAATGCTGTGCTTCAGCTAAATGGAAAGGTCACAAGATGTGAAATGTTGCTTCAGAAAGTGATCTCATTTTGCCAGCATCATGATCTTAAGCTAAATTCTCAGTCATTCTATTTTTGCAAGCCTAACAACTGGGTAAGGCTGTGATGTTAAGATAATTTGCTTGAAATCACTGGACAATATCAGCAAGTAGATACTAGAGCGTGTTACTGAGCTCACATGTTCTCACATTCTGTTTTGCTGGAGGAGTGTGCCCGTGCTGGAAATAAATGGTCTGTGCTGATTCTATATTTTGTGTCTTCTGCCTTCTAGTTGGGTGTGGAGAACATTTTCCCAGTTATTACAAACACAGAGATGTGTTAGGAAAAGTGGTCCTGTGAGAACTAAACTTGACTTGGCTGTAAAGACAGAGAGTTTTCAGCTTTACAGGCTACATTTTTCAGAACTTCTGCAACAGGAGATTAAATCTAACCACTGGTAAACTTTTAACAAATTGGGGTTTGAGTCAATAACATACTTTCTGATGCTTCTGAAATTATTCCACAGCTCATCAGAACAAGCTAGAAGAGATGATCAATGAGCTAGCAGTGGCCATGACAGCTGTAAAGCATGAACAGGAGTACATGGAAGTTCGTGAGAGAATACATAGAGCAAGTATGTGTCTTCAACTTAAACGTCTTCTGCCCTCTGGTGAATTTAATGTGATTTAAAATAGAAGTCTGTGGAAGCTGTTCCCGGTTACTAATAGAAAATGAAAACAAGTTCTGAAAGAACTGCCTATAAAATAATGTAGTTAGTGCTTGCAGTCTACTTTAAATTGACTTTCCTCTCATGTAATGAAGATTGCTGTGCAAAACAATCTTTGCTTAGTTGGTGTAGATTCTGTAGTTCTTTGGCACATTCATGAGGGTATCAGTAATGATGTGGTTCCCAGGAACAGTTTTCTTGAACTATTATCTCATCCTCGAAGTGGACGTGGCTTAATTATCGAGCTTTAAAAATATTTAATTGAAATATTGCAGAGCTGAAGTTATTTCCAAATAGAGAATAGGGTTAACTCTCCAGTCACAGCCCTTGCTTTCTGAAATACAGCTTTAGAGTATGACAAAGTGCCAAGTGGTGCTTCTGGGGAAGGCCCCTGAAAATAAGGGGCAAATATTCTTAATGTGAAAATGCATCATACTAAAGCGCTGACCCCTCAACCTTTTGAACCTATGAATATCTCCAGGTTTAGGAATTCTATTACTAATGGACTGATGTAAAAAAAATGCTGATTTTTTTCAAATGAAAGGTGATGAACCTTTAGAGATTAGAAATTCTTCACTTGACTTTGAGATATAACCATTACTTGAAAAAGCAAGTGGCTTCTGTCTGCTAGTTAAAAACTGTCTGGCCACTTTGAAGGTGGGCAGAGTAGAGAGTGAACTGCATTGTATGTCCAAAGTTGAAGTTAAAACATCTTGCATAACATAATTCAAGGTGTTCAAAAAAATCTTCCCTCTTGATTCTCTAATCTCTTCTCTAAGACTGCAGAGTCCTGTTGTAATGACATAATACACCTGTCGGTAGTGGATGTGCAGTGCTTCAGTTCCAGTGACAAAATGTGCTTTAAGTTTGTTTCAAGTGCTTTGTTTCTTACTTATGCCTTTTTTCTTTTTTTTTTTCCCCAACAGTTAATGACAACACAAACAGCAGAGTGGTTCTTTGGTCATTCTTTGAAGCTCTTGTACTAGTTGCCATGACACTGGGACAAATCTACTATCTGAAGAGGTTTTTTGAAGTCCGAAGGGTGGTTTAAGAGTACTTTTCTGGTCCCGGATTTCAGTTCACTGTCTACCAAACATCCTGGTCACAAAAAAAAAGTCATTTAGTTTCTGAACCCTCCTTACTGAACTGTAAAACTTACTTGCTTCTGTTCCTTCCTAGTTAAAAAAGGAATTGTTTTTATATATCTTCTGTAGCAAAAGCTGTGCTGAAATCTTGTCACTTAATTGGCATAACTTTTTTCACTTAAATCTGCCTAGTATGTATGCTAAGCGAGGTCCAGGCAAACTGCAAATGCTGTAACTCAGCTGTAGTAACAAGCAGTGTTGATGTCTCTTCTAACATATTTTTCTTTTCCCTGTTTTCCTAAGTACTTGCAGTTCTATCTAGGGAAACGGTACAAAGCCCTGACATGACTGTTTGCAATTTTGACATCTTTAACCCTGCAGTAGGTGTTACAAAATTGAAAGAATCCCTTCTTCACTTTTGTAAACTGCCAAGGAGAAGTGATTGGAACTTTATGCTGATAATGAACAGAAGACAGCTGACCACTTCCACTCTAGTACTCACACCTAGTTGCTATTTGAAAGGAAGTCTTCAGTAACTCTCCTAAATACATCAACTTCTTCCCAAAGCTCTTTTCATATTGACTTATTAAATTTAAAATATGTTTTCTCCTCATCACTGAATGTTTTTAGTCTTTCACAGGTTTCCTATCGGAGCCAATTGTGTGCAGCGTCTTGCAAACCGTAGTTAACCCTTTGGTTTCTGCAGGTCCAAAGCTCAGACTGTTGGCACTGCTGCAGAATGCAATTAGTGCTCAGGAAACCTGGACTCCTGATGCCAAAGGGTTAATAAATCTGGGGGTTTATTTCGATGCTATGCAGCCCTTGTATTTAAGTTAAGTGGCAGTTTCTGCCATTACCTGATCATAATTAGCAGAATGCTAAATACTGTTGCGTTTTCTTTTTTCAGGCACATGTAGATTTGGTTTTGTATAAAGTTCCTTTCCTCGGTATCTGATGATTGGTTTAAAAATTAAAAGAAGCGTCTGATGTGGGTGCTGAGCCAGGATTATGTTGTGACTGATGTACATTAGTTGTAATCATTTTTGGGGTGGGGTGGGGTCTTTTCCAGGGGGGATCCTCTACAAGTAACACACAACAGTTTTGTACAATTAATTTAAGATTTGTTACAGGTTTTCATGTTCCAGGTAAAGTTTTTTCAACCTTGGGCAAACACTTGCAGCAGTTCTTCAGAAAGGTGGCTCTTGCACCTTATTGCAACTGTTGTGTGCCAATATTTTTGTGTAAAACACTTAAAATTGAATTCTGAGATGTACATTTAAAAATTGCTTGTGAATCTAAATATGACCCAGGTTCGATAAATAAACAAATTCTTTAAAAAAAAAAAAGTGCCTTTTTTTTTTTAATTGTTACTGTGATACTTTAAGGAACACACAAAGCTTTTTACTAAAGTATCTCTTAGGATATTGGGAATTAATCAAAATTTCATTCTGCTTTAGAGGCACATAGAAGAAGTTGCAGGTACTTTTGAACCTGCATCTTTGCTGCTCAGCCTTGGGACAGCTGTTGCAATGTTGCATGTGACCCACAGAAGTACTTAACTATCATAAAATGCCAGCATGATGGAGGTTGGAAGTGACCTATGGAGGCCTGCTCCAGCTTCCCGGTGAAGAATTGTCACCCACAGCAGGTTGCCCAGCATCACAATGTCTCCAGAGAAGGAGACTCCACAACCTGTCTGGACAGTTTGCTCCAAGGCTTTAGCACCCTCACACGAAACTAATTTCTTCTGTTCAGATGGAACCTCTTGGATTACAATTTGTGCTTATTGGTCTTTCTCCTGTCTTTGGATGACACTGTAAAGTCTGTCCCCATCTTCTTTCCCTCCATGTGTTAGATATTTATATGCAGTGATAAGAGAAAATACTATAGAGGGCTACTTGTTATAAAACCACAATTTTTTGGGTTGTATTCAGAAGGTCGTTTAGTTTTCTCTTAGAGGAGGTAAAACCCTAGTGGTGGTGGATGATGGCAGCAAGGCCGAGGCCGGAACCAAAGTGCCACGGCCTTGTTTCCGCACGGCCGTCCGAGGCCGGCTCGCGGATGAGGCCGGGCGGTGGAGCCGTCTGAGGCACCCGTCCAAGATGGAAGCGGTGACTGAGGGAAGCTGGGAGTCGCTGCCCGTGGCGCTGAGCGCGGGTGTGCTGCAGGCGCTGCGGGAACTCGGCTTCGCCCGCATGACACCAGTGCAGGTGAGTGGTCTCGGGGAGCGGCCACAGCCGCGCGGCTGTGCTGGGGAGGGAGAGTATGCGACGGGGAGATAGGGCCTGAGGAGGGAGGGTGCGGGCGGCGTCAGTCCGAGGCCGCAGGACCGCAGTTACTGGGTTCTGTAGCAGCGAAGAAAGTCTTAGCCCATAACTGTCTCGCAGTCCAATGCTCTCCTGCCCCGTCTCTGCTGGGGGAACGTTTACAGAAAGCTCTGGTATCTCTTAGGGGGATTTAGTCTCTGTGAGACTTAACTTCCACCATCGCCAATTCAACTGTTCATGTGATGTTTCTCTTTTTTTTCAGTCTGCCACCATTCCCCTCTTCATGAATAACAAGGATGTTGCGGCAGAAGCAGTGAGTGCTTTTTCTTGGTGGAGTTCATTGCCATTTTTGGTGTGTCTCTGGAACTGCAGGAGGACTGACTCTCTTTCCCTTCTCACAGGTAACGGGCAGTGGCAAAACCTTAGCATTTGTAATTCCCATACTGGAAATTCTTCTCAGGAGAGAAGAAAAATTAAAGAAAATGCAGGTAAGATAAGTTCTGCAGTTCTGAATATATTTTTATGGTCTTCAAAGAGGATTTGTGGACTTAGGCGAAGTGCCAGTGTGGAAAATTGCATACACACATCATAACTGCTCAGCTCTTTGGTATAACAGTAATCATAAACTGTTTACTACTTAAAAATAAAAAGTTTAGGTGCTTTATTTTCTTTTAGATGCAGTGTCTTGCTTGACACTATCAAAATAGGGTTCTGAGCTGTTAGAGAAATGTGTAAAAATACCAGATCCATCAATGTACTGCAGATACGACTCTTTGAGTGCCTTTTGGCACCTGTTGGCTTTGAATCCATTTCAATGTACAGAGAACTTATGCTGTCGTTTGCTGTTAAATACTGTTCTTAAGTACTGCTCTTTGAGCAGAGGTATTTTGCACCTCTGTCATAGAGGTGTCCTTTTATTTTGTAGTCTTTGTGGAAATGTTTTGTTTAAAACTAGGATCATAAACATTCATATTTGCTTAGCTTGTAGGGAGAATTTTTTTCCTCATCTTTTTCCTGGTCTGTTATTTTCCATAAATTCCTTTTGTCTTTCCCATGCAGGTTGGAGCTATAATTATCACCCCAACAAGAGAATTAGCTATTCAAATTGAAGAGGTGCTTTCACATTTCACAAAACACTTCCCAAAGTTTAGGTGGGTGCACTTTAGGCTTGTCAAGACCATAGCTCTTTTTTGTTTGTATTTGTGTCATTCATAAGATAGCAGAGCTTAAAGATATATAATTCTTCTTGTCCTATTGTTTTAGTCAAATTCTTTTAATTGGTGGTAAGAATCCCATGGAAGATGTTGAAAAGTTCAAAGAACACGGGTGAGTTCTTGTTACCTATTTTTACCAATGCCTTGCAGCTGTTTGGTTTCTCAGTGTCCTTGGGGAGTTAAAATTAGGGCTGGTTCTAAACTTTGATGGTACTGCATGAATATGTTAGGGAGAGGAGTGAGGAAATGTGGATTAATGCCACAGTGAGACTGCAGGGAAGGATTGTGTGTGAAATTGGTACCATTTACATGCTGTTTGGGTGAAGAACAATGTGCAGCATAGAGAATTGAAAAACGTCTTCACTGAATGTTTCAGTTCCTTCTTTGTTGTAAATGTTGTACTAGCAGTTGGCTCTAGTGCGATTGAGACCCTGCTGATGAATAGTTTTCTGGAACTGTTTGGTGCTGACACTGATGATGAAGTCTTGAAGCAATCATACCTGCCTCTGGCTTTTACATGGGGTACCAAACACTACTTCTAACTGATATCTGAGTATATTCTCTACTTTTATTACCACAAATTATATGCTTTCATCTGAGGACTTGTTGTCCCATCAACCCAGTGTCTGAAAGGCACTGAAATATGAGTACAGTCAGAAGTGACAAACTGAAAAGTTATTGAGGAAGGCAGCCTGCTTGTGTGCATATTTGTGCTGTGATCATGTTAGCATCTCCCCAAGGGCTTTACCTTGCCCAGTTACAAAGTCACTGTGTATCTTGTTCACAAACAGGGGGAACATTATTGTAGCTACACCAGGTCGCTTGGAAGATCTGTTTAGAAGAAAAGCAGATGGGCTGGACTTAGCAAGTTGTGTGAAATCTCTTGATGTGTTGGTTTTAGATGAAGCAGACAGACTCCTGGATATGGGCTTCGAAGCAAGGTATTTAAATAGTAAGTTCTAGCAACACTTCCGCAGTTGTAAATGAGTTTATGACGTTTATGAGTTTGAGTTTATTGGTGTCACTGAGCATGGCCTGCAGTGACTTCTAAAGTTAGATTTGTTCTGTTTTGTTCTTTTACCTCTCTTTGCTCTGCAGACTGCATAAAGCAATTGCTAAGAGGGGAAGAGAACAAAGAAAAGTGGATCCTTGATGAATGCATGTGGGGAGAGTTTAGAGTTTCTTTTTCCTAATGCTTGTTAGCACATGCTATGTTAATGTTTGATTTGACATTTAGTCATCAGAATGACTTAAAACAGTTGAACAAAGCTTTTATGTCCCTTGTCTCTTGCTCTCTCTGTTAAGATTATCAGTTACCTGTTTTGTTTGTAGAGTCTTGTTGCCAGTGCTTAAACTTCTTTTTGAGGAAAGTTGTGGGACAGTTACGTTTTACTTGTGCTTACTTGCAGTTTAAATGCCATTCTGGACCTTTTGCCCAAGCAGAGGCGGACAGGGCTCTTCTCAGCAACTCAGACACAAGAGGTGGAGAACCTGGTGAGAGCAGGTCTCCGGAATCCTGTCCGCATCTCGGTGAAGGAGAAGGGAGTGGCTGCAAGCAACACACAGAAAACTCCAACACGCCTGGAGAACTATTATATGGTATGAACCTCTGTGTTTTATGATGGTTTCTTGTTCTGTCTTTCTTCTCTGGTTCTGTCAGTAAATTTCTAAGCTAAGTCTTGGCTAGTTAAGGCCATGTTAATAGAGGAAACAAGTCTCAAAACATAAAGCTGTTGCAGGTTCTTCAAAGCCTGGTAACCAAGCTAAGGAGAAAGATCAGAATTATCAGCCCTGTGAGTTTTGTTTGGCTGGCCAGGAGTTGTAACCCTAAACAAGCTGCACTGCTGTGGCTTCTTGTCCTGGTTGGGACAAAACTTTGGCACAGAGAAATGGCAGAGAGGAACCTGGGAAAAAGATGGAGTGGGATAGTGGCTGGAATAGGAAGACTGGGAGTTAAAGTATTACTTTTATTTAAACTAAGATGCATCAAAGAGTGGTATTGCACGTGATGGACTGTGGGAGTATGATCAATATTAAGAAAATATGCCCGTACGCATTGTTCAGTACACCCTGAAGGAAGAAGTGGGCAGATCACTTCTGTCTCAAGTCCATTGTATTTTTTTTTCTTCTACATCGTATAGATTTGCAAAGCAGATGAAAAATTCAATCAGCTGGTGCATTTTCTTCGGCAGCACAAGAAGGAAAAGCATCTAGTCTTTTTCAGGTAATTTTAATTGTGAGCAGTGTGGTGTTTCATTATTTAAATTCCAAATCTAGACCTTATGACACATGACTGTTTTAAAAGTGATTCATGTGGATCATATGTGTAGAGTATGGTGCCTAAAGAGAGATTTCTACCAGGATTGTGTTTAACTTAAAAAATGCACATAGATCCTGTTTTATGTAGTAAAGAAAGGCATTACAGATGTTAATTATAAAAATGATGTACAGTTCTGGACTCCCGAGTTCAAGAAAGACAAGGAACTACTGGAGAGAGTCCAGTGGAGGCTGCAAAGATGCTGAGGAGCCTGGAGCATCTCTGAGGAGTAAAGGCTGAGAGGCCTGTGTCTGTTTGACCTGGAGAATAGCAGCCTGAGAGATCTGCTCAATGTAGTGGTGCCCAGTGATAGGATAAGGGGCAGTGGGCACAAATGAACCCAGAAAGTTCCACCTAAACATAAGAAAAAAGTTTTCTTTGAAGGTGATGGAGCCCTGGAACAGGCTGCCCAGGGAGGTTGTGGACTCTCACTTTCTGGACAGGTTCCCAACCTGCTTGGACATTGTGATCCTGGGCATCCTACTCTGGGTGACCCTACTTGAGCAGGGAGATTGAACAAATACAGGCTGGGTGGTGAATGGCTGGAGAGCAGCCCTGAGGAAAAGGACCTTGGAGTCTGGGTTGATGAAAAGCTCAACATGAGCCTGCAGTGTGCACATGCAGCCCAGACAGCAACCGAGTCCTAGGCTGCATCAAGAGCAGTGTGGCCAGCAGGGCAAAGGAGGTGATTCTACCACTTTACTCTGCTCTTGTCACACCCCACCTGGAGTACTGTGTGCAGTTCTGGAGCCCTCAGCACAGGAAGGACATGGAAGTGTTGGAGCGGGTCCAGAGGAGGGCCACAAAGATGCTCAGAGGGCTGGAGCAGCTCTGCTATGAGGACAGGCTGAGGGAGTTGGGGCTCTTCAGCCNCATGTATGCTCCTTCCCTGGAGGTGTTCAAGGCCAGACTGGA
>VWZE01000747.1:0-12012 GCA_013396675.1 Eubucco bourcierii
CCCCTCTGCCAGTTTAAACACATTGCCTCTTGTCCTGCTCCAAAGCCTCCCTGGAGATGTTCAAGGTCAAGCTGGATGAGTCCTTGATCAACCTGGGCTGGTGGGAGCTGTCCCTGCCCATGGCAGGGGGGTTGGAACTGGCTGAGCTTTGAGGTCCCTTCCAACCCAACCCAGTCCATGAAGAACCAGCTACATGGGCTGCTGCTCCTCTCTGTAATAGCTGAAAAACACAGGCAGGTTTTACTAAACCCAGGGCATAAAGAATGAACTTTGAGCTCCTTTTTAAATTTGGGAGATGCTCTTAGGAATGAGTAGTGCTAATAAGAGAAAAGGAATAAATTACTTTAGAAAGATATCCTGCAGATCTCTCAGGAAAGCTAGCAGGGATTTTACATGTTCCATAAACCTTTTGAGAAGAGAATGAAGAATTTACAAGTCTGGGCCTGAAAAAGGAAAAGTTCATCTAATAATAGAAATAGTTTACTCAACATGTCTCATAGCTGCATGTGTTCATCCTTCTATCTTTGCTTCCACTCCATGCTCCCTGTGCTGAGAGCTCCTCTGGTACTGATTCCATATTGGTTTTGCTGACAGGACAAGGGACAAAGGGTTTAAACTGGCAGAGGGGAGATTGAAACTGGATGTTAGGAAGAAGTTGTTTGCAGTGAGGGTGGTGAGACACTGGCACAGGTTGCCCAGGGAGATGGTGGAGCACAGAAGCACAGAATGTGATCTTTGATCACATTCTGTGCTTCTGTGCTCCACCACCTCCCTGGAGGTGTTCAGCACCAGGTTGGATGAGGCCTTGAGTGACCTGTGCTAGTGGGAGGTGTCCCTGCCTATGGCAGGGGGTTGGAACTGGCTGATCCTCGAGGTCCCTTCCAACCTCACCATTCTATGATTCTATAAAGAGGCCAAGGATGCTCAGGAGGCTGCTGATAGCCTTTGTAAGGGTTTGCTTGCTCTGAACTAAAGCTACATTGGATATTCTCAGATCCCTACTAGTCAAAACTAATATGCTCCAGGATATTCTTGGGACTGAACACATTTCCAAGAAACAGGTTGGAAGGACAAGTGGATACCCTGCCTGAGAGTGTGGCATTTGGTTTGATGGAACATTTGAAGGCACTGCTGCTTGCTTGGATTAAAACCTCTCACAGCTTGAAGCTGTTGTAGGAAGTGGCAGGATGGACACGTGCAATAAGGTAAGTTCCTTGCCAAGAGGCCACAGCTGGCAGAAGGAAATATTTTTAAGCTGCTCTAGGAACTGAAAGAATTAGTGGATGGAATAGCCAGATCTGATACATTTAAGCTGGCAGCATGCCACATTTATCAAAGCCAACTTGTCTATGGAGGACACAGAAACTGCCTGCTGCAGACATGTCTCTGTGATGTGCTAAAGCCATGTGGCACACAACCGAGGGTGGTGATGTTTTCTTGCAGGCAGAACCCACAGCTTGTGGCTGGTGCTTCCCAAAGCAGTGTACCAGAGATCTCCCTTACTGCTGCTGTGTGGCATGTAGCAAAGCCCTCACAAAGTTATGAAATACTTTGCTGCTCACATGAATCACTATCAAAATATTAGAGGTATGTGGATCTAACCATCTCTTTGTGTCTGGATCTGGCAAATTTTGTGAAGGGGACTGAGCAGTGGCTGTGTGAGCCTGCATGGGGCTGGGAATGGGAGGGAAACTTCTGGTAGCAATGCCATTAAGCAGCACTGTGACTCCTGAGGTGGTTCTTAGGCCTCCTTCTCCTTCCCAAACCTCCCCTCCAGCTTCTGCGTTATCCAAAGCCTGTGCCAAATGCCTTCACAAAGACAGGAGGTCCATTGTCTGCCCCGGAGGAGCAGGAACACTCATCTTCACCAGGAGCCCAGGGCAGTGGCTGGGCATTGCAGAGGGGTGGCCTGGGCTGCAGGGGCTCCAGCAGCCCCAGAGCATGGAAACTGCCAAGAGGTGCTGTGAGTTCTGCAGTGCAGCTCTGCCAGTGTGTGCTGGTTTGAAACTAGTTGGAATATTTTAATATAAAAATTAGATGATAGGCTGTGAAGAGAAAACACTGCTGATGTCTGCTGCACTCATAGGCTTGCTGAGGTGTATGAAAACAAAGACAAAAATGTAGACAAGGGAGAGAGGTTCTTGCTCTCTAGCTGGTGTGTGCCTGCTGGCCTCTCTGCTGTGTAACCCAGCTCATGACTTTGCTTCTAACCCCCCTTGCTCATCCTCCAAGCTCACCTTGCACATAAGGCAAACCATGGGATAAGGCAGAGGGGTGGAAAGAAGGTGGAAGGGTGGTTGGGAGCCCCTCCTGGGGACTCTGATTGCTGGGAGGGGAATTGTGTTCCTGTATCACCTTTAACTTGTCTCTGTAACTATTCCTGTCTGTTGTGTCTATCTCTGCTGTACATTGTGCTGAGCTGTAAACAGAGCTTCAGTCCTTAACTTCCAGCTGGCTGAGTCTAGTCTGGGGGATTTTACATAGTGTGGGGGGCAGGGAACTCCCAAACCGTCACACAGTGTCTTCCCAAGGAGCTGCAGATACAAGCAGGGCAATGCCTCGAGTGGAGAAAGCTGGGAAGCCTTTATTTTACTGCCCATGTGCGATGAAACTTCTTCCCTGAAAGGATTCTCGAAGCCTGGCACAGGCTGCCCAGGGAGGTGGTTGAATGCCTATCCCTGGAGGTGTTTAGAAGACGCAGATCTGTGGTGCTGAAGGCCGTGGTTTAGCCCCAGCCTTGGTAGAGTTAGAGAATGCTTGGGCTGGACGATCCCAAAGGGCTTTCCCAACCCAAACCATTCTGTGCCTGTCGGTGCTTACGGGGATGGATGCTCAGGGATCGCTTCGGGGCCCATTACAAACACCAACCCGCGTCCCACTGCGGGGGAACCGCAAAGCTGCGGCCGAGCCGCCGAGCGGTCACTGGCACCGCCCGGCTGTCCGCAGAGCGGAGGGCACACACCTGGGGCACCTCCAGCACCGCGGAGCNCCGGCCCGGCCCGGCCCATCCCGCCCACCGTGGCTATAGGGCGGCCCCGGGCGGGCGAAGGCAGAGCCGGGCGCAGGATGGCGGCGCTGGGTTCCCGGCTCCTCTGGGCGCTCCTGCTTCCTCTCCTCAGCCTCTGCCCCGCCGGCTCCCACGGCGTGGGGCTCAGCCTCCACCCGCCCTACTTCAACCTGGCGGCGGCAGCCAGCATCTCGGCCACGGCCACCTGCGGGGAGGCGGCGGCGGGCGGCGGACGCCCGGAGCTGTACTGCAAGCTGGTGGGGGGCCCTGCCGCCGCCCCCCTGGGCCGAGCTATCCAGGTAACGGGTCCGGCACGGGTGGCCGCGGGGGAGGGGGCCGGGACCCGCTTGCCCTCGCAGCCCGCTCCGTGCCCGGGTGCGGGTATGTGCGCCCCGGCCCCTCCGGGAATGCTGCCGTTACCCAGCGCTTGCTCCCGGCTGGGCTGTGCCACCGCAGGGCGGCGTGGGCCGGCGGGACCCCAGGCAGGGAAGCGCTGGGCAGTGTGGACGTTTCCCGGCACCGTCTAGAGACGGCGGCACGCCGCGGGCAGCCACTGCCCTCCGCTGCGGCCCCGCTCCCCGGGCCGGTGCCCGCTGGGCTGCGCCTGCTGCCGGGGCTGCCCCGGAGACGCTCGTCCCGACGGGCGCTGGGGCTGCCGGGGGTGGCTCGGAGAGTCCCCGAGAGGTGTTCGGTGGCCTCAGCGCTTGGCTGTGGTCCGCGGAGAGCAGCGAGATGCACCTGGGAGAAAAGGAGTGAGCCCAGGGGATAAGGAAGGGGGCAGTGGATGGGGACGTACCGCACCGGGAAGCTCTTGCCGGAGGGAGAGTTTTGCCGGGAGGCGGTGGGGAAAGGTCTGGTGCTGGGCAGGTGGCCTGGCGGTGTATTGGCAGCAGTAAACGTGAGGCTCGCGTTCTGCGCCTTGCATTGCGAGTGGGAGGGAGCCAGAGATTCGCTAGGACTTGGCGCCGGTTAGCCGCTATCTGGGGCTAAACTCCAGCAGCTGCTCTGTCACCTGATGGCCTCTCCCCGGCCAGGACGGGGGACCGGGAAAAGGAGGGCAGACCCAAGGGTTGAAATGAAAACGGACCGAGCCAAACAGCCCGACTGATCCCCATGTCAATATCAAAGTATATAAAGTTATGCGGGGGCCAGCATTGGCACAGCAGGCAGACTAAAAGGGAAAAGGAGAAGGAAGAGCACAAGGAGAAAGCCCAAAGAGCAGGCTGCACTCCCCTCAGACTTCCCTCTTTATACTCAGTGTGATGCTCGTGGTCCGGGATGCACTTGCAGCCAGGTGACTCCAAACTGCTCCTGTCGTGCTTGGGAGTCTGTTGCAGCAAAACTGAGACAGGACTCTGGCAGGGAGTGTAAGCACGCAGGGCAGTGAGGAGGAGGAGGATGTTGTCTCCTAGCATGCCACAAGATTCCTGCAGACGTTTTGTGCCAGTCACAAGAGAGCAGTAACCAGCAGAACTCCTGGCAAGAGTTAATGGAAATCTGCTTTTCTCCCTTTGGTGGAGACTTGTGTCAACGTGTCTGCTAGAGGGGAAGCACAGAGCAGCCACTGCACCAAACTCTGTGATGGATGCTTGCTCTCAGCTGCATCAGGGCTTTGTTAAAGGTGGGGGGGGGGGNCCACAGAGCTTCCAAAGTTATTTTAGTTGTATTTTTGTCTTGGCAGGAGGAGAAGAGTCAGAGTGCAAGTGCAGTTTGAAAAGGGTTTCGAAAGCTTTAAGGTCCGTTTTCTGGCACTGGGTGATAGAGAAAGAATGCCTGTAAAGTTGGTTTTGCTTCTTGGAAGAAGAGTTGAGTGTTGCAAGATCTTAGGAGGTGTTTGTGTGGTTGAGTGGTGGAATAACCTCAATATCTGGTTTCAGAAGAGGTTGCAATGGCTAGGAGCTCTCTTCTCATTGTTTAATGGGGATAGATGCTCAAGAGAGGGAGAGAGGAGTAAGAAGGTGCAGCTCAGGCACTCCTTGTGTGCCAGGAGGGAGAACAGCCCAGCACACAGCCTTGCCCTCAGCTTGTTAGGCAGCCACAGCCAGCAGTGTGCTGTGCCCTGGGCTTCTCCTTGCTATCCCTTCCTGCCTCACCATGAGATCTCAGATGACCTCACCTCTGCGTGGTGCCCTGTCATAAAAACCTCAGAGTGCTTTGGGGATGATTACAGGCTGGGGTTTGCTTGCTTACAGTTTTACTGGAAGGAAAACTGGGTCATGGGTATCACATGCCTGAACTAAGGTTACTAGAAAGATTGTGGTGATGAGGAAGCTGCTTGGTAGTCTGTTTCCAATACACCTCTGAAGTTTAGTGATCCATCCTTCCACACTGAGCACAGCACTTGCCACCAGGTGAACAGCAAGCCAAATAATCTCTCAGCAGCATGCTGTAGCAGCCCACTGCTGGAGTGAAATCTCATGCTGGCATGCCTTGGAATGTCAGAAATCACAGTACAACAAAAATCAGCCAAAGGAAGCATCAGTTGAGCTTGCCCAGCAAGCAGAAGGAAGCATGTTGGGTGGTCACTGAATGGGAGGGCTTGGAAGGGATCTCCCCAGATCATTGAGTCTAAGCTGCTGGCCAAAGCAAGGTCACCCAGGGCAGGGCACACAGCAACACATCCAGATGGGGCTTGGAAGTCTCCAGAGAAGGAGACTCCACAGCCTCTCTGGGCAGCCTGCTCCAGAGCTCCAGCACCCTCACACCAAAGAAGTTTCTCTTCATGTTGAGGTGGAACTTCTTGTATCCAGTTTGTGTCCATTGCCCCTTGTCCTGTCACAGCACACCACCAAAAAGAGCCTGGCCCCTTCTGGGCACCCACCCCTCAGATGTTTATAGACATTGCTCAGATCTCCTCTCAGCCTCATCTCCAGGCTAACCAGCCCCAGGGCTCTCAGCCTCTCCTCACCACACAGATGTTCCAATCTCTTCACCATCCTGTAGCCTTCCTTGGACTCTCTCTAGTATATCTCTCTTGAACTGGGGAGCCCAGAACTGGTCACAAGACTGCAGATGTGGTCTCATCAGGGCAAAATAGAGGGGCAGGAGAACTTGCCCTGACCTGCTGGCCACACTCTTGGCCTAGATGCTATTTAAAGTCACACTCTGTGTGTGTTGCCATTGATGTCATTGTTCACTTTATGTAATAACACCCAACTGGAAACCAGAGTGTAGAAAGGGAGAATTCTTCTTGTTTAGCATTTGCCTTGCAGGCCCTAGGTTAGAGGGCAGCCATGGTTCATGCCTGATTCAAGTTCCCAGAAGGCCTACTGATGGCTCAACCCTGGCACAAGGAAGTACATTGTGCCCCTTACAGCATCTGAGTATGCCCAGACACAGCAGCATCTCTCTCCAGCATCAACAAAGCCCTGCTGAGAGATAAACCATGAATACTTGGGTGGGTTTCCAGTGGATGTTTGGGTTCAGGGAGGGTTGGAAAGCCTTTCAGAAGGCCAGGACACTCCAACCATGGCCAAAGGTGGTGGCAGCACAGTGTTGGTGTTATGAAGCCACTGCAGCTCACAGGTTCAAAGACACTAAGAGATTCTCTCTTGCCCAGAAGCTGAGCTTACACAGAAGGATTTCAGATCCGTGGAAGTGTTCCCATGTGGCTGAAGAGCCTGAGGGAAGGTGATGGAGTTTTTGCATGGTGACAGGTGTGACAGCCACTGTGTCAGGCCAGGTTAAAGCAACTCCCTTGAGCCCCTCACTTTTCTGTCTCCAAGGCTGCGTTGTGGCTGTTGCTCTGCACATGAACACAAGGAGAGGAAATGCAGAGGGGGATCCTGGTCCTGATGAAAGGAGCAGACAGCTCTGCTGCCAGTGTGGCCCCAAGCACTGAAAGTAGGGGAAACAGAGGAAGAGCAGCCCCAGCTTCACCTCCACTGCTCTGCCACCAGCCTCTCCTGGTCAGCTTGCCCTTTGGAGATGCCTTTTACTGAAACCTGTAGTACCTGCAAACCCAGGCTGGCACCCAGCACCACCTGGACAGGCTGAAGAGCTGGGCAGGGAGAAATCCAGTGGAATTCAATAGGGCAAGGCTAGAGTCCTGCATCTGGGGAAGAGCAACCCCATGAAGCTTGGGGGCTGGTCTGTTGGAGAGCAGCTCTGTGGAGGAGGACCTGGGAGTCCTGGTGGACAACAGGCTGACCATGGGCCAGCAGCGTGTCCTTGTGGACAAGAAGGTTCAATGGCATCCTGGGGGCTGTGAAGAAGAGTGTGGCCAACAGGTTAAGGGAGGTTCTCCTGTCCCTCTGCTCTGCCCTGGTGAGGCCACATCTGGAGTATTGTGTCCAGTTCTGGGCTCTCCAGTTTGAGAAGGACAGGGCCAAGCTGGAAAGGCTGCAGCAAAGGGCTACAAACATTCTGAGGGGGCTGGGACCTCTCTCTTGTGAGGAAAGCCTGAGAGAATTGAGGCTTTTTAGTCTGGAGAAGAGACAAGTGAGAGGGATCTCATAGTGCTGATCAATACTTAAAGGGTGGGTGTCAGAAAGATGGAACCAGGCTTGGTTCAGTGATGTTCAGTGCCAGGACAAGGGGTAATGGGCACAGACTTGATCATCAGAAGTTCCATCTAAACATGAGGAGGGTGACAGAGCCCTGGTGCAGGCTGCCCAGAGAAGTTCTGGAGCCTCCATCTCTAGAGACTTTCAAAACCCACCCAGATGTGTTGCTGTGTGACCACCTTTAGGTCATCCTCCTCTGGCAGGGGGCTTGGACTCAATGATCTCCAGCAGTCCCTTCCAAGCCCTGCCAGCTGTGCTTCTGTGTGATCCAGAAAGAGCATTTGGAGGTCATTTCAGGCCCTTGCTGGAGGTGGACAGTCCCTGCCTGGGCAGCCCAACCCAGCTCTGGTGCCAGGCAGGCTGCATGTTCCCATTGCTGTTAATAAGAAGACTGCTGAGTGAAGAGATGCTCTGCACTGTGAAGCATTTCAGCAGCTGGCAGATAAGTGGCATGCCTGGCTCTGTCTGCCAGGCTGTGCAGGTTAAAGTTTAGCTGCATGCCTGTCCTGCCCTGCCAGGGGCTGCAGAGCTGCTGCCTGCTAAGGAGTGAACAAATCCTTCATTGTTGGCATTTCTGTAACCCAGAGGCCAGACATTTCCATCCTGCCTGTCTCTGGTCCACACTGGTGTGGTTCAGTGAACTCCTTCATGCAAGACTTGAAGGAGCTCTGGGCAAAAGGGCTTGGGAGTGGTGGTGGACAGCAGGGTGACCACGAGCCAGCAATGTGCCCTTTGGCCAAGAAGGCCAATGGCAGCCTGGGGGGTATCAAGTTGAGTGAGGGCAGCAGGTGGAGGGAGGTTCTTCTCCATATCTGCTCTGCCCTGATGAGGCCACATCTGGATTATTGTGTCCAGGTCTGGGCTCCCCAGTTCAAGAAGAGGGAACTGCTGGGTACAGAGAGGTGACAGCAAAGGGCTACAAAGATGATGAGGGAAATGGAACAGCTCTCTTGGGAGGAAAAGACTGAGAGAATTGGGGCTTTTTAGTCAGGAAAAGAGAAGACTTTTTTAAGGTGATCCTGCCTTGGCAGGGGCATTGTGGATGCTCTCTCCCTGAAGGTGTCCAAGGCCAGGTTGGATGAGGCCTTGAGTGACCTGTTCTAATGGGAGGTGTCCCTGCTCTATGGCAGGGGGTTGGAACTGGATGAGCTTTGAGGTCCCTTCCAAACCAAACCATTCTATGATTCTATGGTAAGATGAAAGGAAAGTGGCAATAGGCAAAGAAAAAGAGGGGAGAAAGAGAACACTGCCCTGGTGGCTTGGTCCTTATACTGTTAGACCCCAACCAAATACCCTTTTCTTACTCAGGTTCCAAGTGCTAAGGGGAAGGAGGAAAAGGATTAAAAATCCTTTCCTGATCTAAAAATCACCTCTGCTGTGAGGACAGGCTGAGAGAGTTGGGGCTCAGCAGACTGGAGAGGAGAAGGCTTCCAGGAGAGCTTGGAGTGGCCTTGCAGGATCTGAAGGGGGCTGCAGGAAGGCTGGGGAGGGACTATTGAGAAGGTCTGGGAATGGCAGGACAAGGGCAATGGGTTTGAAGTGTCAGAGGGGAGATTGAAAGTGGATGTTAGGAGGAAGTTGTTTGCAGTGAGGGTGGTGAGACACTGGCACAGGTTGCCCAGGGAGGTTGTGGAGCACAGAATCACCCAACATGATCTTTGATCCCATTCTGTGCTTCTGTGCTCCACAACCTCCCTGGAGGTGTTCAAGGCCAGGTTGGATGAGGCCTTGAGTGACCTGTGCTAGTGGGAGGTGTCCCTGCCTATGGCAGGGGGTTGGAACTGGATGATCTTTGAGGTCCTTTCCAACCTTCTCATTCTGTGATTCTATAAATGATAAGAACTGGCAATGATACAATGGAGAATGTTAGTGGGACCTGGGAGGAGAGTGAGAGGACTTTGTGAGGTAGCAAAGCATCCCACACAAAGGGTCTGGGCTGAGGAAGAAAGGCAGTGGAAGATGTAAATGTGAGCTCAGCCAGGCAGAGGCAGGTAGACAAAGAGGACATTGATGTGTCTAGGCAGTGAGGAAGAGAAGAGGATACCCCATGGGCAGGTAGGACAATAAGATGGAAAACATGAAGAGACTCAGCAAGCAGGCACCAGGAGTCCAGGGTAAGCCCATTCTGTGATTCTGTGACTTGATCTCTGGAGGTCCTTTCCAACCCCTAATGTTCTGTGAATCTGTGACTGTACCCCACAAGAACCTAATTTCTGTGTCAGAAGTGGGCAAGGAGGGTGACAGGGCCACAGAACCACCGAAGCACTCAGCCTGCCCAAGCCCCTCAGGAGCACCAAGCCCAACCCAGAGCCCTGCTCTGCAAGGCTCAGCCTAAACCATAGCCCCAAGCACCACATCCAAATGACTTTTAAACACCTCCAGGACTGGGGACTCCACCACTCCCCTGGGCAACTCATTCCAGTCCCTGACCACTCCTTCTGGGAAAATGTTTCCTCATGTCCAGACTAAACCTCCCCAGTGGCAGCTTGAGGCCATTCTCTCTTGTTCCATCACTAATTCCCTGTGAGCAGAGCCCAGCAGCAGCCTCTCCACTATGTCCTTTCAGGCAGCTGCAGACAGCAATGAGCTCTGCCCTCAGCCTTCTCTGTTCCACACTAACCATCCCCAGCTCCTTCAGTCTCTCCTCAGCAGATTTACTCTCCAGGCCCTTCCCAGCTTCCTTGCCCTCCTCTGCACTGGCTCCAGCACCTCCACATCCCTCTTGTACTGAGGTGTCCCAAACTGGACACAACACTGAGCTGTGGCCTGAGCAGAGCAGAGCACAAGCAGATGCACAGCTGATGAACTGCAGCCAGGAGCAAACTGCATCTCAAGGGCCTCTCTCCTGGGCTGGAGACCTGTTCTGGAACAGGGCTGTGATCAGGGTGTGCCTGAGCTCCTGCCAGTGGCAAGCAGGGAAGGCTGCTTTGGCCAATGAGTTCTTTCCTTTCATATATTGTTTTACTGCCTCATTGGCATGGTTGCTGGAATGTACTTTGAGTAGCTGAAATTCCAGATGCTGCCCTGAAATATTCAAGTTATGTGCCCAAACCAGGCAGAGATGGTGTCTGGGGTTCAGCTCTGCTGTGCTGGAGTCACAGGGGTGGGTGTCTGTGGAGCTGCTGTTTGGTGCTGCTCATTCAGCCTTCCCTCAAGGCTGGTGCCAGAGCAGAGCTGAAGCTGTCAGGGTGACAATTCTGTCCCATGTGTTTCCATCCTGATCAGTGTGAACATGAGTTTAGAGCTAAGGACTCTTTGATGCACACTGTGAAGCTCTGCAGGGGAGTTGGTGCTGTTGTAAGGGTAGAGATCTGGGGATGGACTTGCCAGGAAAACCTGAAGCGAGAAGATGCTCTGAGGTCTGTAACTGTGGCTGTTGGTGCAGAGATTGATTTCTCAGTGCATTGATTTTGCAGACAGTGAGGTGATGCTCTTTGTCCTCACTGCAGACTCTGGCAGTGCTGCCTCTAGCTGGCAAGAGCTGCTCTGGCTACTGCTGCAGCAAAGTGTGTCTGAGTCCAGCAGCATCCTGGCAGAGAATCATAGAGTGGGGTGGGTTGGGTTGGAAGGGACCTTGAAAATCATCTAACTCCAGCCCTCTGCCATGGGCAGGGACACCTCCCATCAGTCCAGCTTGCTCAAGGCCTCATCCAACCTGGCCTTGGACATCTCCAGGGAGGGGACATCCACAGCCTCCCTGGGCAACCTGTGCCAGAGTCTCACCACCCTCACTGCAAAGAATTTCTGCCTGATCTCCAGTCTCAGTCTCCCCTCCTCCAGCTTAAATCTATTTTCCTTTTCCTATCACTACAACCCCTTGCAAAAAATCCCTACCCAGCTCTCCACTCTGCTGTCACCCTTAAATTACAGAAGTTTTTCCTCATGCTTAGATGGAACTTCTGATGTTCAAGTTTGTGCCCATTACCCCTTGCCCTGGCACTGGGCACTGCTGAAGAAAGCCTGATCCCACCCTGGCACCCACCCTTTAACTTTTCAGCAGCATTGATGAGGTCCCCCTCAGGCTGCTCTTCTCCAGACTACCAAGCCCCAGTCCTCTCAGTCTTTGCTCAGCCCAGAGATGTTCCAGCCCCCTCAGCATCTTTGTAGCCCTCTCCAGTGAGTCTCTGTTATTGAACTAATGAATAATTTCTACATTAAAAATGAATCCAAATAAAGAGAGAAGCAGCCCTGAGGAAAAGGACCTTGGAGTCTGGGTTGATGAAAAGCTCAACATGAGCCTGCAGTGTGCACATGCAGCCCAGACAGCCAACCGAGTCCTAGGCTGCATCAAGAGCAGCGTGGCCAGCAGGGCAAGGGAGGGGATTCTGCCACTTTACTCTGCTCTTGTCAGACCCCACCTGGAGTACTGTGTGCAGTTCTGGAACCCTCAGCACAGGAAGGACATGGAAGTGTTCGAGTGGGTCCAGAGGAGGGCCACAAAGATGATCAGAGGGCTGGAGCAGCTCTCCTATGAGGACAGGCTGAGGGAGTTGGGGCTCT
>VWZE01000748.1:4644-16534 GCA_013396675.1 Eubucco bourcierii
TGGAGTCACCGTCCCTGGAGGTGTTCAAGGTGGGTTTGGACGTGGCACTTGGTGCCATGGTCTGGTCTTGAGGTCTGTGGTAATGGGTTGGACATGATGATCTTTGAGGTCTCTTCCAACCCTGGTGATACTGTGATACTGTGATACAATGCATTTCCACCAGCAGTTTAAAACTCCACCAAAAGTCCACCATAAGTCTTTTGCTGAAAGAGAGTAGAATAAAATCCAATGTACAGTGCAAATGCAAATTTAATGTCAGTTTTAAAAAGATGTGTTTTACTTTATAAGTAATTAATCTTTATACACAAGTTTTGACTATTGTCGGCAGAAATCAAAATTGCGTGCCTGGTAAATTATTTAATGAGCAATTCTTAGATTAAAAAAACGCATTAGTCACTTTGACTACGTTTAATATTTTAGAAGAAGTTGTTCTGCAAGAAAACAAATCATTGGTAATGAAAAACAATGTGCAGCTTGTAAGTACTTACTGTGCAAACTTTTGAAACATGTAACCTTTGTTTCTTTTGCAGGCGAACAGCATTGCAGGCTTGTTTTAAAATAGGAGCCTGTTTCCTGTGCAAGATTTTCATCTTTCTATTTCAAAACATTTGGAAGGGAAAGGAGAATCGGTATTCATATTTTACAGAGGGGCATTTCTTTCTTTGTTAGTGACAGCAATCAGACTGCAAACTGGTTGCTGTAAAAAGGTTAGTCATAGAATCATAGAATCACAGAATCATAGAATCATGGAATGGTAAGGTTGGAAGAGAGCTCAAAGATCATCCAGTTCCAACCCCCTGCCACAGGCAGGGACACCTCCCACTAGCACAGGTCACTCAAGGCCTCCTCCAACCTGGCCTTGAACACCTCCAGGCAGGGAGCAGCCACAACCTCCCTGGGCAACCTGTGCCAGTGTCTCACCACCCTCACTGCAAAGAACTTCCTCCAAGTATCCAGTCAACTGACTGCAGCTGAGCTGTTCTGAGTCACACACACAAGGAGGATGAAAAACTGGAAGAGGTGCTAGACAGATGAAAAGGCAAACTGCAACCCTGTAAAATTCTGCTCAGCTGTTCTTCATTCCTGAAACAATTAAACATCCTAGATGTTTAGGATTTAAACATCCTTGATTCTAGCCTCCTTCTTTGATCTCAAAAATTTGGAGGAGCAGAGTCTTATTTCTGCCAGATCCCCCAGCAGGAGTTCTCTGCTCCAGAACTGCTTATTAATGCTTGTGCTTCATCTGGACTGTGGAACTATATGCTTCTCTGCCCATGTCATGCCAGAGGCTGGTCAGCTGCAGTCCTGAGGTGTCCCTACAGATCGGATTTTGTAGCTGAAAATATAACTGCATCCACTCGAAACAGAGCCAGAAAACAAGAAGCCACATTTAGGAGAAACTATTCTCTGCTTACAGACCTCTTTTAGGTCTGGCAAGCAGAGCATTCACACACTGCATAGAACTTGGATTCACTTCTCCTGTCCCAAATTCTGAGCAAGTTCATTCTTCCTAGTTCATTCTTCCTGGTTCATTCTTCCTAGTTCATTCTTGCTAGTTTAGTGAGATGCCAATCTGCAATCACAAACCCAAAAAAACCAAAAAAAAACCCAAAAAGAAAAGAAAAGAAAAGAGAAAAGAAAAGAAAAGAAAAGATAAAAGAAAAGCAAAGTGAAAAGAAAAGAAAAGATAAAAGAAAAGCAAAGTGAAAATAAAATAAAATAAAATAAAATAAAATAAAAATAAAATAAAATAAAAGAAAAGAAAAGAAAAGAAAAGAAAAGAGAAAAGAAAAGAAAAGAAAAGAAAAGAAAAGAAAAGAAAGAAAAGAAAAGAAAAGAAAAAAGAAAAGAAAAGAGAAGAGAAAAGAAAAGAAAAGAGAAAAGAAAAATAAAAGAAAAAAATCATAGGACTAGGCAGGGAAAACAAGAAGGAGGCTGAAAAGGTCACATTGTAGGGATCTCCATGCTAACCACAGGCAGGCTGGGATGTCCTGCCTCTTCACTGCCTCTTCAACAAGGTAAGAAGTATTTGCTGAACAGTTTTTCCTTCTCTGTTGTATTACTGTTTTTGCCACCAGTCCTTGGCCTATGCTGATGCATTACATCATTACAACAGTAGCCATAAGGATATGGCATATGGGTAGTCCTGTTCTTTTTTCCTGCTTGTGGATGTATCATTTCTTCCTGAAGTTTCTCAAGGTATGAGTATTTTTGGTTAGGCACTTGAATTTCAAAACCTGATCCAAGGTTCCTGGTGATCAGTGCAGTCTCTCTGAATCCAGGATTCTTTCTCTCACAAATTAAAAATACATTAAAAAAAACAACTGAACAACACTGAACAAGAGGACACAGTCTCAAGCTGCACCAGGGGAAGTTTAGGCTGGAGGTGAGGAGAAAGTTCTTGCCTGAGAGAGTCATTGACTGCTGGAATGGGCTGCCCAGGGAGGTGGTGGAGTCAGCATCCCTGGAGGTGTTCAAGGCAGGTTTGGACGTGGCACTTGGTGCCATGGTCTGGTCTTGAGGTCTGTGGTAATGAGTTGGACTTGATGATCTTTGAGGTCTCTTCCAGCCTTGGTGATACTGTGACACTGTGCAATTCATTGCATGCAAGGTAATGCCTTCAGGTTCCTACTGTCAAAGAAGGCCCTTACAGAGGTTCTCCTGACACTCAGTTTCTTAATTCCTATTGCCATTGATTTTGTGTAATGCTTGATTAAGACTAATGAGAGCATAGTATTTAAGACAAAGACAACCTCGTAGTCTGTTTTGAATTTCCTGCAGAGTCAGCTAAAGCAGAAACTTTAAGCAATTTCACGTACACTTGAAGTTCTGTGATCTGTAGATCACATGAAGCAACTGCTATTTTTGTTGGTTTTGGTTTTGTTTTGTTTTGTTTTTTTTTTTAAGGGGGCAATGTTAATTAAAGATTTCATTCTTTTAAAAGGTAGTTATTTTTAAAATAATAAGCTTTTTATGTCTATGTTACCTCCAGCAAATACAGAAAGAGATCTGTAGGAATCTTTAACTGGATAAAAGAAAATGTAATCCAGGAAAGCAATGTGTATTTAATGAAAATTCACTTTTCTGTAACTATTCATATAATTATAATTCTTCAGCCTGGAGAAGAGAAGGCTTCCAGGAGACCTGGTAGTAGCCTTCCAGTATCTGAAGGGGACCTACAGGAAGGCTGGGGAGGGATTATTGACAAGGTCTTGCAATGACAGGACAATGGGCAATGTGTTTGAACTGGCAGAGGGGAGATTGAAAGTGGATGTTAGGAGGAAGTTCTTTGCAGTGAGGGTGGTGAGACACTGGCACAGGTTGCCCAGGGAGGTTGTGGATGCTCCCTCCCTGGAGGTGTTGAAGGCCAGATTGGAGGAGGCCTTGAGTGACCTGTTCTAGTGGGAGGTGTCCCTGCCTATGGCAGGGGGTTGGAACTAGATGATCCTTGAGATCCCCTCCAACCTTACTGTTCTATGATTCTATGATTCTGTTAGTGCTAGCTCTCACAGAAATTTAAATAGTTGAATATTAAAAGCAATGCTCATTCTAGAGAAATTTAAAAGACACTGGAGTATGTGGAAAGCTGATTCCTTTAAACAAATGCTACATCCCCATTCTGGAAGTCTATATTTCTAAAGGTGTTTGAACAGAGTAACTTTCCTTTAAAGACTAAAAGTTATTACTTTACAAAGGTGATGACTTTATCCAAGCCATAGCTCCTGGCCTTACTCTCAGCTCACATAGCATTTTCATGGACCACACTATGAATTTTTAACTGGCAGTCTCAGCAGAAGTACTGCCTGAATTTTAACGTTGTGAAAATTCAAGTGGAAAAAAAAAATTAAAAATTCAGAAGTTATTTCCTTTTCATTTGTGGAGAAACTGTCAGCATAATGAAATGACTGCATTTATCATTCTCAGTCTTAAAACACAGACTTACAAATGCAGATTGTCGTTGTCTCTTGTTGATCTTGCCCAATACTGTAAGCAAAGCCATCGGGGTGAGGGTGACATAAAAGAGATGTGCAGGACAGCACACAGGAAGGAGAAGAAGGGAAGATCCCCAAATCAGTACCATCACTGGACACTTAGAGTGGAGGCACCACAGCAGAACAGCAATTGCATCTCTCCTGGAGTGTTTTGGGACTTTGTTGCTTCTTGTCAGACTTGGACAGGAGGAGACTAAGGGGTGACCTCATTAATGTTTGTAAATATGTAAGGGATGAGTGCCAGGAGGCTGGAGCCTCTGCTGGGTGATGCCCAGTGCCAGGATAAGGGCAGTGTGTGGAAGCTGAGGCATAGGGGCTTCCATGTGAACCTGAGGAAGAATCTTTTCCCTGTGAGGGTGACAGAGCACTGGAACAGGCTGTCCAGAAGGACTGTGGAGTCTTCCTCTCTGGAGATATTCAAGAACTGTCTGGATGCATTCCAGTGTGATCTGTTCTGGGTGATCCTTATCTGGCAAGGGGGCTGGACCAGATGAGCTTTCAAGATCCCTTCCAGCCCCTGATCTTCTGTGATTCTATGACTAGAGGCTAGAGGGTTTGAGATAGACTTCAGTTATCACCAATTGTTCCAGGTGGTCTCTTAAGACAAGTCACCTTTCTTTCCCAATCCTGATGGTAATCTGTACCAATGACACAGACATAAAAAACCCCCTTGCATATACATGCAGCTCACTTTACATATACATATAATAATGAAGATCATAGAATTATTTCATCCAGATGCATCCTCAGTTCTTGTCCTTGTAAGCATTTGGCAGGACACACTTATTTCTAGAGATGAACTTCATGGAAGTCTACAGGACTCTAGGTGCAATCAGTTCCAATAAACAGAAACCAAAAGGTCAAAAACCTCATCACAGCTTAGGTCTCTCTAGGTTATTTTCCTACCACCTGTCAAAGTCTGAGGAAAGGGAAAGTGTATACTCCAATATTCCTTTAAATAATAAAAAAAAAAAAACAAAACAAATCAAACCAAACTAACAAACAAAAAACCACACCCCCTCCAAAAACCCCAACAACCCCAAACAAACAAACAAAAAAAAAATCTCCCCCCCAAAAAAACCCAACAACCAAACAAACAAACCAACCCACTCCAAAACCAAAAAACAAAAGCCAAAATATTTAGACACTGGATTAAGGATGTAAAAGTGACAGAGCCAACAAGCTTAATCATATCTGAAATAACAATAGAATTTCTTGTATAAGTCTTCAATATTATAGTAGACCACATCTGAAAAACTTCAGATTGCTTAGAATAAAAGCATGTTAAAGATGCAGCAGAGTTTGACTACCTCATCCTAAAGCAGCAGATGATGTGATGAATTTCAGATGGTTTTGTGCTGCATCCCAAATCTTTTGAACATGGGTTAGCTGTTCACAGCAACACCTAAACATAGTTTCTGGTTATAAGGTTAATATCAAACTAAATCAACATCACAGTAGCAAAAGAACTAATTACAGTCTGTTGATCTCGAATGGTAATTGTAAATGACAATGCATAAGCAAATGGACACATTGTCCCTAACACAGGTTAACTCAGTATTGATGGAGCTGTAAATAATCAGGTGGCTGCATGGAGCAACTGTGTGTCCTACAAAATTGAATGCAAATTATCGTGATACAGAATCATAGAATGGTAAGGTTGGAAGGGACCTCAAGGATCATCCAGTTCCAACCCCCTGCCATAGGCAGGAACACCTCCCACTAGCACAGGTCACTCAAGGCCTCATCCAACCTGGCCTTGAACACCTCCAGGGAGGGAGCATCCACAACCTCCCTGGGCAACCTGTGCCAGTGTCTCACCACCCTCACTGCAAACAACTTCCTCTTAACATCCAGACTAAATCTTCCCTCTGCCAGTTTAAACCCAATGCCCCTTGTCCTGGCATTGCAAGACCTTGTCAATAATCCCTTCCCAGCCTTCCTGTAGGTCCCCATCAGATCCTGGAAGCTACTATCAGGTCTCCTTGAACCCTTCTCTTCTCCAGGCTGAAAAGCCTCAACTCTCTCAGCCTGTCCTCATAGCAGAGCTGTTGCAGCCCTCTGAGCATTCTCGTGGCCTCCTCTGGATCTGCTTCAACACTTCCATGTCCTTCCTGTGCTGGAGGCTCCAGAACTGCACACAGGACTCCAGGTGGGGTCTGAAGAGAGCAGAGCCAAGGGGCAGAATCCCCTCCCTTGCCCTGCTGCCCACACTGCTCTTCCTGCAGCCCAGCACACAGTTGCTGTCTGGGCTGCACTCGCACTTCAAGCTCATGTTGAGCTTTTCATCACCTCAGACTCCAAGGTCCCCTTCCTCAGAGCTGCTCTCAGCCATTCCCCACCCAGCCTGGAGTTGTGCTTAGGATTTTGCCTACCCAGGTGCAGGGCCTTACACTTGGCCTTGTTGAATGTCATGAGGTTGGCCTGGGCACACATCTCCAGCCTGTCCAGGTCCCTCTGGATGGATCCCTGCCCTCCAGCAAGTTAACTGTGCCACACAGCTTGGTGCCATCTGCAAACTTGCTGAGGGTGCACTGATTCCTGTGTCTATGTCACTGACAAAGATGTTAAACAGCACTGTACTATTTAGTATAATACATTTAGTATATACATATGTACACACTTTAGTATAATATCTTTAGTATTATACAGAAACCACATGGACAGAAACACTGTAGACTGTCTCATATTTACTTCTCTCAGAAGGAGGTTCTTCTTTTGGTACAAAGAGAAAGATTTTAGAGCTCTAGGTGGAAAACAGAAACAATACACAACGAGTATCACTTCTGTTATAAACACACTTGGATACTAACATGAGCTGTAAACCTGGGTGCTTTCAGTCAAGGCCATTTATGCAGTTGGTTGTGCTGAGACCTTGTGCTGTGGCAGAGGCCAGGATATCCCCTCCTGAGTGGAATAACTAACAAACAGCTACAGCTGAAGACTTTCCAGTCTTGAGTTGAGAGAGATGTAAATCACTGCCAAATTAACAAGGTTGACAAAGTGGTTCAGAAGTTCAGCACTGCTCTCTGAAAGTGTGAAAACACAGCACAGGGAATACAAATGAAATCTGTAGGGCTCCTCTTCAGGGTCATTAATCTTCATACAACGCTAAAGGTCTAGCCCAAGCACGCTTACAAAAACTGCAAATAGACATTATTTTTGATCTGCAGGAAACCTCCAAAATATTTAGATATGCTTGTCTTTAAGATACATGAGCAAGAGCACATGGCAGTCATTTAAGAGGCATTTGGACCTGGGCAAATGCAACATGCTAGATCTGAAATGAAAAGCTTATGACTGGAGCAAAGTTAAGAGACTTTCAGCTGGCTCTCCTCTGTACAAGGGAAACCTTAGCTGGCAAAGGGCTAAGAAATAACCTTTTCAAGTATAAGGGAACTGTCTCAGATAATGATTAATTGGGAAGGAGTGGCAATTCTTCTATCAGAAACATGCTGGAGGATTAGATGTCTTGCTCTTCCCTGTTAGGATAGAAGATTATTCGCGGTTGAAAAGACTTGAGTGCTAGCAAGGTCAGCATTATTCCTTTTGTTAATCTTGGTGTGGTGTGATGTTTCTTATTTAATGCTTGTTATTTATACATCCTTATGCTGTGTTAAAAAAAAACCAAAACAAAACAACAAACAGCAAACAAAACCTCCTGCCTTAACTTCCAATTACAGTGTGTGACTGAGATAAAGTGAATGGGATGATGGGAGTGGGAGTACAACAGCACTGATGAGTTCTTTCTTTCTGCCTTCTGCTGCTAAGCAGTTGTCATCTTGTATATTCTCCAAAATTACTAATTGCCAACCTGAAATCACATAAAAGCCAAATGAAAACACCACCCAAGCACTTCTACAATTTTCGTTTGCTGGTGCATCCCTCAGATGAGCGAGTTAGGGCTGAAGACACTGTCCATCAGCACCCCCAGATCCCTTTCTGTCTGGAGAGCAGCCAAACAGAGAGGGATCTGGGGGTGCTGATTGACACCCGCCTGAACATGAGCCAGCAGTGTGCCCAGGTGGCCAAGAAGGCCAATGGCATCCTGGCCTGCATCAGCAATAGTGTGGCCAGCAGGAGCAGGGAGGTCATTCTCCCCCTGGACTCTGCACTGCTTAGGCCACACATTGAGTCCTGTGTCCAGTTCTGGGCCCCTCCATTTAAGAAGGACATTGAGGTGCTTGATTGTGTCCAGAGAAGGAAACAAGGCTGGGGAGAGGCCTGGAGCACAGCCCTGTGGAGAGAGGCTGAGGGAGCTGGGATTGGTTAGCCTGGAGAAGAGGAGGCTCAGGGGAGACCTTCTTGCTGTCTACAGCTACCCGAAGGGTGGTTGTAGCCAGGGGGAGGTTGCTTTCTTCTCTCAGGCAAGCAGCACCAGAACAAGAGGACACAGTCTCAAGCTGTGCCAGGGGAAGTTTAGGCTGGAGGTGAGGAGAAAGTTGTTGCCTGAGAGAGTCATTGACTGCTGGAATGGGCTGCCCAGGGAGGTGGTGGAGTCAGCGTCCCTGGAGGTGTTCAAGGTGGGTTTGGATGTGGCACTTGGTGCCATGGTCTGGTCTTGAGGTCTGTGGTGATGTGTTGGACTTGATGATCTTTGAGGTCTCTTCCAACCCTGGTGATACTGTGAATTCCATGGCTACTCAAGAGAGACCACTGTGCCTCCGAAGGAAAGGGGCATTCTAGAGCCACCAACAGATGATGCTAATCAGTAGGAATTTCCCTGTGAAATCCACTGCTGTGAAGTATGTGCCACACCTCAGCACAGTGGTCCAGCAGAGAGTGAAGACTGCTGTTTAGTTCATTTTGCAAACAACAGAAAGAGAAAGAATGTGAAAAGACTCACTGCCCTTTTGTTAAGGAGAGGTAACTCTCATTTTGTCACCAAAATGGGTGATACATTTTCTGTCAAAGAGACAGCAGACAGTGGTACAGCCTATAGAAAACAGTTGAGCAGTTAAGAAATTTCCTTTACAGATCCTAGTTTTCTGTGAGCAGCAATAATTAGAGGTAACAATTTACTTTGATTTCTTAGTTCCTGCACCAAGATAATAGAAAATCACTGTTCAACCTCTATAAACGCTCATCTTTCTATTTAAAAGAAATTTCCAGCATGAATACAGGAAAGGAGGTTGTTGTGGGGCAGGGAATGAATGTGGTCACATCAGAAATGATAAAATTAGAATTATTTTATTTTCCTGAAGGCCCCAACCCCCAAACTATATACAGAATTAGTTTAGGTTTATTTACAGGCTTAGGTTTATCAATCAGGCTGAGCAGAGAATTAAGGGAACAGCAGGTTTTATTCATGGAAGTGAGATAGGTATTGGGCAGTGATCCCTTGCTGGGTTTCTCTGCAGCTTGGCTACCTTCTGAGGCTGCAAGCAATATCCAACAGTCTGGATCCAGGCAGCAGGAGCCCAAGGTGGGTAGAAAAGCCACCAGAGTCAGGAGTGGCTCCAAACATGACTTCCACAAGGCAGGGATTGGTGCAAGTGATGCTGCCTTGGCAGCAGCAGGGGAGAGCCAAACTGCTCAGGTCTGCCCAGTGCAGAATAGCAGCCAGGAAGTTGTCTGCAGTATGGTCTGAGAGCAGCTGGGTCCAGGTGCTGCCAGCAGTGCTCTCAAAAGGACCCCAGGGCTTGCCAAGCTTGCAAGTTTGCACAGAGCAGTGCACAAGTGAGGAGAAAAGTCCAAAGGCAAAACCCAGAGCTGTGTGAAAAGGTAGGAGCCATCAAAAGCGAGGATGGACCAAAACAGGAGCTCTGGCATGGCAGGAACCTGTTGAGTTATCAAATATCACATTCTGTGATTCTGTGCTCCATGACCTCCCTGGAGGTGTTCAGGACCAGGCTGGATGAGGTCTTGAGCAACCTGTTCTAGTGGGAGGTGTCCCTGCCTATGGCACAGGGTTGGAACTGGGTGAGTTTTGAGGTCTCTTCCAACTTAACCCATTCTGTGATTCTATGACTCTATGATTTCAATAATTGTGGCAGGAATTTTACATTTAATTAAAATACATCTGTGTCAAATACATCCAGAAATTTCTGGCAATTCCACTCCAGGAAGAAAATCTGCAGGATGCTTTTCAACTGAGGAGGGAAAGTTGAGGATAATTCAATTGTTGTAGGGGAAAAGATTGTTATGGAACAGGCAAAGGGGACAAAGCAGACAAAAGCATCCTGTGTGCATTTTATCCTCTGCATTGGAGGAGCTCTGGCACACCAAACAATGCATATTAAAGAGGGAATATGAACCTAGAGCTACAGAGACCATTCTGTTGTGCAAACAACAAAAGAAGTCTGACCTCTGCCCTACTCTTGCCCAGTATTGCCCTCACAACCTCCACTTTCTTTTTGCAATGGTCAGCCTGAACCATGGTGGGTTTATGTCCCCAAGGGCTCCTCTGTAATTAGCATCTCTTTTATATCTGCCAAAATGTTTTCTAAGAGAACTTTTCAAGTTGACCCCCTTTTTACCAGGACTTCCTCAGATCCTGGAAATCCTTTTTTTTTGTGATTAACTGTGTCAGGAAATAAAGGATTTCAAACAAAAAGTGAAGTCTTCAGTATAATCATAGAATCATAGAATGGTAAGGTTGGAAGAGACCTCAAGGATCATCCAGTTCCAACCCCCTGCCATAGGCAGGGACACCTCCCACTAGCACAGGTCACTCAAGGCCTCCTCCAACCTGGCCTTGAACACCTCCAGGGAGGGAGCAGCCACAACCTCCCTGGGCAACCTGTGCCAGTGTCTCATCACCCTCACTGCAAACAACTTCTTCCTAACACCCACTTTCAATCTCCCCTCTGCCAGTTCAAACCCACTGCCCCTTGTCCTGGGATTGCAAGACCTTGTCAATAGTCCCTTCCCAGCCTTCCTATAGTCCCCTTCAGATACTGGAAGGCTACTCTAAGGTCTCAAAGCCTTCTCTTCTCCAGGCTGAAATAATGAAGTAGAAAGTTTTGGTATGAGGAACAAGGGCACCCAAAATTCCTAATATTATGTAGATTTAAGCAAAAACTATACAGCTACACTTTTAATATTTTTTTCCTCCTTTCGATGTAGAGATTTTGTCTTTATTTCAGGGGGAAAGGGTGAGAAATAGGGAGAAAAGAGAAAATTTCTGTCATTTCAGTGAAGTGTTGCTGAGATTTTTTTTTTGTCTTGAATTAGTTCTATTTTTCTTCACTGTGAAGTCAGAAGATTTGGGGTCAATCAAGTTTGTGAAGGAAGAGAACTCTACATTAAGAGCATTCTTCTCTCTCTTTGCATGAGAAAGGCTTTTAATGCTTCTGTACTCTCAGCTATAAAATATGGAGCAAAAGGGTGCAAAAATTTAATATACTGGAGCTGAAACTAAAACCTAGACAATGAAGCATGAAATGAAGTATGCCTGACATCACAGAGGGACAGACTTAACAAATAGGTAAGACAGAGAAAGCACACAAAAGAAAAATGTCTATGAAATAAAGGGCACCAGGATGCCTGTATCTGGAAGGGGACCAAATTAAAGATCGAATGCATCTATGAAGAAACAGGTTACAGCATGTGCAATCACCACAACACTTCAGGATGTGTCATGAAAATCTCCTTTCTCCCCTGAAATATTTTAGAAATAATACATGACTGGATTCCACAAAGTGCTTCAGAGGTGTAGGAATTTGAAGTATAATAAAGCAATTACAAATTACATTCATTACCTGGTGCTGTTTGTTGGCATTGCATACTGATTATTGGTGCTGTTTGTTGGCATTGCATACTGAATATTGGTGGTGTTTGTTGGCATTGCATACTCAGTATTGGTGCTGTTTGTTGGCATTGCATACTGAATATTGGTGGTGTTTGTTGGCATTGCATACTGATTATTGGTGCTGTTTGTTGGCATTGCATACTGA